>CM031235.1:811529215-811881678 GCA_018340775.1 Taxus wallichiana var. yunnanensis
TACCATTCTACAAAATTTATCTTTGAACCCAAGATATTTTAACATAAGGTCTATGAAGGGCCATTCAATTATGTCATAAGCTTTTTCAAAGTCTAATAAGGCCATACATGCATTTTGATTGTTTTCCTTGGCCCAATGCATTCCTTCCCAACTAGTAATTAGGTTGTCCAATATATATGTACCTTTTACAAATATGGTTTCGTGAACTGAAATAATTGTGTTCATCATGGAGCAATTCTTGTAACAAGAATTTTGTGAGAAACATTGAGGCGAGTAATAGGTCTCCAATTCTTAATTTGTTTAGGGCCACTTTCCTTGGGAAAGAGCTCAGACACCCCCTCTATTGATATTTTCCCCAACAAACCCGTATGTATAGCCTCCCTATATACTTCAAGGAGTTAAGGGTCAAGCCAAGATCAATTGGTTTTGTAAAATTCAACAGGAAATCCATCACAATAAAGATCTTTCTCATCTTTAGGGAATCAATTATCGAGAAAACTTCATCCAGTGAGATCTCTCCTTCAATATTTGTTGTGACAAGAGGGGAGAGCATAACATGTATACACTTAACACATATATTCCCGTTAGCTACAATATTGTATCCTACTTCATGAACAATAAAAAGGGTGGAGTAAAAGGAGAAGACTGTTTTTTTATTTCTTCAACATTTTAAAAATATTTCCTCCTACGCCAATGACTTTGATCTCGCTCTCTATTGTGTTTAGCTTTTAAAATTCTTAAGTACTTTGTGCCCTTGCCACCTTCTTTCAACTATACCATTCGAGACTTGATTTGGTCTCCTCTAGCCTAATCTTATTCTGCTAGGTCCTATATTGATGCTTTATATTGACAAGCTCATTGAGCGGGGAAGGGTTTTGAGGGTCCTCTTGCAATGAGGCTTCCACTTTGATCAACTGTTCTTGAACCATTCTTTGCTTCCTAGATCTCAAAATTGCATTGAGCTGGTTATATGCTCTCAATTTTTTTAACACAATTCAATTGACCTATCCCAAATTGACACCTTTGATTCAAGACAATTGATCCTTTTAGCCGAGATCCATGAAGCTTTAATACCCCTCGATACCATGGTGATGGAGGTGGGAGGTATTTAGCTTATAAAGCCTTGTCCAAAATTTCCCCTTCTATAGAGAGGAGTTGTCATTAAATTTACAACAATTTCCACATGATGATGATCTAACCGAGTGAATAGAAGAACAACCACTTCATTAGCTCCCCCTTTTGTAGAAAAATGACAAATTCTATAATGAGGTAGAATCTATCTAGCCTAGAGTAGACTCTCTTCTTACCTTGCTAGTTACACCAAGTAAACCATATGTTTTTGCACATGCTCTTGATTCCGTAGTTTAGTTCTATCTATCTTTATAATCATTTGGCATAGAAATAGAGAAAATGCCAAAGGTATGATTTTCTATACAAAAGGTAACCCGTATCATTTTGTTAGGTGGGGATACTATGATTAATCATTGCATTAGCCCAATCATCATTAATGAGCAATACAATTCTCCCGCCTTTCTACATGCTTTGTGAAGAGGGGGAACCACCCAAGCCGGGAGACATTTTAAAGCCAATCCCAAAGCAGCCTCAGTTTCGCTCACCTCTTGTAGGAGAAAGAAGTCAATCCCTTGTCTACCATTCCTAAATTGTCTAACTAGTTTCCTATTTAGAGATTCCAACCTCAAAGATCCCCAACAATGTCTTTTTCCAAAATCAAAATTTTTATGAATCAGTAGATGACAAACTAGGGTTTTTGAAACTCTCGGAGATCGATCTAGGGCAAATTGGATTTTATTCCAGCCAAAGCGACTAGGGTTTTTGATAAAACTCAATGCAAATGTTTCCAAAAAATTATACTTTCTATTCCACTTGATTTCTAATATTTTTAAAAGCCAAAATTCATTAAAAATCAGATTTATATGCAGATGAATAATTCAGAAAAACAAATCTGAAATCTGATTTCAAACTGGCTGGAAACCCTTCAAATATTGCTCAGAAAAATATAAATTTGCAGCCTTCTGATTTATAAAAATATAGGAATGCTTGACAATAATTTTCAAAGGAAAATACCTCTGGAATATGCCCCAAACAACTCCTAAACTGGGTCGATCCACTGCTGCAATTTGATCACCAAAATAACACAATACTGCTGGAAACTTGACTGAAAAATCTGAATTAGCTTGCTGGAAATTTTTGAGTGAAATCCCCTCTCAATCCCTTGGGGTTTTCGTCCGCAAGAGATAAATCCACAAGGGTTTTCGTCCTTGGAATTTCTTACAAAAGTTGGGAGCTCTTTGCAATGAAAATTTGATAATAAAATTCTGGATATCCCTCAAGCAAGTCGACTTGCTCATATAAAAGAAAAACAGCCCAAAAGCACCTCCAAAATCAGCCAATGATATTATTTTATCCTCCCTAGGCTGGTCGCATTTTTCCTTATGGGCCAATTGTCACACTTCCTTATTTTTTAATTACATGGGCAAGTCGTACCCCCTAGGTAAATACAATTAAAAATAATTGTATTTTTACATTTGACTCTTTTATTTTATTAATAAGCTTATTATTTATTATATGTGCAACTTATAATATTTTATTTTAATATTTGCACAATATAATAAAATAATAAAACTTAGTCACCCTTGACACATCCTTTGGCCGTTGGGTAGACAAAATGGGCCAAAGGTCTTCAATGAGAACTATTCGAAAAGAGGGACATTACAGTCCTCCCTTCCCGAGATTGCTTGCCCCCAAGCAATCACAAGTAGCAAAACCTGTATCCTCATAGTTCTTGGATCCCAAATCAGCCTAAGCCTTTTGAATGGCTTCTCATGCACTATACAAAACTGCTCAACTGCTGCAAAAAAGAACTCATGCAACTTACTTGTGAAAAGTGCCATGATCCTCCTCATGTATGCCCCAAATTTGCTGTACTCATCATGTCCTTGCTGTCCCATGCTGCAATGAAGTGAAAAATCCTCATATATGTCTTCATTTGGTGATTCCTTGTCCACAACTATCATAGACATGGCTGTCATTTGATGGGGCAATGTGTACTTGAGTGCCTTCATGCCTAGTACCACATTGTTATCTTTCAAATCAATAACATAGAAGTCATCATGAAGAGTGTACTCACCAAATAGAATGTTGATTTTGCTCACTTTCTTTTTACAAGGAATAGTGAGGCCACCTATTGTCATTACATCAAAGCCATCAAAATGTTCATAGTGCAAGCCTCTTCTGTTCACCAATCCTTCATCCACGAAGTTATGTGTGGATCCACTATCAAGAAGTGCCATTATCTTACACTCAAACATGGTACCTTCAAATATGAATGGATTGTACCTTGGTGCTCCTGAAAGATAAGTGATTTTACCTCCATGTTCCATGTTTGATGTCGGCTGCTCCTCTTCCTTTTCTGAATCGGTATCCACATCTGAAATAACCTCTATGAGATGTATCTTGCCTTTACCAAGGCAATTATGTCCAGGCTCCCAATGATCCTTGCAATGAAAGCAAAGCTTCTTCCTCCTCAACTCATTACGAGTCTCCTGATCCATCTTTGGTGTAGACTCCACCTTTGAAGAAGTGGGTTGCTCACTTCCATGCTTTCTCGACTTTTCATTCTTTACATTCTTCTTTTGTGGCTGAAATGGAGTAGTATCCAAGTCCATGGTTGTCTGAATAGCTTCATGCAAAGTCCTAGGCTTAAGAGCCTTGACAAAACCTCTCAATCTATCATGAAGCCCCTCAATACACGTCTCTCAGGCATTTTTGGCACCATCACTGCAATCCGCTGAAATTCGTTGATGTAAGTATCAACGTGCCCACTCTGCCGAAGTTGTGCCAAATCCGTAGTAAAAAGCTCCACATCCTTGCGATCAAACCTAGCAATCAACCTCTCACTAAACTCCCTGTATGATTGCAAAAGATCATGTTTCTGCGTAATAAGCCCATGGTGCCACCAATTGTATGCTACTCCCTCAAGGTGTAATGTAGCAAACTGGATAGCCTCTTGTTCCTGCATAGGCTTGAGAGTGAGGTATGTATCAAGCTTGTGGATCCATGCTCGCACTAATCTTTCCACTGCCATCAAAGGTGGAAAGGGTCACATTGTTGGTGGCTTGCTGATTCCTTGTTCTGCATGTGCTCTGGCCTCTGTACTGCCTAGCTCTCAAGCTTTCTCTCCTTTGAACACAATACTGGTGAAGGGGAAAGGCATTCCGTACCTCCTCTGTAGAAAGCTCTCCACTCATCATGAGCTGCCATCACATTATCTTGAAAGACTGTGCCCTCAAGTGGGTCCTCAACTACTGGTGGATCATCTCTCGGTAGGAAGCTAGGCCGCTCGTGGTCTATATGCACCCTAGTAGATCTCCTCTCCTCGTATGTCTCCTCTCATGTGGAGGGGAATTTCTTACACTACCAACGTCCGTAGGTGATCTCGCTATGTCTCCCGTGGATCATGGCTGCTAATATAGACCTATCCTTCTTGTCATACCTATCTCTTAATCTACCCATGTCCATCCTTTGCATCATTTGCCTCATGGTTTGTATCATCTCATGATGAGACTCAATCATACCCCTGAAAAGAAGGTCTGGGTCAACTCGCTCTTGCCATGGAGGACTCCCTGATTTCAGCACTACTCTGTATCCAAACTTGCTAAGACGTGCTCTCTCTTTGTATAATATATGTGTGGCCCAACTTCTCTAGGCTGCATCAAACAAAACCCTCCAGGTGGGAGGATTGCTGCTCTGATACCACTGAAAGATCCCCAATAATTTCTTTTTCCCAAATCAGAATTTTTATGAATTGCAAATGACAAACTAGGGTTTTGAAACCCTTGGAGATCGATCTAGGGCAAACTGGATTTTATTCCAGCCAAAGCGACTAGGGTTTTTGATAAAACTCAATGCAAATGTTTCCAAAAAATTATACTTTCTATTCCACTTGATTTCTAATATTTTTAGAAGCCAAAATTCATTAAAAATCAGATTTATATGCAGATGAATAATTCAGAAAAACAGATCTGAAATCTGATTTCAAACTGGCTGGAAACCCTTCAAATATTGCTCAGAAAAATATAAATTTGCAGCCTTCTGATTTATAAAAATATAGGAATGCTTGACAATAATTTTCAAAGGAAAATACCTCTGGAATATGCCCCAAACAACTCCTAAACTGGGTCGATCCACTGCTGCAATTTGATCACCAAAATAACACAAAATACTGCTGGAAACTTGACTGAAAAATCTGAATTAGCTCGCTGGAAATTTCTGAGTGAAATCCCCTCTCAATCCCTTGGGGTTTTCGTACTATAAGAGATAAATCTACAAGGGTTTTCGTTTTGGAATTTCTTACAAAAGTCGGGAGCTCTTTGCAATGAAAATTTGATAATAAAATTTTGGATATCCCCCAAGCAAGTCGACTTGCTCATATAAAAGAAAAACAACCCAAAAACACCTCCAAAATCAGCCAATGATATTATTTTATCCTCCCTAGGCTGGTCGCATTTTTCCTTATGGGCCAATTGTCACACTTCCCTATTTTTCCATTACATGGGCAAGTCAGCACTTCTAGGTAAATACAATTAAAAATAATTGTATTTTTACATTTGACTCTTTTATTTTATTAATAAGCTTATTATTTATTATATGTGCAACTTATAATATTTGCACAATATAATAAAATAATAAAACTTAGTCACCCTTGACACATCCTTTGGCCGTCGGGTAGACAAAAAGGACCAAAGGTCTTCAATGAGATCTATTCGAAAAGAGGGACATTACACAACCCTCTAACATTCAAGCTTTGAATTTTCATTGTTGGGGGCTAATTTGATCCCTTAACATCCTTTGTAGAAGGAATCACAAAGCTTTTGTTTTGATATAGTCTATCAAACGAGGAATTATGGCATCCTTCAATGTTTTTTTACCATCCCTCTTACTAGGGTTCTTTTTTTCCTTCCATCCTCGACCTTAAGGGAATCAATTGTAGCAGACTCAACGACAACTTATATTATTTGTGTTTTTGACCCCATCTTAGAACATTTAATTGTCGGGTTAATCTTAGTTAAGGCTACGGTTTCTCTATCCATTGCTTCCCTATGGGAGGTCCAGGAAAGGTGACACATCTTTAGGTGAATCAAACCCGCATTTGTTTTGTGGGTTGGAGGGCGCGACATTGTTTTTATCATTAATCAATAACTCATTTTCCATTATTCAACCACATTTAAGGTTTTGAGCAGGGGACCTCAATCGTTTTGACTAAAACAATCTTATAATCTTACGATATTTTACTTGTATCTTAAGAGGGAGGTGAATTCTCAAATTTTTTAGACAATAGGGGCAAATCACCGTAGCGGTAAAGTACAAAATTCCATATCAACCAAATCAACCATCGCACTCTTTGGTGCTTTTAGAGTGCAAGCAGGCTTAGTACACAACTTGAGGTCAACCCCAACCCCAAGAGCTTCATTCACACCTCCTACGTCACAATTTCATATGAGGGAAGTATAAACTTGGGCTACCACATCTCGTATCATCACCCCCATAAATGTTAGGGCTACTTGGGGATTTTTACTATTATTAATCAATGAGCAATCCTTTTAATGCGCCCTTCTTTTTTTGCATAGAAAAGACTTTTAGGTTCCCAATCTAACTAGTAGGCGAGGTAGACCACTTTGAGATGCCAAAATAAATTTAAAAAGGGAGAAGGTCAGCCAATTTAAGAGAGATTAGACTTTTGACGTTCATATTAGCGAGAGTCACTCGGTTTCTTCTATTTTGAGTACTTCACCAAGTGGTTTTAAGGCATATGGCAAAATGTACAAAAAGCTGCATGGATGCATTTTGAAGCTCAATCCATCTAGGGCCGATTTGGTAGAAAGTTCATAGTGGTCTAGACTTGGGTTTGAGGGAAGAGCTTTAAGCGAGATTGGTCAATGTTCCCACAAGGGTTTACCAATAACCCTTCTCTACATTTTGGAATTCTTAAAAGGACAATAAATACTCCCTTTTACAC
This sequence comes from Taxus wallichiana var. yunnanensis, assembly GCA_018340775.1. Lineage (NCBI taxonomy): Eukaryota > Viridiplantae > Streptophyta > Pinopsida > Cupressales > Taxaceae > Taxus > Taxus wallichiana. The sequence goes on from CM031235.1 coordinate 811,536,252, forward strand.
CATTTGACAAAAGGAAACATACATTCCCATTCCCTCCTCAAGACTACATTAATCTAATTATCAAAAAACCTTCTATAGGGAATCTCATTACTATTCAAGTAGGCAAAGATAAGATAAGATAATTATATTAAATATCCAACGAGTGACCACAAAGATAGGTCAATGGGACTATACAATACAAAGCAAAGCGAAACAACGAGCACTACTACAAGAAGGGGTGTTTTGAGACAATAATAGAGACAATACTTGACTAAATTGTCTCAAATAGAGACAATAAAAAAGTTGTATATTGTCTCTATTATTGTCTCAAAGCGGTGTCTCTAATATTGTCTCTAATTATTGTCTCTACAGAGACAATATAGATTGATACATATTGTCTCTTGAGAGACAATATCATTTTTGTCTCTTTAGAGACAATATCATTTTGTCTCTCTAGAGACAATACAAAATACTAATTTTGTGTCTCTCTAGAGACAATACTCATTTCAATTTTTATTGTCTCTATAGAGACGATGTGAATTTAAAGAATGAAAAAATCTGAATTTCAAGATAAATAATAGCCAAATATCATATACTGAAATCAACAACTACATATTGTCTATGATGTCAAAGTGGGCTGATAATTAATATTATAAATTAAAAACAATTTGATTTGAATCTTGCGCTCAACAAATGGGTCCACAACCATTTTATTAATATCAAATAAAATAAAATACAAAAGGGTGTCTAATGTCGTTAACCCTTAAAATACAATGATAAAATACAAAAGGGTGCCTAAATGCCGTTAACCCTTAACATACAATATTAACACCTTCTCTCCACCAGTAGCTTCAAGCGATCCATCTGCTTCCCTAGTGCTAATTTGAGGTTCTTTTTCTTAACTTTTATTTTGAGTAACTGTCTCTCCGCCGAGAGTTGTCATCTTCATGTTCTTCACTTTTGATTGTCTCAACTTCAATACAATTCTCTACTATCATTAGCAATGTAGGTGCATTGGATTATGAGATATTAAGAACACGTATTTTACTCCAATTCTGCCAAAAGTATTCACAAATTACATTTAAATCAGGACAATAATTAAAACCTAAGTTGCACACTCATATACCTGTATGATAAAATCCAAGTTTTGCTGCCATTCCCAACACATAAATATTCAGGTGATCATCTTTACCCACCATCCAAGAAAAACTTTTGTTTCTTTGTTCATAGTCCTTACAAAAACATTGAGTCTATAAATTAAAATGATTTTTGAGAAATAAGAGAAGTGTACCACTAAAAACATATCCTTAGTGATTAGAGAGTATCCAGATCAGACAAGTGCATTTAGGGTGTTAAATAAGGATGTTAAAAATGGCATATACTCAACACTTTTGGTTCTGATAACAAGTCCCTAAAATAAGAAACAAAATCATCAACCTTCTTGAAAGAATCATTGTACAAATTTTATAGCAATCTAAACTAAGAAGAGAATAAGACTAAATACCTACCAAAAATGTCATCGGGGAGGCATACATAAAAATGGAGAGGATCACACATGAAACTTCATTCAAGAAAATGTCGTTCACTGTCACCGGATTTAAGCCACTTTTCAAGTTACCAATCTGATCCGAGAAAGTAACAAAAACATTAGAACAAATGAAAATGGCATATTTGGGTTCATAGAAGTAGTACATATCCCTAGTTTACAGTCTTCTAGATCCCAGACCTATATAATTAGAAATTTAAAGAAGCATTTGCATACTTAACGAAATTTAGTGATTTTAAGTTTTAAAATTTGACTTTTACAGCAGGTACATTGCAAGTACATACCTCAATGATTAAATAAATACTAAATTGTAAAGGAAACACGTGAATGGAATACTGGGAGGTTTGTGTCAAGGTCATGTGTGCCAAGAATAAATAGGAAACATTGAAAATCTATGTTGACTATAAGTTATAACTCCTTTAATACCACCAAAAAATCTAAAGGTTAACAAAATCAGAGTATTAATGCATATTTGTTGTGGTGGTTCAGCCGACCAATTATTCACATTTCATACCAACTGATTCTGCTACTAAAAAAATCATTTTTATTGATCTATTCATCAAGTTTTTGTGAACATCAAATTTTATAAATGCAATCATTAAATGTAGAGATATAAAGACCCTCAGTTAACATTGGTATGAATTGCTCCACCTAAAACCGTATGGCTTCCTTCCAAGGGTTTTGGTATAGCAACACTCTTCAACTCTCAACCCAAATGTCTCCTTTTAAAGCAATATGAACATATTAATAGCACATTGGGGTGGTAAATATACACTTGACTGTAGAGAGATCTCCTTGATAATCAAGGTTAGAACTCGGAGGAATGTAATAAGTTGGCACATGCTTTTTCTTAAGCATCACCTGCTCAAAATAAAAATCTTGCAACAAAATTGCCATACTGGTTGGGCTAATTCTGGACAAGCTAATCACAATATATTATAATAATTGGAGATAATATAACCTTTTTATATGAATGTGGAAATACATGTGGATTGAGATATAACAACTAAATTGATGTGATTGACTAGATGTGAACAAAATTGGGTATATTGTTTGATTTTTTCTTGAAATGTTACAACAAATAAATCAATAAATATTTATGGGAGCAGCTTGATGCATTGAAGTGAATGTGACAATCTTAGCATAGAATATGGTGCTAGCATAACCATCTTCAAATCTCTAACATCAGCTCTTTGTTCTAACCCTTGAAGTTATGGTTTAGGTTTCTATTCCGTTCAAAGGCTTTGAAGATTATCATATGCCTAAACTGTACAATTTCATATGTTGTGTATCATAACTTGATGAATATGCATATCTAATTTATATGCTCAAATGTTTTACTGAAAATTCCACATATTTGGTAGCCTTATACAAATTTTAGTATAAAATTTTTATTTTCAAGAAATTAGATAATTTTATCTTTTGGTTTTTAAACAGGATTACAGATTTAAAAGAAAGCATCAAAAATAATGAAAACCAAAGACATTACTACAATTCTATACAACTATAAGCTACCTATTTGGGTCCATCCCAGTTTTGGCAAAGACATTCATAGCTCTCAAAATAATGTCCTTAACTACTTGTTGCATATGTCTTGATAAGTAACGCCCTTGAGATGCAAACTGCAAAACAAACTGCATATCGTGTTAGCAAAAATATAATTGAAACATCTCTCTGATGGATATCAAACAACTTCCTCCATGCTTAAATTCAATCACTAACCTGTTGCAACCCTAAAGGTACTAAAGTCTTACACCCATCTTAAATATCCTCCCAAAAAGTTTGATCATCAGAAAGCCAAATTATAACAGTTTATGTAAGTCTCATCAATAACACAGTGATAACCCTTTCTCCACCAGGTAACATTTTTGTAGCAATTTTTGACAACCTGTTCAACTTGGAAAAGAGTTCCTGGATAAAACAAACATGTTTGTTTTAGAAAAATAGATTCAAATTATCTTCTAATTGCTTCACTAGTTATAAACATTTACTGATATTAAAAATCCTGTTCAAATTTCTAAAATGAAAACTAAAGATTCCCTAACTACTTTTTCTGTTTGCAGTCTTGGTGAAAAAAGTAAATCCAAATTAACCATACCAACATCTAAAGGTTAAAAGCTTATAAGAACCATGAAGACACAAAAAGCAGCAAAAGACAGTCATGATCCAGGACATTAAACAATCTATTCAAACATCTTGTTAATGAGTAACTTCAAAAGCCAAATTATTACATAACAGACATTCCTTTCTAAAAGAAGCGAAATCATACTTTGCAGATATCTTTCGAAAGCCAGCTCTCACCTTGGGGTCACTCGTACAAAGATATTTAAAATGTGGCATGAAGAGCAGGAGGAACCAATATAATATGTGATCCAAGTAAGTACCCTTGTATTTATTCTCAAACTGACATATGGAGAGTGTATATAACTCATATATAGAGGTTGAATGTAATCTTCAGTCACTACAATTGAGAAATAATTGTTAGATTACTTCAATATGCATTCCTCCTTCCCAACAACACATGCAATAGTCTATAAATTATGTTTGATCTCTCAATTTGGGTGCAAAATAGAAACAAGACTACCTTATTTGAGGGGATGATTTCAATCTCATAAAATCAGCTAAGGAGAAATCTGGAGGGAGACCAGTACATGTGCATCTATAACAGAATTATTATTGAATCTAATGTTTTCAAATGATCATGTGGATCTGTAATATGCAAATGGCAACTTTGCATGTGGAAATAAATGAAGGGTGACCAATATGTAGTAGAACGATTGGACTGGTGTCTCCTCACAACAAATTGGGTAGCTCCAAAAAGTACCATCAGATTCAACATTGCTGACTCAAAATTATTGGATCACTGGGCCATTTTTCTTCAGACTTCCAACTTGGAAACTACACTCCAACCATGGTTCAAATTCAAAATGATGTGTGCAAAGCATCCAGGTTTTGCCACACACGTTTAGAATTAGTGGAATTAGTGCCCCAATCAGCTGGTTTTGCAATGTACAGATTCATCTGTAAATTTTAGTTCGTCAAGTCTAAGTTCAAGGCTTCAGACAAAGAAGTTTTTTGGGAATATTTCCCTCAATTCACTTCAATATGCAAACAGCTGAACAGGGTGTAAAACAAATCAGAAAGGACAGGTTATGACCAATAATTGGCAGTCCAGGAACAAAAGTTGATCTCTGATCTGTTCTTACTACTGCATAAAGAAGATATGTACAAAGTTTCCAAGATCTTATTGACAAACCCATTATTTGCACATGCTGCAATAATTGCAATCCATAGACCACATTTTTTAAGGCATTTTGTCGAACAGTTCACATGCTTTCACATTTTGCATGTATATCTATCAGAGCACTTGTGACTAAAACATCTGACAACAGTCCCTTCTCCATAATGCTTTGTTTGGTCATCATGAGAGGCGTAGGAGGGATTCTCAGCAAACAGAATATTAACAATTTAAAAAATTTGAGTCCAAGGGAGATTTGACGCTGTTCAACATCGTTATATCAGTCTGATTAAATACATTAATCATGGGTTTGCACATGGCTAAGCTTTGTGAGGAGATTCTGTTCATAAGCTATGGTCTTTAGTAATAAGAAAACTATCTTTTTGACCATCCAGATCCGGGTATGTTATTAAAAATATGAAGGTATTGAGATATAGACAGTTAGTATTGGAATTTACATGGTCGCTGTTAGATTGTTAATTCTGTTCAGGTACAATGTAAAAACTAATTCTAAGGGAATGAATAACTATCATTCTGACTATCTATCATGGTTAGATTTGCAATTGCAGGCCCTTACAGTTTGGCTTGTCATGACCATATTCTTTTTTTGGTACTAGGATTGTAGAACCCTCTTTAAACAAGCAAAAAATAATTGTAGGAATCCAACACTTTGAATATAAGTTATGAAATTATCCCGCCAAACTCAAAGATAGTGATATATATATAAAGCAACACAGTTACAATAAGAATCAAGTGATATTTTAATACCAGCTAAAAACTCCTAAATCACATAAACTGCTGAGAAGAATCTAACAAAACTTAAAAATGAACACTCTGGATGCTTAAGCTAGGCACAAAACCAAATCATGCCTGAATTAACATATTACAATGACACATAATGCTAAAGAAAACTTGATTAGTTCTATATAGTGCGGTTGAATCATTCAATGCTTACCTAATACAAAACAACATGCAACGTTTTCTCCGTGCATTCAAATCCATTCGCTATCTACAACTGAAAAAACTTTCTTCAACATACGTTGTAGATAAAACTTTCAATCGTTATGCTTTGGTTAATACAAACTAGCTCTATTTCAGAACTTGTAGGAGATCCGAATGATTAAAACTTGAAAACTCTTATTCCTTTCTTCTGGTTGTAAACAAGATTCCTAATGGATTAACTGCTACATAATTACAAAACATGTCCTCACCCACGTAGTTTGGTGAAGAAAAATATTGAGAAATGAGCAGCAATATAAACATGAATTGGATTATTAAACTATAGTGAGAGTACCTTCTCCAATAGAGGAGCTTCAGCCAAAGTGGTGGCCATGAAATTTTCCCCCCAAAGTATCCCAAGTTCCGCCTGAAAAAATAGTATGTGAGTACATCAAATGAAATACAAATACAAATGTATCAATATGTATATTTATTTTGCCGCTACTTCTTAGCATCCACCAAAATAAGAACTCTCCATTCTGGCAAAGCTTGCTAATAGTTTTGATAATTTCCAGGCTTGCAGCCACATGGCTAGTATCCCCAAGACTTCAATCCCCTTTCCATTATGCTTTGATGGATGTCAATACCTATTCCAAAGCTCTTATTTTGTCATAGGTTGGAGTATGCTGACAAAAGTGAACTGATCAGATTGTCTACAAAGTCAAAAACAGGACCATGCTTGTGTTAGTTTTCCCTTGGCCAATACATAATATTCAAAACTCTAAACTCTAAAAGAGGTTCCGCAACTGAAAAAAAGAGGGCCCCAGTATAAAATATATATAAAGAACCACTTCCACATCAAAACATAGAACTCTGAAACAACAAACCAACTTAAAAGAAAAAGAAAAGAAAAAGAGGAAACATTTAAATTTTGCTTCCACTGAAAATCAGGGCACCCAGGAATTTATTAAAACATTGCGTCCATAAAAAGAAAAATTGAATCGGCTTCCATATAATAGCAATGAAAAATTGTATGAAATTGGGATGAAATGAAAAGAAAAAAGCACTTACAGGAATGTCCATGTTCTGGGTAGAAAGATAACTGCAAGAAGAACAAGTACTACATTGAAATGAATAGCGCCCAGCCATAAAATCATTGAGTGCAGAATGAAATCCAGATTTATATGTTCAAATCATCATTGGAAATTTTGGTAACACTTCATATGTGTTCAAATCAGCAAAAATAAATATCAGGCTGAGAGACAATGCAATGACAACACAGAGTTACAGATGAATTAAGATAGAGTAGATCTGAGCTCGCCAACTTCACATAAGGTTGGGTAGGCAGCCTAGACAACATCACTGTTCGCTTTGATCGTTTCAAACATTTCTTTAATTTCTGAATGCTAAGCTAAAAAGTTATACTGGTTCCCAGAAATAAGTCCTGACTTTAGACAATTAGAGAGTGATCTTGTACACTTCCATAATTTGATTGACAGAAGTACAAGGCAAGTATTTATATTTTCTAGAAGATCACTCCATCTCAGCTCATGTAATATGCTTAATCAGATCCTTGGCAAGTCTTATGACTTAATCATTCTCAATGGCCTGCCACACTCCCCAAGTTCTAGAGACCACACATGCTTCTCCCATGCTAGTGGTGTTAGTGCTCTCCACCATGTTTAAAGGAATCCCGAGGTGATACACAAATAGATGATCTCAAAAATGATCCCACTACACCCCTTGCACTTTCAATATCTTCATAAATTCTCTTTAATCCCCCTCCATTTCCTATCCCATACTACTCCCAATCCACTATCCACATCCACTTTGAACAGGACTTAGACAACTTATAAACCAAGAAACTGAAAGCTAGCTTCTCAAATACTGAAACCAACTGAAATCCTGTGGATGGTGCTTAATCACTCATCCAAGCACTTTGGTCAGTTGTACATAGGGCCTTCCCTACACAGCACCTTGGTACACCTCACAAACTATACATAGACATCACCCATAACGCTTAGCTTCACAAAGATTGTGAGGTCCTCCACATACTCATCTCCTTCATTACTGTTGTTTCCTTGTGAAACAGAGAAGAGCATGAATGGCAAAAATTGTGAGCATGCTCACAAGCAAACCAAAAACAATCTGAGCAGCTTTTCTCCTTGAGCTGTCATCTTGTTCCATCTCTAACCCTTGTACCTAGTATTTTTACACCTTGTCCCTATTTAATACCTGTGGATGTAATCAATCCATGATTATACTTGCAACAATACCAGAAAATTGCCCTGTTTCATTCTCCAAACTATGTATGAGCTTAAGCCCTACAAAAGTGGACACCTGAAAACTAACAAGTCCGGTCTTTGGGTTGTAGCTGGTTCATGGAAATTTAACATGTATCTACTATCATAGCAACACTGGAAGCCCCAAGCACAGAAATGTCGCTTGTGGAGGTGTTAGAAACAATCCACACTCCAAACCACGCAGAGGGCTGGCAGCTCAGTGATAGACAAAAAGAACAGTAAGTGTATTCCCTTCAGCAGGAGTGCATTATCTAATTTCTTGAGGATTGTAGTAGAATCAAGGAACAAAAAGGACTGTGCACTATCAACAACAAAAACTTTAACAATATCAAGAGCTCTAAGATTATGACCCAAGACTGGCCAACCCATATTGCCAAGTGGAAAATTCAGCACTATCATGGCAAGGAGGATCAAATAGTGACAACAAACCAATAGATCGAAGTCCGTGTTCAAAAATTTATCAATTACTGAATGCACCTTATTTCTCATAGCTTGTGTGCATTTGCAGAGGTCAATAATCTGTAGCATAATAAGCTACGTCCTCTAGCCATGACTTACCCAACAATGGAACTACAATGAAAATAGATTTATAGGGTCACTCATACCTGTGAGGCATGATGAAGGCATCAATTTAAGACTTAGGCTTCTCTATGAATGGATCTAACACTAGTTGTCAAGAGTGTTCTGCCCCAAGATTCATCATCTTCTCTAATACTCTACCCAAAGTTTTTTTTATAGCCTTTATTAACCCAAATCAAGTCCCAAAACACTTATCCATACCTATCACGGCACAAGATCAATAATTCTAGGTCTCATTTATGCATTCAAGATGTCTTTCAACTTTCATGCATTGATTCTTCATCAGTTATGCCCAGCTCAATCTTCTTTATAATCTTTCTTAGTGACTTGGTACAGTCATATAACATGTATACTAAGACTTATATGAAAATGATGGCATTTTACTTCATGCAGTACCTCTGAGATCATTCCTACTCTTCAATCCATCCTTATACCATCAGTATATCAAGTTTAGGATCATAATATCATACCTTGATGGAAATTTCACCTTTTTGCTAGCTCGACTGTACACTGTATTATCCCTTTTCGAGCAGGTGCCCTAGGAGATATGTTTGCAAAATGGGAAGCAAGCACACTGCATGTGAACTGTTTGAATTAATGCCTAGAAGAAATGTGGTCTCATGGATTGCAATGATTACGGGATATGAAGAAAATTATTTTGTTGAAACCGTGTTGGAACCTTTCAAGAAAATACAGTTGGCAGCGTTGACGCCACAATCCACAACCATTTCTGCTATCTTCTATGTCTGTGCTAAAATGGGATAATTACGACAACATGTGGACAAACATCCAAGCAGATGTGGTCTCATGGACTGCCATGAATGTAAGCTTATCAAAGTTTCCTTCATACTTGGTCAAAGTCATACAAAAATGATAGAATATTCAGTGGCTAACTGTCATTTTTATTGGTAGCAACTAAGTCACGGGATTCACCAGACTCCATTTATGGAATTCAAATTTGGTGAACACCACAACATGTAATTTGCTAAAATTGGCTTTAAAATTCATTCAGGGATTCTATCTGACATGCCAAATTGCAGGTGTTTGAAGAAGACTATCCAATTGTAGGAAAATTCTTAATCAGAATCACCAGGAGAACTACCACTCTTAAAGGATAGAGGAATTTTATTAGATGTTGTAGTTGCAACTGCCCTAGTACACATGCATGCAAAAAGTGGAAGTCAAGAGAAGACAAGTGAAGTATTTGACAGAATTCCTCAAAGAGGTTTCTGCATAACATTGACTACAAGAAGCAGGAAACTTGGAATACAATAAATAAATGAACCACCTCCTCATATCTAACTATGAGCACGCAATAACAATAATTCCTAACCATTAATGAAAGGAAAAATACATTTGTGGCTTGCAAAACTAAATTACATGTAGCTGTAATAGATGGAAGCAAAATAAACAAAGCTGCAGACTTTGGGCTGGGAACATTTGTGGATGGCTAAACCCCTTTCAAATAATAGTTTCTGAATAATTACATCATTATTGAAATATGCAGGTTATGAACATGAAAGAGTAATGGTCTAATTTTGAATTGTCAGAGAAGTTCATCTTCCTAGAAACTACTATGTCTGCTGTAGACGGTATTTCTTATTTGAGAAAATTCCATGTAACTTGGAGTGCTTTTTGTTTCACTTTAATTTTATATAGCTAAAAGCAAGGGAACATTTTCTTGCTTCTTGTTGCACCAACATATAATAATTTCCATATTGTTGGAAATCAACCAAAACCTATGAATGAGGTTAGAGAAGAGGCCAACCAAAACCTTTGATTTCTTTGTAATTTTTAGATCACCATATGCCTAGCTCTATATTATAATTTCAAGAAATAATGACAGTGGCCTCAGGAAAAGTGACATTGCCAGCTCCAGAATCTTCAATTTCTCTATGCTATGGAATGAAATTCATTTTAAGAATTGCAAACATGTTTCACAGTGTGCAAATTCCTAACATACATGGATGCCTAACTCAATATATTTCAAGAACTTGTGACAGTGATTTAAGACTTTAGGATTTCCTCAACCGTTGCACTCTATGACATCGTATTACCTCAAGGCATTTTGTCAAATAGTTCAGAGGCCTTGTGCTTTTGCACACATGTGTAGGCCAACAACAACAGTTGCAAATGGAAATGGACACAGCCTGAAAATTAAGCTATTGTCTAGGTTACCTAATGACGGAGCGGAGCGCTTAGGGCGAGAGAGTTGTAAATGAGGGCCTGCGCCGTGCACTGGCGTATTGCACTCCAATTTTTCCATGTTGCCTTTTGGCAATTTTTTATTTTTGGTGAAAAAAACGCAAGTATGGAAAAAAATTTGCCATTTTTGGAAAGCATCAAAAACAAATGCGTTTTCTCTAAATGGTATGAATATAAAAATTTTTTGCACCTAACCAAGCAACTTCTTGATCTCCAAATTTAATTTTATTCTCCTAAAGTAGTATAGGCATAAACCAAAAATTCCTATTTAGAAGGTATTTTTTATTATAGTTTTTGTAGCCAAAGGTTTCCGAGGTCCTCTCCTCTCTCAGAAACGTGCACTAAAATAAGAATCCAAAAAAAGTTTCGTAACTTAGGCTATTTCAGTATTTACTAATGACAGCCGAGAGTTGTAAATGAGGGGGTGTTGCACTCCAATTTTTATGTTGCCTTTCCTATATAACAAATTACAGAAGCATCAAAACAAATGCAGAAATGGTATGAATATAAATAAGTTATTGGTAACAGAAGATCTCCAAGCTCCTAAAGTAGTATAGGCATAAACCAACAAATATATTTGTAGCCAAAGGTGTGAGGTTCTCTCCCTCTCTCAAACGTGCACTAAAATAAGAAAAAAAAAAGAGATAATTTCTCTAGGACATTTACTATTCTTAATTTATGAAGCAAACAATTATTTTATGACTTGCAAGAATGGTAAATCGAATTAAAAAAACATATATTTAATAAATAAAACACAAACTTGTTAAGAACCTAGCAAGTACAGTTTACAAAAAAATCCAAAAAAAAAGTTCAGTACCTGCTAACAAACCAGTTGTTCCTCGAACCCCAACAACTACCTCTAATGACAAGCTGCAAACATAAGAAACATGGCAGGAAGAGAGATCTGAAACCTTGGTTTCCTCCTCATTGTCAAACACCAGATTGATGCTCAAATAGAATGAGTCCGTTGATCCATCCATCACCCCTGCTATGGCAGAAATGGCAACTATTGAGGCAGGATGATAGGAGACAACATGACCAGGATCTCATCTAAGTGATGAAAATATTTGTTTTTATGGATGCTATGTTTGGAGGCTATATCGGTGTATGTAGTGCAATGGAGAAGTAGGTGTCCAGAGTCATAATGTTGGGATTTAGTAAACCAAAATGCAAAAACAATTTTATTTAAGCACTCTGCATGTGATTCCAATGCACATCATGGTTTAATTTTCACCAATTGGCTAATTTGTAATAAATCTTCCAAATTCTAGTTCCACTAATACCCGCCAAATTTTATTATAAAATGTATATTAATTTGCTAAAATAGATATGTATTGGACTTTAGTAGTAATTTCTATGCTTTTCCTTTTGAGTTCGCCTTGGACACACATTTAGGTATTTTTGATCTAAAACAATTTTCCTATGATAAAAATTTCCACATCTGGAAGACAATATTTTTTCGAAATCAAAATTCTCCCTCCATTAAAAACAAGCATACATCATATAGTCCCCTCGTTCTTGGAAAACTGCTGCAGAGGTGAATTTTAAATATCTCACGGAACCTTCTGGAGGCACTTTCATTCATGAAATTTCTGCACTTTTATGGCTAATGTTTATTTTAGGGAAAATTTTAGTTTTTTGAGCCTTGATATGTACGTGAGGTTGATAGTCCATGTTCTTCTTTGTATGTCAAATTGATTGTAGATGTTGTTTTCTCAATTTCATTGAATACCATGGCTTTTGTCTCTTACAAGATTTACAAGCATCATGGTTCATTTAACAGTAAGGACACACTCAGTATTTAGCAATCACTCACATAGAATTTATGAGCAGTCACAGGCATTGTGGAGATCAAGTAATTATTAGTGTCTATCAGTGTTTTCTTTTGTAAAATTGTTTTTATTTATACCATTTTTAGTTTTAGATATCTTGTTAAAAATGGCTTCCACCATTAGAATCACGATAACTACATAGTATTGTAGAACCATGCTAACCATCGGGCAACACAAGCTCCTAAGCTCACGTTGTTTTCTTTTCAAGTTTTCAAATACCACGACCATTGTAGGGAAAGTATGGGAAAGACTATTTAGTAATTTGCAAGTGGTTCACAAGCTCCTAAGCTCACGTTGTTTTCTTTTCAAGTTTTCAAATACCACGACCATTGTAGGGAAAGTATGGGAAAGACTATTTATGTAATCCTTGCTACACTGTTAATGTAAACCTTTACCATTTTTAAATTTAAATAAATATTACAAGTGAACAACATAAATACCTAGAAACCTAATGTAAACATTGGAATGCACGGAATTTTTGAATCACCAGGAAGACAAATACAAAAATTTACGAGTTAATTATCATCGTATATAGAATCATATGGATATGGGAAAACTTAAAATCATCTAGTTGTGGTAAGCACATGAAAATCATCTACCAGAGTATAAATAAAAGACCATATATAATGCACTGAAAGGTTTCTAGCAACCTAAGGAAAACAATGGAAAGCATGAACTTTGACTAGCCCACAAGACAAAATATACACATTTTCAGAATTTATTTCTTTAAGGGATGTCAAATCAAATGGGTGTGTGAAAAACTTTACCAAGAAATTAGTTGTGTTCGAAGTACATAAACATAATCCAACAAGTATCATGATTGCTTCCGCCAAATTACCGATTCTGAGCACCATTTGTTTGAGTTGATTCCACTTTTCTAGCTCCAAGTTATTGAAATTGTGAGCACCAAGTATAAATAATTTATGTCCTAAACAAATCTCAGAAGGAAAAGTTTGTTATTGAAATTTTGAATACAGTAACCTTGGAATGGAAAAGTGATAATATGTAATGAATTTTGATGTTAATAAGACAAGAAAATATTAAGTTTTAGAGTCCCCTTATAGTGGAAAAATTAATTCCGTGTAGTTCGCATAAATTTAAATGGATAAAATACAAAAACCCTGAATCGGGATAGCTGAGCTCAAAGCAAGAAAATAACATAATAATAATGAATTAGACAACATGTGATGAAATTAAGAAAAGTTAGAACCTAGAGATGGCCTTCTAAAACATAAAAGGCCTTAGAAGTGCTAAAAGAGCTACATATGGTTGTTAGGTTTTAGAACTTCTGGTAATGGAAGTTATGCCCGTGGGCTTAAAACAATAACATTTTGCATTATACTTCTCGTAATAGGAAAAATTACTCTCTATAATAAACAATTCTAAATAGATATTACCTCATATGAGATTGGGTGCATTATAGGTGGTAGCATGTAGGAGATCATATACACCCCATCTCTTATCCCCGTCCAATTTCTTCTAAACAATACCCTGAAGCATAAGCAATCTCTATATACAACCCTTCTCTTATAATGAGTTTACCTTCTCATCAATCGCCATCAGATCTGCCTCAAAGGGTTTAATCATATTCCATGCACCTTCCTCAACGCATCTAAATCCTCTCCCAAAAGCTGCAAGTCAAATAGGTATTTTAGTCTTGTCTGATATTGTCCTGATATAGTATTATGAACAACCCAACACAAAATAACATAGTCGTAGTCTGAAGTGTAACACTTCGAGTGGGACAAAGAAATAATACACACCTTCTCTTGTACTATCGAGTTGTTTTATTTCTCCGATCATTTGCTTCTCCTCAAAATGTGGAGTATTCTAAACTGTAAACTTTGTATCTGTTTAAGAAAAGAATATGGGGAAAACTGCAAGAAGCTTAGTAAAAAAATAGAATACTCCACTTCAGCATCACTCAACATAAATTTTAACTTTGTTTATAGATCTAATTTGCATCTTCTAGCACTGGCAGTGATATTGACCAACACAATATGTTTGATAAATGGAAAACATACCCTTCTGTTAAGCTCCTCTTCAAAAGAGTGCAAACCCTGACCTCTCTCTCTAGATGCAACATTGGCACTCCTGAATTTACCCACCGAGCACACTTTTTTCAAAGTATTACATGATGCACCGAGGGTCTGGTAATCTGCAAGAGTAAAATTTATGAAAACTTTAGTTCAACTAAAAGGGGGTTACAAAATAAACCAAAAAATACAAAAAAGAGGAGTTGAGAAGCATAAAAAAATAGAGTTGAAAGCGCAAAGCAGTGTTGATAGAGGGGAAGAAACAGGGTATGTATTTTTGAACAGTAAGGTAAGTGGATATGGATTGATGCAGGGTATGGGGACATTACTCGAGACTGGTTACCTATGCTCGAGGGGTAAACACAAAAAGCCACAGATGGCTGAAACGTTTTAGAACTTCTGGTAATGGAAGTTGTGCCCATGAGCTAAAAATTTAGTCTCTTTAATAAGCAAATTCTTAAATAGACAGTCATTTTTTCCTTAAGAGCTAGCCATGAAATTTACCTCGAATGAGATTACATGTATTACAGGTGTCTTCTTCCTCTCTTTACTTGAGAACATTTAAGAGGGTCTCTCTGTTGCTATGGAATCGGGCCTCTCTGATAGGGAGAATCTCCAGGGCCCTTCTCCGGTGGAAAAATGGATTTTTTGCAAGACGTGATCAGAATGGATCATTACCTGATTCTCCAGCGCTTCCTCAGGGTCTAAATCTAGGGCTTCATTTTATTTTTTCTTCTTCGGCTCCTTCCTTGAACACAAAAGAGTCAACTACAATTATTTGTAGGAACACAAAAGAGTCGAAAACTAGCAAATAGAAGCCTACAATCTTGAATAGCCTATTTCCCTATGAAAATATCATTTAAACCCAAGTGAAAAATGTCAAGTAAACCCTTACCAAGAGGATGATGTGTTCTCTTCTCTACCTTGCTCGTTCTATTTTTTCAAAACCCCTGTTTCTGAGGGCTTTTTCATTCTTACTCTTCTCTTCTCTCTTATAGAGCTTCTCCTCCCTTACAATCAAATTATAAAGAGAAACCATTCTGGAAATAGAATTCATCCATAGCCCCGGCTTGCCATCTCCTAGCCACGGGACAGACTAGTTGTTCCCTGACCATTCAAGCCTCCCATTATTGTTATCAAATAAATTATCCTGGAAACTAAGTGGCTGATCTATAAAATCTGCCATGGTCATGAATAAAAAGATTGCAACCAATCTCCTGGGCACCCGAACATAGATTATCAAATACGTTGAAGGTATTCAGCTTTAAATTGCCCAGCCTTGGGGATCGGCCCGGTTAGAGCTTTTTTGGAAAGATCCAGATATCTAAGCCCAGGCAGGGAGCCTAGAAGTATACCTACAAGCCCACAATGACTAACTTTGTTCATCTTGTGGCTGCTTCGCATGGGAACACTCGAAGAGTGGTTTTGTATAATCTAAAACCCCAAAAATTCTGCTCCCAGTTAGATTTAGATGGCATCACCATTAAACATAGCATGGGATGAAGTTATTTCACTGGTGCTTAAAACCATTGGGAGGAGACTTGGCTTTCACACCACCCTCAAGCTCCGCGGAGCCACTGTGCACACACGACATAGAGGAAAAGGCTCCCGATCTCTGAATAGAGTATGCGTTGGTGGAGAATACAGTCGCGTCAATGGAACAAATGGCGAACATAACATTTCTATGTCAATAGTACCCACTTTGTATTAAAAAGTAAAAGGGGGAAATTTTGAGACGAAATTATATTTTGAGACAAAATTATAATTTTGTTAATTCGGCAGATCTAGCCAGAGATCTCCACTAGGGTCGTGCCCCGCTTGGTGCCCCTCACACCCGACAACAAATCAAAGAAAGATGTGATCTCAGTCGAGTAAGTAGCCTCCTTGGAAGGAGGATGGAGGGCCTTGTCACGGAGCTTAATGACTTCCTATAAATAGAGAGCGAGACACCTCTGATCATAATACCTGAAGAAGGTCGTGAACGTAGGATGTTCATGGAAGAGACAATGAAACCTCCCTCTGATCTCATAATAGATGGAGCATCGAAGATGAAATGTTCCTCTGTCTCAACCTCCCTGAGGGAGCAAAGTCGATAGATCCTCTCGTAACGAACCAAATGGTGATCATTCTTGACCCGAAGCCTATGGGATCCGACTTTGAACTAGCCCAAATATATGCGAAGAGCATGCATCCAATGATGAGAGATATAAGTGGGCCGAATGATGAGTCCATTGCTGACTTCCAGAAGTGATCGGCGTAGAAGGCCATTTTCGGGCAAAGAAAATTCTCAAATTTTTAAGTTTAATTTCTTCATTATGTATATCTTTACACATTTACCCTTATTAGGGCTAACATGAAAGGTAAATGGATGGCTAGGGTCCTTACTTTTTCCTCACACCTCTTCTCGTCTGTCTCGAGCTACTCTAGGCTTATGACCAATGTTGACAAATTTTGGTTTTATAGAGAGCACCACAACCTCTCCTATTAAAAATCTGTTGAATGATTTTTGGGGAAACTTGTTGGTCAAGTGCCTTTGCCTCCGTACGTTGCTAATTATTAGCATTTTCATAAGGATTTCGATTTCCATTTTCATGCTTGGTTTAACAATTTGTTTAGGTTTTTTCTGACTTAACTCGCAAACCCGCCTCCCCCATTAACTCACTATCCCTCGCACGATCTTCCAAATGCGCGATTGACTCCCATCAATTTCGCAAAACCAAAAAGACCTACTTAATTACAAGGTGCATGATAAGCATTCAATTTCACAAAATATTACCCGACATACACAAAGTACAATCAAACATGTAAATGAAAAAGGGGCAACAAATGGGCATAACAATCAAGACAAACAATGGGACCAAGAAAAGACCAATCAAGGCAAAGAATAAGGAAGCCAAATGGACCAAGAGAACCAAAGGAACCAAGAAGGCAAGGAAAGCATGAAGGTGCTCTCATGGAGGATGACTTTTCATCTTCCTACACAAGCTCAAAGCTCCATACTCTCCTCCCGAAACAATAATCTATTCAAAATCAACTACTTCACCCATAGTTTGCCTATTCGTCGAAGTACTTGCCAAAATTTTGCACAGGCAAATATTTGCAGATAAAACTTGCCATTCATCATAAAGTAAATATTCAACAAATATTCGCCGTTTGATCGTAAAATTTGTCGATTCGCAGTTTAACACGGAAAAGACACAAGTTTAACGCTTGAAAAAATGTAGTTTTTTGTCTTATAAAGGCATCATGCTAATATTTCTCTAGAACGGGGAAGAGGAAAATGTAAATTATTGTAAATTGTAACATGTATATATATATATATATATATATATATATATATATATATATATATATATATATATATATATATATATATATATATGCAATTTATGATGATAATATTGAATGACAATCATCATAAATTCATAACACTTATCACTTAGCTATCATTCGCATGATGATACGATTTTGTGTTGTATTCGTATTCAAATCTACTAAAAACACTTCCCCAACATCTTACGAGACTCATTTGATATATTTTGCATAAAATTTATGTTTTAAAATAAAATAGCGTATTTTTTAAGTTGCCGAATATTCCCGAATATTCGTGGAGTCTTGCCGAGTTTTTACCAAGTCAATTTTTGTTGGGTTTACCGAATATTTGCTTTGAATACTTTACTTTGTATGCGAACTATGACTTCACCAATGAAGATTTGACTAGGACAAAACAAATTATAAGAGATTATGGAAGAGGATGGGAAGAACTGAAATATATCATAGAAAAGGCGTGTAATGGGTCTTTTTCCCATTTAATAAATATAATATTAATGAGGTATTGTAATGGTTAATTTTCCCAAGTTTATAAATTATTTTTTTATGATATGCTTTATAATATAGAAACATCCAATTATATGTGAAACATCTTAAATGAATTTTATTGCATAAAAAAATCATATATATGAAAAGTAAAAATGTAAATTTATTAAATAAAAACAATAGTTATAAAGTTAAGTACATATTTGTCTAAGGTGTGGTGAGGACTACGTGCTGCTCAAGAAATTTCTAGGTGATAACCGAGATCCAACACCTCAAGTTATGACCACATTATCAGGAGGAAATGATTATTTATATGATCTTCTTGCCCTAGCCAGAACCATCTTGAGTTATACTTAGCGTACCCCAGTTAGGACACCCTAAAGTGTCCCTCTCCAATGCCCACCACTTGCCTTCACTCAATCACATAAAAATACTTGAGCACAAATTTCAATGTGTGAGATAGATCTCCATCCTTATTGGTCCTCACCACAAGGTTTAAATAGTATTTTTCCTTGGGTGGTTTGGTAACCAACACACCCATTCATAACAAACATTTTTACAATTTAATTAATATCCTCCCATAAAATGGGGTCCACATTTTAATCTTAATCCCTCCTTTGAAAGGAGTTCGAGAAGTCTTTTTCTTTTTCTTTTATTCCTCCCTATTTTAAAGGGGTCTTTATGTACATATCATTCCACCCTATTTTAAAGGGGTCTTCAATATTATTATTTATTTCTTCTACTTTAGAATTCAATCCTTGGGGAAATAACTTTAGAACACCCATAATAATTATTTTCTTTTCATTAAATAAATAATGTTTGAACTTGCCTTCTAGGGAATTTTGTCACATAACAAGGAGAGCGTCTTTTAATATATTGCCAATGCCTTGAAGATAAGAAAATTAAAAGATCTCTTGCCAAGTGATTTAACTACCCCGAAAATTGTGGCTACTTGTAACAAAATTTTTGTCATATGCAATTGAAAATTGGTTTCCTAAACCATGCATAATATATAGTATCAAACTGCTCTCTATTGATGCAACAATTCACATTTTATGTAGAAAGATGAACAGAGAAAGTGACCCAAAGCCCATGTTAGAGAACGACCCTCAAGTGAAGAAGATAACAAAGATATGTTATTATTGTCTTTTATTTTTGGAAGTCGTGGGAGGAAATCTTCAAAAAAAAGTTAACAATCTTGAATCTTAAGACTGTTGAATTTGTTTAAATGCAGAGAACCTTTTAGCAATTGATAAAGAGTATAGTTTTGATGAACCATTTTTTTGTTTTATTACAATGATTTTGAAAAGAGTGTTATAGAGACGTTCTTGGATATATGTTCATTCTTCTATGATTGGAAGTGGTATGATGTTTAATGCATTGTAGAGAGAGGATGAACTAAAATGTTTTAAAGTGAAGGTTTTGTTAAAAGTAAACAAATAAAAATATTTCGTTCGACATATAATATTGTAATAAAAGAAGTGGTAAACGTTAATGATATGATTTTGACAATTGGTAGGAATATAACAAAAGACAATCGATGTTCAAGAGTCGATTTCATTATTGCCGTGAGAAGAACGAAAATGTACATACACCTAAAATGTTAAGGAGGAACAATTCAATTCTATTAAAATCTCAAAGTAATTCTCTTAAATTATGTTAACGTGATTTTTGAATGACATTTAGATGAAATAAAAGTGGCTTGAAAAGAAAAAATTGAGTCATAATCCAATCAGTATGCCAACACTATGGTTAGACAAAATGAGTCGAGTCTTTATATATTTTCAGTGGACAACATGACAAAAATGTTTGGAAAGTGCAAACAAGTATTTACCAAATTTAGGTTCCATTCAAGTGGAAAAATATTCACATATCTCAATTAATTTGGGTTGGCTATAGTATAACTCGAAAAACAATGATTGAAAGGGGAAAAGAACTATAAAGGTGTTCATAAAAGGCAACTTACCCTATAAAAGTTGTCGATATCTAACACTAAATAATTTATTTTCTTGAATTTAATGTTTTTTTGTATATTTATTTTGTTTCACAATTGAATATCTACGGTTTTAGTTCATGTATTTGATGTGAAGTTCTATACGTTGTGAATTAATAGTAAATGTATTATATTTGTAGAATTTTTCACGTCTACAAGTGGTTAAATATGAAATCTAAATTGACAAACATATTTTTAAAACTTTTGACAGCTTTAACCAACTCAAGTAGGATTTATATGCAAAAATATCATTTAATTGTGTAGCAAAATTTAAAAACTGATTTTGATTCGAGTTGGTGACGTTTAAGAAAAACACTTGCGTCCATATAGAAAAACTATATCCAAATGGTTGTGAACACAAAAAAATCTAATATTATTGTGAAACTTTATTTTTTTACAAAAGTTACAATTAAGTGTGTGGGGAACTCTACAACATTTATTAATAAGTTTTAAAAATTGTTCTCTCTCAAATTACTTTTCCTAAAATGTTGTAAAAGTCCTGAAAGAGCTTCCAAACAATTTTTAATTTTTTTAATAAATGCAATTTCTTTCATTAAAAGATGCTCAAACTTAAATGAATTTTCAAATGATTTTTATAATTTTCATCTTTGCAATTTATTAAATCTAATAGATTACTCCAATGTTATATTTCTTCTAAAAGTATGAGAAATATTTTCTTGAAAAATATTAAGTTTGAAATATGCGAGATGTTGATCAATATTTCAAAAATATTAAAGACTTGAAGTCTTTGTGTCAATCGAGACATATCTTTTGATAATTGTTTAAAATTGAAAGAATTACTTGATGAAATTTGTTAACAATCATTCAAAAAAATTCTTATATAAATGTTCTCATTTGAAGATGTTTTTAGTCAATTGAGTGAACACATTAGTATATAAACATTGACATTTAATAGATGTACTTGTTTAGAAGAATTTGATGCTTAGGACTTTGTTAAGTTAACAATATTATATCCACCCATGGGTTTCGTAAGATCAATTTCGATGGGGCATCCAAGGGGAACCCCAGGTCTTCGGGGGTGAGGTGCGTTCTTCGAAATGAGAAAGGGGGACTGATAAGTGTTGGCTCGTTTCATCTTCTAGTTGGGACTTGTAATATGGTTGGAGCTCATGCTCTTCTTTTTGGAGTCAAAAGGGCTATCGAATGTGGGAGCTCTCACCTTCACACTAAAGGGGATTCGAATAAAAGTTCAAGCGGTAAAAATGGCAAATCTCTTAATTGGGCTCTAGATGTCTATGTTTCCAACATTCTTTATTGGCTTCTCACCTTCACATCATTGTGGGGATTCGCAAATCATAGTTCAAGCGGTAAAAAATGGCAAAGCTCTTAATTGGGCTCTGGATGTCTATGTTTCCAACATTCTTTATTGGCTTAGCAAATTGGACTTTTGGAGTATTAGTCACGCTAATAGGGCGGGATTTTTGGCCAATCTAGGGAATTACAAGTTTATAAGACCACCATCTCTAGTGATGTCTCTAGGTGGCCGGGGTTAAATGAAATCATTTCAAGGATGCGGAATTTATTTAGGCCCCTACATGAGTGGTTCAACACGTGAGACGTTTTTTAAGAAGGCCCGATCTCATATCCCACTCACCTTTTTACTTGGTTTAGCGAGGGTTCGTGACAGGATCATGTCCATACCGCCATTCCCGACCTTGTTTTTGAGAGGAGAAACCAGGGAGATGGCCTTCTACGGTTGCATTTCTCAGTCTCGCCTAAAAAAGGTTTTTAGAATTGGATCGGGTTCGATTTGCAAATGGAAAGAATTCTAGGGAATTCTACCTTCATGAGAGTCACAGGCTCGATTTAACGTGGAAATAGCTTCTGTGTTTGTTTCTAATCTTTTACTATTAGGCGGTAATAAGGAGGAGGCTTTGTTGATTGCCAGGCATATCATTTGGCCTAAGCACGCAGAGGGCTTGAGGAAGTGGTCGCTCGGTTTTGTCTGCGCCTCTGACATTTCACGAGTAATGGCGGTAAGCGTGCCCATTCTGATGCAAGGAGCCGTGGTGGCGAACTGGAAAAAGGAACTATATGTTGTGAGAGTTTGTTGTTGCGGTCCACCAAAAGTGTCGATTGAAGGACACAGCCCCCTGTCCATATCAAGCCCCTGGATTTGGACTACCGGGCCTCTCCAATCGACTTGGCCCCGGCCAACATTTCTTAGCTCATGACTAAGGGTAAGTCTCGCCTCGCCTTCCTTTTAAAGGCAGCGGGGCCGGGGAGGTGGAATGAAGATTTAGCAAGTGTAAACGTCTCTCGCGAGAGTCGCGGAAGAAGTCTGCTTATCGTGATGTAGGGAAGGGCGTGGCCGGTGCTTAGGATCAAGGTGGAAGTTATAGAAGTTTTTGAGTAATTTTCATGTAGTTGCTCTAGTTTTTGTTATATAGTTAGATATATAGTTTTTGGGGTTCAAGGTGGCAAAATCTTCTGCTTTATTTGTTGATCACCCTGTTTTTGTAAACAATCAAATATAGTATTGTAAGGGTGGGGTCCCCATAACCGTTCATAGCTCCGTAAAAAAGTTTACACGATCAAATAAAAAAAGTTAACAATATTATACATGAACAAATGTAATTGATTTTTCAATTTATCTGAATATATTATAAAACTTGTTCAAGATAATTTTAGAGTTGTAAGACTACAATAATTTAAAACTATGCAAAGACTCTCACTATCTCGAAACTTTAAAAATAATGAACTTGTCTAAGTGTAAAATTTATACTAGCTATTTTTCGATAAGTTTGTTGCGTTGAAAATTTTAAATCTATTAAAATGTTCTAAATTAAAAAATGTTTTAGGAAATTTCTATAATTTGTCGTCCTTGATAAAATTGAGTAAGAAATAGATTATTAGTGTGGGATCCGTTTAAAATTTGTGACTTGTTGATTCAAAGGTGGACCAAAATGCAAAGGGAAGAAGAATGACACTTGGTAATCGTTACTAGTTTTCTTGTCCCCCTTTTTGAGAGACATTACTACCTAATCGATTCACTCTTTTTATTAGCATTGTAACCCCTTGGTGTGTCTAGCGCAACAAGTGGGAAGTTCTAGGTAGTTTAGAATGTGCACATAGGTTAGTTATTTCTTAATATTAAATTAAGAAATTAAATAAAGTGCACATGGGTCTAGTGTTTCTAATTAAATGTTATGTTTTCCCTCCAAAAGGGAAATTCAAATTTGTAACTCCTCTATAAAAGGAGATTGATGGACCATTATTACGGACATGTTATGATGAGATTTATTTGATACTCCATGCTTGGAGTTGGGATGCATGCCCATTGATATTTTCCTTCTCTCTCTCATGCTTGGGAGATCTTTGTAGCTGATCTTTGAATATCAAATTGAAGAGGTTATTTGTTTTGGTTGAATTTGCAAATAGAAATCTACATGTTTTTACTGTAGCGATTCACTGTAGCGATTTACTATAGCAATTGGTTTTGGGTGTGATTTCTTGCTCCTTGCAATTCGATTTGGTAGAGTGAGAATGATTTAATGTTCCTTTGATATTGGTGAGTGCTTTCTAGCTTTGGCGACTTATCATTGATGTTTATGGGCTGAGTTAAATACCTTTTCAGTATAAATCGAGTGGCTAGATGTGTTACCTATTAATTTGGTACATGGTTGAGGTATTTTCAAGGTGGATCGACTAGGTATTTGCATATTAGTGTGATGTTTGTACAGTCCCTCTTGACAGCGACTTATGTAGAACAAGTTTGGTAATTACTTCACATGATTATTAATTGATTTTCATCCATTCAAATCTGTTAGTTCCTTCCCAGACATCAGCGACTGGGTTTGAAGTGTTGGGAATGCTTGTTGAAGGCCCAAAGTATCCAGCGAATCCTATCTTGCTCTTTGATTAATATACCCTAACTATTGTGAACTTGATTTGCATAAGATTGAGAAGATATAAGAAGTTCTGGGTGCAGATTTTAATATGAAATATCTCTGAGTAAATCGACTGGCATAGGCATGTACTTAGGATGTGATTAAGTCTCTTCTTTGACAGCGATTTGTTGGTGGATGTTTGGTAGAATACTGAGTATTGTTGCAATACATTTTATACTTAATCAAGCAATGGTTGAGGCTGTGGCAGCGAACTGTGTTAGGAGGGCACAGATCCATATGTTTAATGCATATTGTTGAGTGTTTACAAACAGCGAGCTCATCTTTCATTGTGGTGATTAGGAATCACGAATTTTGCATATTATAACAATGATCTAAATGGACATACCTGGCAGTGATATGTGTGAAGGCATTTGGGAGTAACTCCAAGTGTTTTATTTGCAGCTGAGTTGTGCTTGTTTAATACTTAATAACAACAATCTGGGTGATGTTATTTGGGTATGATATTCATTCCCTTTTTGGCAGCGATTTAATATCCTCTTGTAACTGAGTATTGCATCTAATATGGTATGATGCTATGATAGTGCAAGTTCCTCTTTTACAGTGATCTTTGGATGAATGTTCAGATCAGATTTCTACATATTTATTTAGTAGGTTGTATGGGTAGATTTAGATCAGATTTGGAAATCTTTTGCAGCGGTGTTTGATCTTCATATTTATGGGAAGCAATCTGATTTTCTGAGTTTCATTAGTCTAGCCGAGAATTAATTGCTTAAGCTATTTAGTAGAGGCCATTAAACCCCTATCTTTGGGTTTATTGAGTCATCTATTTGATTGTTTTAAGTAGTTTTTGACTGAGTTTTGTTATTTGCATTTGATTGGAGTGTTGAAGAGTTGGTTGTTTGCATAATTTCTATTGATCCCAGAAGTGGGACATTACATAGTTTCTCTCGAGTAAAATTTTTGAATTTTTCCAACTTATTTAGTTTCAAATTGTAAACATTTGTAAAAAATGTTTGATGTTTTAGTAAAATGCGAAATTTCTTAGTATGTTATGTATGTATATGCAAATAGATAAAACACAATGTGACAAGTTGATGTTGGAAACAATTTTATCAAAATTATATGATGATAAAGTATTTTTTTATTTACAAAAATCAATTACCCTTGGAATTTTCCCCATCTTCCACACACTCACTTTATATTATAATTGATAATGATAACATAATTTTAAACTTAAATATTTTAGAAAAAAATTTAATTGGTTGGAATGTAGACTAAGACAATTAATTATATATATATATATTGCATGTATAAAGGCTCGATGTATTTCTCCATGTATTGTTCTATTTTTTTTGCTTTCACATAATGTAATTCAAGTTTATCATTTTGAAGAAATTATTTTGTTGTGTTAGTTATGGATTTTTCATTTTCTTAATAAGTATGGACTAGATAAAAATATATAAAACACGTCAATGTGAAATGACATCTTATATATATTTGATAAATTTCATCAAATATATATGAAAAGTTTTCCCACATTGTTACGTGTTTTATATATTTTTTATATAGTCTATATTTTTTAAGAAAAACATGAAGGATCCATAACAAACATAAAAAATATTTTTTCAAATTTAAAAATGATAAATTTTTGGAGTTTTACATGGTGTGTAAGCAATTTTTAAATTTTTCGTTGACAATACATGAAGAAATATATTGATCTCTATGTATGCAATATATATAATTCTCAATTGTTTTAGCCTACATTCTAACGAATTAAATTTTATTTCCAACATATTTAAGTTTAACATTATGTCACCATTATCAATTATGAAGATAATGTGAGTGCTTGGAAGGAGGAATAGAAAGGTTATTGATAATTGTAAATAAGAAACTTTGTTATTATATAATTTTGATAAAATTCGTTTTAATTCGATCAGTCATTTGATCATATTTTATTGAAAGACTACCTAATGTACATAACATTTTAAGGAATCTCGCATTTTATTAAATCATCAAACATTTTTTTATAAATATGTCGGTAGGTTTAACGCACTTTGAAATTGAGATAAATTAATTTTTTTTTTTTTTGAAATTGATACTTGAGAGAAGATATTTACTACCTAGTGTTGCCCGCTTTTCCTTTTATATTTCGGTTCACCTTTGAATAAATTTTTCTCATGACCAAAGCTTCAAAATTTGAAGAAATCTCACACTATCCATCCACTTCATGTCCAACTTTTTATATTACGAGAGATTCAATTTTATTATGGACGATAAATTATGAAAATTCATGTAAAAATCAAATAACTTATAACAATTTGATCAATTTAAAATTTCCAACCCATTAAACTTAAGTTTGGTCAAGTTTTTACATTCAAACAAGTTCAATATTTTTAATGCTTCGAGGTCATGAAAATTTCTGCATATTTGTTTTAAATTATTGCACTGATAAGTCTAAGTTTATCAAACAAGTAAGTTTGATAATGACGACAGATAAGTTTAAAAATTAATAACAAATGTTCATGTGTAATTTTGTTAATTTAATAAAACCTTAAAAATCAAGTTCTAAGTAAATATATTTATCCAATGTTATTATTTGCGGCTAGTGAATTCACTCAACTAGGTGGAAAATATTTTCGAATAAAATTTATATATAAAAAAATTGTTTTGAAAGTTGTTGGTTGACAAATTGTATTAGATTACTCTTTCAATTTTTAACAATTATCAAAAGATATGTTTGATTGACATAAACTTCATACCTTCAATATTTTTTCAAATATTGATTAGCATCTTGCATTCTTCGACTTAATATTTTTCAAGAATACATACTATATTTTTGGAAGAGATATAAGATTGAAACAATTTGTTAAATTTAACAATTGTAAAAATGAAGAGTTATGAAAATTGCTTAGAAGTTCACTTGAACTTGAGCATCCTTATAAGAAAAGAAATTGCAACGATGAAATGTTATAAAATTTGTTTGAAATTTCTTTCAGACTTTTACAACTTTTCAAATTTTTTTTGAAAGAGAACAATTTTAGTAAACTTGTTGATAAATGTTGTCTTCTCCACACTCAATTCCAATTTTTGTAAAAATAAAGCTTCCCGATAGTTTTAAGTATTTTTGTGTGTTCGACCATCCATATGTAGTTTTTATATGTTGGCGCATGTGTTTATTTAACTTTTTTTGCTCAAATTCAAAACTAAAATTATTTTCTAATTTTGCGAATCAAATGAGATATTTCTAACATGTAATCCTACTCTTTGAGTTGACTAAACTTCAAAGGTTTGTAAAAACATGCTAACCATTCCAAATTTCACATTTAACTATTTGTAGAGGTAAAAATTTATAAATATGATACATCTATTATTAGTTCATAACATATAGAAGTTTATATCAAAGACTTGAACTAAAAATTATTAGTATTCAATTGTGAAACTACGAAATTATACGAGAAAAATAATATCGAATTAAAACAAGTAAATTGTTTCAAAGTTAGATATTAGACATAAGTTTTGTAAAGAGTAAGTTATTATGTATGAACACCTATATAGTTCCCCTCCTCAATTATTAGTGTTTTTTGAGCTATACTGTAGCCTACACAAATGACTTATATTTGATAAATTAATTAACTTTTGTGAATTTTTGTTGACTTGAATGGAATATGAACTTGATAAAAATACTTGTTTGTACTTTTCAAATATTGTTGTTTTTCTATTGAAAATATCCCAAGATTCGTACTCATTTTGTCTAACCATAGTGTTGATATACAAATTGGACTTTAATTTATGTTTCTTCTTTTAAGCTAACATTCTTTTATCTTGTCTACTTGTCATTCAAAAATCTCGTTAACACAATTTAAAAAATAACTTTGAGATTTAGTAAACCAAATTTTTAATCCTTAACATTGCAGGAGTTTGTATATTTTTTATTTTTCTCCAAGGTAATGAAAATATATACTTTTGAAAATTGATTGTCTTTTGCTATATTCTTACTAGTGTCAAAATCAGACCTGAATGCTTATCATTTTGTTTATTGCAATATCACGCCGAACAATTTTTTATTTGTTTTCTTTTAACTAAAGCTTCACTTTAAAGTATTTCAGCTTTTCTTCTTCTACAATGTATAAAACATCATACCACTTACAATCATAGAAGAATGAAAATATATTTAAGAACGCCTCCATAATATTCTCTTTAAGGTTATTGTAAAAAACAAAAAAATAGCTCATCAAAACTATATTATTTATTAAAAATAAAAGATTCTCCACATTTAAACCAATTCAACACTCTATCTTAAAATTCATTTTTGTTACTTTTTTTTTCAGAGATATCCCCCACAACTTCTAAAGATAAAGGACAATAATTGTATATTTTTGTTATCTACTTCACCTGAGGACTGTTTTTAATATAAACTTTGAGTGACTTTCTCTGTCCATTTGCCTACATTATGATACATTATGCATTGTTTAACAAACTAGTTTTCAATTGCAGATGACACGTTTATTTTTTTAGCTGTTACAAATAGTTGCAATTTTCTCAAAACAGTTAGATCAAGTGGCAAGAGATCTTTTAAATGTCTTATCCTCGAGACATTATTAACAGATAAGAAGATGCTCTCATTTTCTATGATATATTTCAAATCTTCCCATCTTGTTCCACAATCTCTTACAATTTGTTTTGTCCCAGTCAAATCTTTAAGAATGTCAAATTGCACTTTCTTAAGGCCGGGGTCTAATTCCATATTTTAGACTAGAGTTACCTTTGAGTGTCTCCACCCCTGTAGATTCAAGGATGCGTATGCTGAATTTTTCAGTGTGGTTGTTTCAGCTCTGTCTATATCATGAACTACCACTTCCACGACAAGCTTGTCGTTATTCCATTCTAATAGATCAACAACTTCACTAATTTGCTGGTATATAACCAACTGTTACATTGCAAAACAAATGACAGATTAATTTAATTTTTACATTGAAGTCTATTGAGAATAAATGGGTTAAAGAAGAGGTTTTAGAAATGCACAAATTTAATCAAACCTAGGATCTTAACTTGTAAAAAATGTGGAAAGAAACAAATAGGAATAATTTTTCAAAAAGATGTAAATACAAATGGTAAGAGGTCAGGTTACTTGTGGGTGCCTGTATATGGTGTTTTTCTGTAACAATGACAGCTCGTTGATTAAAGTAAGTCAGCAGAACTTACATGCTTCAAGTAGGGGAACTTGAGGGGGGCTGCATACACTACATATGTAGATACAATTTTTTGTAATTGAAACTTACAATAAATAGAATCCACTTGCCGTTTGAGATCTTCAAGATCTTTTCCGTACGTAGAATTTTTGAAAAAACTACAAATTTCAAATCACTATACAAATTGAAAAGAAATTCCTGTAAATAAAAACAATGACTAGTTTTCATGTTTTATCAGGGATCAAGTGAAAAGACTTGAGACATACTTTACCTAGTTTGTGTAAAGGATAAAAACACGCGAATTTTGCTAAACATGTTGAAAATAAAGTCCTCTAAAAAGCAACTGCCACTACTACATGGGCCCTATTTTGAGACAAAAGTTAATTTCGTTTCTAACTTATTTTCCTTTTTTAATTTTAATAATAAGTTAACTTTTACTTTACTAATTGGGGAAAATTGAGGGAACCCAAAATTGGGGAAATTGCGGGAATTTTCTTGATCAGTCGAGGCGGCTAGCTTTGGTCTGGCTAAGACTAGATCTCCTTGCTTTAACGTGTCAGATGGATAGGGGATTCTATGGAGGAGTGGATATTGTTTCAGTTACAACAAGGCATGTTATTGATTTGGCTACTTTGAGGGTAGCAAAGCCACCTCTTCATTCTGAACCATGTGATACGGTCCTGCCTTCTGCTGAGCACTAGGTTTCCAAGGATTGAAGAAATGCTTCGAACTCCTTTCATGTATATGGTGATTTCTGCAAGTCCTAAATCTATGTTGATCTCAATTCGGTCCCTGCTTTGGTTCTGGCCGCCAGGGCCTCTTCAATCCCAGGAGATCCTTCTATGGGTTGTGGATCTGGTTCTCCTCCCAATTATGACGACTCTTTGGTTTACTTTTCGTTTGGTGATATTCCGGTGACTTTCTCCAAGGAGTCCCCTTAGGTGGAAATCCCCGACCCTCTGGTTCAGGAAATGGATTTAGACATCAACAAGTCAATTCTCAAAAATGCACAGGATCTTTTCTATCTATGGAAGAGCTATCCATTTTGGTTGCATTGTCTTGGAGTTTCTTTGAAGTTCCTTAACAGTCATGATAGCTGCGTTTAACAATCAAAATCTAGGCGCTTCTATTGTCCCCTTCACCACTTTCACTTCTAATCTAGCCATTCCTGGGGATATTCTTGCCAAGGGATTCGAGATCGATCTTAGGGAGGTAGAAGAATTTAGAAAGCGCCTCAGTGGTAGCTGAAAATTCTGGTTGTTTTGAAATAGTTCACCATCTGTATATGAGAGATTTCAAGCATTAGGGTTTTCTCAACCTAGATACCTCTTCTATATGATAATAAATTACCTAGATGTTAGTATTAATTTTATATTTTCTAGTAGATTCAATTGTAATCTAAAGATAAGTATTATGCTTGCAATTAAAACCCTTGAGGTTTATGGCCTTGTATTCTTTTACTCAAGTCTGAAGAATATGTAAATGGTAGGAACATAGAAAAAAGACCTCTAATTCTCCAAGTATGGGACATAGCACAATGAAAGTAGAATTATTTTCTTTCTATGGTGGAAAATAGGGCAGTAAAAGGTTGTCAAGTATCTCTGTTCAGATACTCTACAAAAACTGATATAAATGGACATTGTGTGAATTTGAAGCTGACAGAGGCCGATATTAATAGAGGATTGGAAGAAACTACTTAGTTCCATCTTCCATATGTTAAATTTAATTTTCATTTCATAATCATGCAAATTATATTTACCATCTGTCATATGGTTAAAAATAATCCAGATTTTTGTACCTTCAAAGTGACTTAATAGTTCAATATTGAAAATCATTGTAAATTAAAAAGTGTGTAATCTTGTGAATCTAAAAGTTAGAAAAACAAGATCCTTTTTTCTATAAATACATTTTCTCATGTAAAATTAGTATTACTAATATGCAAGTTTTTTGTACCTACATTTTCTCAGGGTCTGTAGGGCCAAAGCCACATATTTTGTTTGTATTAGGCTTTGCCCGGTGCCTGCTAAGATTCCCTGAATGGAGGCTTTGACTTACAAAGACTATGTGAGATTTATATATAACTTCCCTCTATCTTTGCTTTACTTCCTTTATTTGGATATAATTATATAATAATATTACATAAACCTAGAAGAGAATTCTTGGTATTTGGTTGCATCTTCTTAATCTATTGTTGTTGAACTATAACTGAAAGATCTGCAATATGTTGGATGTAACCTGACTAGTAGAAAAAATATTAATTTATGCTTGA
Organism: Taxus wallichiana var. yunnanensis; assembly: GCA_018340775.1. NCBI lineage: Eukaryota > Viridiplantae > Streptophyta > Pinopsida > Cupressales > Taxaceae > Taxus > Taxus wallichiana. The sequence goes on from CM031235.1 coordinate 811,568,048, forward strand.
ATGCTTTGGACTTATGTGCACCTGAAAAAAAGTATGAAGTTGGTTTAATTTTATTGGTTATTTTGTTGGAAATAAATAGGAGTTAAAAAGGCACAGCTCACTAATGTTGCTTCTGGGGTAAAGATAACATTTTTGGGAACATAGTGGCAATGGGGTGCCATGAATTAAATATAGAAAGTTATGACATATTGGTGACTATAGAAGGGGGTGGTAGCATAATGGGGAGGAGTATTTTAGAATGTACATTGGAAGTCATTTTTAGAAGGGATATAAAAGCTTGCATCATTGTATGCTAATAAAATAAAAATGAAGCTTAAATGGTAATGGTGATTTGTAGAGTGCTTTGTTACATGAAAGAGTTTTATAATATTCATACTAAGTAGCCAATATGTTTTGAATACGGGTATGGATACGGGAAATTTTTTTTTTTGGCTCCCGATACATCGCATTGGATACGACAATACAAAAAAAATACAAAAATTAAAAAATATATAAATTTCAGCCTACTTAATAGGAATTAAGTTATCAACCACATTTTATGCATATGAAAGACAAGATAAGTAGATAACTTATAAGTTATAAGCTAAATAAGTAAATGACCACAACAGACAAGTCATAATTTGTTAAAACTTAGAAACTTAAAAGCTTAAAAGTTAAATACTTAAATTAAACACAATGTGAATGTCATGATATATTAAATTCAATTTATTACACCAAATTCCAATGATCAAAGTTCAAACTATCTTTCAATATTCATCATATTCCTCTTCATCAAGAGCATTAACATCATCATCATTATGTGGTTCATTAGAACCACATGGACTCGAACCACTCCCACTAGGGCCACTGCCAATTGCACCCCCTTGTGCGCTTTTTGTGTGTGTAGGTCTTGCAGTTAAAAAGAAGTCTCCAATCCCTCATCATCTAATGACAGGTGGGAAATGGAAGCATCCATGTCAACTATCTTTGGATCAATATTCCAATGTTTTGTTGACCCTTCCTTGTACTCCAGCGGCTTGTGGGATAAAAGGCGTGGTGTCACTCGATTTCACCTCGAAATTTGTGACTACCCAATCCGAAAATTTTCGTACTTTTTAAAATAGTGGGTCGCTTGTTGTTTTTATTGCATACTCGAAAGTTCCTCAGTATTAGCGTCAAAATAATCCTAAAGAGCCATATTAGCCTTTTTTGCCAAATACCCGGATGTCCAAAATTGTTTTATTCTCATGTGCCGGGATTTGTCTCATGGAAATTTGTATTTAATTATTTTGAGCCCCGTATTTGAGGCTATTTGTGCTCTGCTTTTAACTCCATTATAAGCGAATATGTTATTATTCCTATGTACTAGAAGGATTTTAACTTATTTTAAGTTTTGGGCTCTATTTGTAACTTTTGGCAATTTTTCGTGTTTTTTTGTGGTGTCCCGTCTGCTTTTCTCAAAATTTCTCTGAACAACTCCTTTCGCCAGATAAGCTCCGATTTTGGCCCTGAGCGGCTAGAAAAAACATATATGCACATTGTGCCCTGAGGAAGTCGCCATCTGAGGTCCTGATCACCTGGAAAAAGCGAAGTCGCAGACAGTAAAGTGCAACATAATTGGAAAACCTGGGGATGGGCGCATTTTTCAAAACAAAGGATTTAAGTCATGATGGGAAAAATATAAGCCGCAGTGGTGGTGGGAATTTTATACCGCTTCTGTGGTACTTTTCCCGTGTTATAAAAATCACTTAAGTGGATCACGGGGTTTTGGTGCCTGCCTGGCAGGGTAAAGCATCCCGTTATCAAAAAATTCTTAAAAATAGAATTACATGTGCAAAAAAGTGCGCCCCCTTTGGTGAGAGATTAAAAGAATTAAAATTGATTATTTTTATTAATCTTTCTTCTCAAAAAGTGCGCCCAAGCTTGGAGGAGGTCAACAAGTCAAAGGTGGAATAAAAGAAAGGAATTAAATTAATTAAATTTAATTTATTTAGTGGCTGCCCCCTTCCTCTCAAAAAGTGCGCCCCATTTGGGCATTATTTAATGTTTTTTGAAGCATTAAAACATTAAATTAATTTCTATTTTCAGTGGCTATGGTCAAAGCACACCGTGGGGCTTCACCGTTATGTGAAGGATTAAATTGGATTAATTTAATTTATTGGATGGTGTCTTTAAACACGCTATTTTTAAAAGAGAAAAACATGATTTTTAATTAATTAATTGCTTTAATTGTTAGGGCAATTATTAATTATAGAATTGTGAAGGTTATATAAGCATGGGCTAGCCATATGAGTGAATAATTTGATTCACAAAAAAAAGAATCAGCCAAGAGGAAAAGTGCGCCCCATTTAAAGAAGGATTTTGCTCAAGTGCAAGGTGGAAACAAGGCTAAAAGCTTCCAAATTTGGCGCATGCTTTGAAGGAGGTTGATCTTTGTTTGCATAATTGTTTTCTTACAGTGTTACAGAGCTCGGTGTTGTTGAAAGGATTCATGCTCTCTTTATGTGCAAATTAAACACCATTTTTGGGGCAAAGCAGGCTTGAAAAGTGCAGATTTTTACAATTAAAATTCACTATTCATGCTCCTATGGTGGCCATTTTTGTCTCGAATAAATTGCGGAATTCATTACAAAAAGTGCTTTATAAAGGAAAATGAGTTTTTATTAATGTCCAATACATTGCATATATCCTCCGAATCAAGAATTGTCCAGATCTCGCACCAAATGATTGAAGAATTCCACTAAATAAGAAGAAAAAGACATTCAAACAAAGATAGACAAAGCTATGGCGAAGAAAGATGAAAAAGAAAGCACAACGGAGTCATGCATCACTTCTAAATTTACAGATACTGGAGACACAAATCTAGGCTCGAAACCTCTTGCTGAATTGATAGACAAATCCAGAGCAGGAAAGACTTCACTCATGCGTGCAGGAGAAAATTCACTCATGCGTGCAGATTAAAAGCAGTGGAATTATTCGAGCTGCAGCTTTTCCATCCACAACCCAGTTGCCAGAATTTGTTATGCAGGTGCAGATCCATATCCAGATGCAGATGTAGATGCGGATGCAAATCCATATGCAGATCCAGATCCAGATCTCATAGTTGCAAAAGCTTCCGGCACAAAGGCTTCATCCTCTTGTTTCGAATGCAGCCCATGAAGAAGACAGTGCGTGGAAAATTCCTTCCAAGATCTTGTGCATGTGCTCGCATCTTCTAAATCAAGCTCTCATTGAATTATCATTCACCCTAGTGCTTTTCAAAAATTTTAATTGCTATATGCAATTAAAAATAAGGATGATGAGTTATCTACGACAAACATCATTGATCATGCATGTACACTAGAAGAACTGCAAAAGCTTCAAGGATAAAAGAGAAGACAATGCGAAGGCAAAAATTCCACTTGCTTCCAATTCCAACTGCTCGCAATTACAAATTGTTTCTAGATCCACCGCTTCAAGATCCAACTAATTCCAAATTGTTTCCGATCCAAAATTTGAATCACCAGATTAGTAGACATGAAAAAGACAAAGTTAGCTTTCCTCTTCCTTCTTCTTTCCTCCGATAAAGTCAGCTTTCCTCTTCCTTCTTCTTTCCTTCGACAAAGTAATTGAGCGATCAATTCAATTATACAACTTAAGTGATTGGTTTAAAAGCCATTACTTGAAGAAGTCAACTACTTGGAGATAGGTGGCGGACGTGCAAAATAGAAGGTCAGTTGCAAATCATACATGTCATGCAAAGAGGAATTCCAGGAAGGAGATTGCCATCTGTTTCTTTTTCGACTTCCACGTGTGCCATACTTCAACTAAAGCTTCCAATTGTAATTGCCCTCTACATTCTATAAGTAGAGGAAGAACCTTCTGGGTTAATGATGAATCGACTTTGTAGTTAAAGCAATCTTGTGTTCTGACTTCAGTGCTTAACCCTTGAGAGCAACTTGGAGCAAAGGAATACAAAGAAGCAAAGTTTTCTTTAACTTTGTGTCACGGTGTACTTGTGTTTTTCGCTTTTAAATCTTAGATCTTTTAAGTAAACTTTGTGTTATTTTAGATCCGGATCTAGAGCCGCCTTTGCTTTATAATTCTGTGTGTTCAAATCTATTAAGTTTCTTCTATGTGCATGCAATTAGCTTTGCTATCTACTAATAGGGATGCACATCTTCCCATTTCTTCTCTCGTAATTCCTTTACTTCCTTCTTCTATAATTTTCCTTTCTTAAACAAACAAGCACTTGCATTGCGTAAACTTCTTAGTTATGGTTCATGAACTAAGTGGTTAAAGTAAAACCCCCGATAGATAATAACACATTTATATTGACAAATATGACACGGAGCCTCACCGTTAAATGAGGGAGATTTATTTCATGATCGCCTTAGGTTTGATGCTATGCAGAAAATCTAGCCAACAAGGCGCAAGTTGGAATGTATATTTCAACCTTTTTAGCCCCCAACTTGTTGTGCTTCGTGAGTGGATGAAGCTATATGTACTCCACATTTCAATGCATGCATGTCTACCAAGGAATTTGCAACAATAACATTTAACAAAATTCCTCTATCCTTTATATGCTTTTATGGATGTCCATACCCTATTCCAAAGCCCCCATTTTAGCACAGGCAGGTAGGATGATAGCAAAGGTTGTGGAATTTGGATTTGAATCTTCCAATTGCTTTTTCTTGAAACCTTTTAAAGCCTTTTCAACAAATCTATTTTGTGCATAGTGTGCAATCAATGTTGTCAACACGAACACATCTCTTTGAGGCATTCTGTCAAACAGTTCACTTTCCTTGTCTATACTTCCACATTTTGCATGCATGTCTACCAGGGAAGTTAGTAACCACAACAACTGACAAAATTACTCTATCCTTTATGCCTTTATGGATGTCCATACCTTGTTCCAAAGCTCCCATTTGTGACATATCTTCCTACAACATTTTTCATTCACTATGTTTTCCGAAACGTTTGTGGACAATAATCTTCCAAGGTAATAGCTGAATTGAATGTGACTGCCTCCACCACTTCTCTATTTTTCTGCAGTGCTTTCCCTTTCAATTTCGTATCCCGATTCTTCATGCCATTTGGTCATTTGAGATCTCCTATCCTTTGTCACTTCGATCACAAAGGCCTCTTCATGTCCAAACCGATGGTAGATAGAAGAGAAAACCAACCTAATCAAACCATAGGACCTTCTTGCAATAATAGGCTAAGCTTATTTTCAATCCCTTTCATATCTGCTGAAAGTATTGATTATAATTTTTCACCAATCATACGCTTTTGAGGTGGTGGCATGGAATACCCTTTTTTAATCTGGAATCCATTGAGTAGCTTTATAGAGATAAAATTGACATACACACTTTAGTTGCAACATAATTACAGAAACCTTTTCAAACTTGTCATCTCTTGACTGAGATTTCGGCTTTTGAGATTGTTTTCTGTATCAACAAATCATGTTATTGGATTTTATATTTATTCCTAAATTATGTATTTATGTACACCAAATTGAGCATCATCATATAATTTTTTAAATCTATACCCGGACGTACTCTATGAGCTTTGTGGATACGTTCCCACATATAAGTGCCCACATGTTTTTTTAAGTGCGAAAAAATAAATAAAACTTGGTCTTTGATTGGAATTGAACCTTGGAAAGTTTGTGTGAGATTCAATATTGCCAATAGGCTCAAGGGTCAAGAGAGATGAAAAGGACTTCATTTGCTTGATTTACTATTTTGGGGCTTTCTTGTTGCTCTTCGTGGGTCCCTTTATTCTTCAAAAATTTGGAAGGCATGGGAACAATTGAAGCACTTGGTGGTTGGGCAGCCTACCTTCTTTTCTTCATTACACTAGGTGCCAAGCTTACAAATCAATTTCATCGAATTTGAAATATAATGATAAGATCCTTGCCTTGACAAGGGGCTATTCTACCCTCTTTTGGTTTGAGAAAGGAATTAAAATATTTCATAACTTGTACATATTTGGCAAGTGGACGGAATGGACATACCTTAAAGCTTTCTATAAGCTTCCTCTATCTCATTCGTAATGCATACAATGCTCGAAATGCTTTCATAGCTCCCTCTCTTTGGACTAATTATGGAGGATGAGAATGACTTTTGGGATACTATGAGATTGCTCAAAGGGCCCACTCTTTTAAGAGGCTACCTCCAAACAACTCTATGAAAAGATTACCTTCTCCCCAAACCTTTCCCCAAGCCTTAACAATAAATGGAATGTTTGTGATTCCGTTAATAGATGAACTCATAGATTTAATATTTTGTGGTCTTCTTGTATTCAGTCAAAGAAATCTCGCTTTAGATGGCTTCTAATTTATAATAAGCTTGTTGTTGGCTTCTAGTATTTTATAGGTTGTTGAGACTATAAGCTTGTTGTTTTCTTTATATATATATATATATATATATATATTATGTATATATTTTACTTTAAAAAAAAGTATATTGTACGAACGTACAAACAACATACCGTACCTGATGTTTTTTAGATATTGTTGTTTCAGTGTTTTGTACCTGTACCCATAACGAAACAGTCTAACATAGTTTGTGACTGACTTATTCTATTTTTATTGTCCTTTAACGATGACCACGTTTGTTTGTGGTAGAACTTCTCTTCTTATTTTACCAAGTATGCCATGCCGTGGTTGCATCACCTTCTCTTCCTCTTTAAAGAGGTAGAATTTTCATTACATCTATTTTTAGAGGAGATATTAACAAATATTCCCAGTCATACTAATAATGTGTGAAGAGGGAAACTAAAAAATCTCTATAGTTTTTTATTTCACTTAAACTGGTTCGATTCCTTATCCTTGTTTTTGCTCTACTCTTGTTTTGTTGAGTAAGTCAACCAAATGAATTCCTTTTCATCCTCTTAAGATGCGCAAAGAAAGAGATACACTGTCTCATGGATTTAATCTTGACGGTTTAGAGATACACTAGTCGTTGCTTCTGAGCAGATGAATTGAATTTGCACCCAAACATCCTAATTTGCACTTGAACACCCCAACTTTACAAATGGTGTTAGTGTAATTTATAATTCAGCAGCGAATATCAACATGAATTTTTGGTTCTGAGCTAGTTTGATCAAACAATTTACACACAAACACCCCAGCTCTTCAAACAGTAAAAACCCTATAAAGAGAATTTGTCCTGCCCATTTGGGAAGATTTGTTCTCTTCTAGAGAATTATGAGAAACTGGAAATTGGAAGACATTTGTCTTAAGGATCCATTCTCGAGAGTATATGACCCTTATATTCAGCTACAACATTTTTGTAACTGTCAAATGGTTATGTTAAAATTGCCTTTATCATTATGTTTACTAAATATTCTATGCGTAACAAATTATGCCAATTAGTTTTATTATTTACTGCCTTTCACTAATGATAAAACGCCGAATCTTGTAAAGAATATGTATTTGTGAAAAGGACTTCAAACTCTACATGGGCAGTCAAATACTATTTAATTGTAATTTTCATGCATTCAACGTGATTCATCCTGCTGTTAAGAAGCTCAGAGAGAGATTCTACATTTCGCATACGTGTCCACCAGTGCAGTTTCAACTACAACATATAACAAAAATCATTTCTGAGCAGCGTAGAGGGAGTTGTAAAAGCATTTCTGAGCTTTGTATACATTATGAATTGATATTGAGGAAGCTTATAGAAAACTTTAAGGTCTGTCCATTCTGTCCAATTCCCAAATCTGTAAAAGTAATGAAGTATTTTAATTCCTTTCTCAAACCAAAGGAGGGCAGAGCAGCCGCTTGTCAAGGCAAGGATCTTGTCATTATATTTCATATTCGACGAAATCAATTTGTAGGCTTGGCATCTAGTGTCCAAGGAAGAGAAGATAGGCTGCCCAACCACCAAGTACTTCACTTGTTCCCATGCCTTCCAAATTGACTGAAGAATAAAGAACCCATGAGGAGCAACAAGAAAGCCCCAAATAGTAAGTCAACCAAATGAAGCCTTTTATCTCTCTTGACCCTTAGGAGCCTATTGGCAATATTGAATCTCACACGAACTTTCTAATGTTCAATTCCAATCAAAGCCCTCAAGTTTTATTTATTTTTTTGCACTTAAAAACAAACCATGTGGCTACGTACACATAGGCCCCGGGTACGGATTTCTGTACCTGGGATGTATCCGGGGCCTGTGGGTACATACCCAAACCGTGCCTGTACCAAGTACATATCATGCCTGACACAGGGAGGTACTTGGCATTCTAGCCGCCCACCTGCCAAATATTACATACATGTTTGATACAAGAACTTAGGGAGAAGAATTTTTAGGTTACTACTAAAAGGAGTGCTGCTGCAAATTTTCATATAGGTATTTCTTATATGATCTAATAACAGATCCTCACACAACCTTTTCCAACATTCTACCTGCCTGTGCCAAGATGGGGGATTTAGAATAAGGTATAGACATCCATAAAACCATAAAGGATAGAGGAAACGTGTCAGATGAAGTTGTAACCACCTTGGTAGACATAAATACAAAATGTGGAAGCATAGACAAGGCAAGTGAAATGTTTGACAGAATGCCTCAAAGAGATGTGTTCGAATGGATAAAATTGATTGCAACTATACAAAAATGGATTCGTTAAAAGGCTTTAAAAACATTCAAGCAAATGTAATTAGCAGATTTAAAGCCAAATTCCACAATTGTTTCACAGAAAGCCTCAAAGAGATGTGTTCTCCCAGAATGCCATGATAACAAAATATGTACAAATGGATTTTTTGAAAAGTTTTTAGAAATAATTGAGTTTCAAATGAAATATGTTATTTGCGAAGTGATAATCTCACGACTGATGTTGTAACTTCTGAATCTATAGGAATTGATACTGTTGAACAGCTTAACTGGGTGAATTGATGTTCCCTAGTCTCTTATACTATCTATATTGGGTTGTAATTTAAATAAATACACCAATCTTCTCATTGTCAACTTTTCAATGCAATGTGTTTAGTATTTCAAAGTTACACATATTCACAATAAGAATAGTGAATATACATAATCATAATCGATATTGTTGTGTTTTTTATTAACAAAGATTTTCTGATAGATATATGGAAATACATGGAGAGCATAGAAAAGCGAGGAATCTATTATTGTCAATATCAATATTTTGTATACCATCACCTATTTGGAAATTGCAACTTGGAATTATTGACTTATAAGTTTAGAGTGTATGCAACAATGTTGAAATCATTATGCAATATGTAATGGTGCATGTTAAAAAAACAGATATATTGAATGTGATAAATTGGGAGGTATAGAGTAATTTTTGGTATATTTGAGAAAGTTGTTGCTTACACTAGAGACTGATACGTCAATTGTTTAATGTTACATTTCCATTTAGTTCATGGTATGCAAAATATCGATATTGAGTATACTATTGTATATTTTATGTTTTGGTGCAGTTATCAGAGCTGGATTAAAAAGCACATTGTCGAAGAGCTGTCAATTGCTATTACCTTTACATTGACAATTACATGACCAAATTGACATAGTTTTGAAGGTTAGTGCTCTCACATGACATAGTTTATTGCATTTGAGTCTTACAAAACAAATTGTTCGTAGTTTTGTTCGTCTATAATACAACATTGCCTTAGAAATTTTCATCTATTCCTTGTTAACAAGTCTGCCCGTTGATCCCTATTTGTCTTCATCTATTTTTCTTTCTTCTGTCTTTGTCTGTTTTTCCAAGCCTCTTTGTTTGCCTGTTTTTCCTTTCCTTTCTTGTTTTTATTGAGAAGAATTGATGTACATACTATAGAAGTAATTCCGCCACCCCTTATAGTAATGCTCATTATTGTCCTCCATTTATATTCCTTCACTGTGAGCTACAATGAAGCAATCTGAGCCTCAACTCGAGCTCAGTGAACCCAAAAAGGGCATGAATCCAAGGAATTCAATGCCTTCTCTTTGGAAAATGTTGACAATGTCATGTCAGTAGTGTATAAGATGGCATCTCCAACTTCTAAACAGCTGCTCAGAAAGTTCAGGATTGCAATCATAAACACTTTTTGTCCTGATGACCAGCCCATATCAAAGAAATTCCTTATATTTGTGCAGACGCTTTTTCCTGTGCTTGAATGGGGAAGGCATTACGCATGGAACAAGTTCAATGGGGACTTGTTGGCAGGCTTAACAAATGCAACCCTTTGCATTCCACAGGTACTTATTGTTACCAACTTTAGACTTTCTATTTCTTATATGCTTGATTCATTTCACTGAGATGATTCCTTTGTTTATTCTATAGGGTATTGGATATGCACATTTGGCTCTCGTGAAGCCTCAATATGCTCTCTGTAAGTTTTTTTCTTTCTTTCCATTTGAAATTGTTTACCTACATTCACAAAATAATTTATGGGTTGATATTTGAGGGAATAGATTATATTGCATCCTCTGATTACTACAAACTTCTCTTCACGTCAACATTTTTTGCTGTTGTTTTCCAGGCACTACTTGGAATCTGCAGGTATGCATACACACATGTATTTATTTGTAGAGCATCTATCTATTTTACTGTTCAAGAGATATCATCCATCATCTAATGATCTTTGTGTTGGTCAGGCTTGGATTCCTGATTGACTTTCTATCACATGCTTCTATTGTTGGCTTCGTGGGAGGTGCTGCCATTACAATTTCAGTACAACAGCTGAAAGGATTTTTGGCTTAAATAATTTCACCAAGAAAACAAATATCATCTCTATAATTAAATATCTATTGAGCTCAGTCCATTATGGAGTACATAAATTCAGTTCTGCTTATTTTCTAATGTTTTCTGCTTCGAAAAACGTAGATATCTGGAATTTGTTGAATTTTATTGTATGGTTCATTCAAATTGCACTCAAGAATATCGAGGACGATACAAAATTTCTTTGATGTAGTGGATTTTATAATCAATTTTTAATTCTTGAAGCCGATCTGGAGCTATTTTAAAAAAATATTTTTCCCACACTTCGAACACGGTTAATATATATATATATATATATATATATATATATATATATAAAATTCTGACCAAGGTTTGTACTTGTCCTTTGGGTAGGATGTATTATTGCATCTTGTTATGTTGATTTATTAATTTTTGTGGGTGTATATCAGGTGATGGATACATTTGGATGAAGTTGAGGTGATTTGCTAAAGTTGAGGTGAGTGTAAATATGAAAAGTATCTTCTAAATAAATGTCTTGAATCTGAAAAATACCTTTCCGCCCTTTTAAATAAATGTCTTAAATCTGAAAAATACCCTGCTGCCGTCATCTCCCAATCCAATTCCTCCAACTTTGCATAGCTGTCATGTTTATGGATGTGATGGAGTTGTTTGGAGGTAGCCTCTTGTAGAGGGGGCCATTTGAGCCACCTCATAGTATCCCAACAGTCATTCTCATCCTCCATAATTAGTCCAGTAGAGGGAGTTGCTAAAGCATTTCTGAGCATTGTATACATTTTGAACTAAGATCGAGGAAGCTTATAGAAAGCTTTAAGGTCTTTCCATTCCATCCACTTCCCAAATCTGTACAAGTCATGAAATATTTTAATTCTTTTTCAAACCAAAGGAGGAAGAGCAGCTTCTTGTCAAGGCAAGGATCTTGTCATTATATTTCAGATTCGATGAAATCGATTTGTAGGCTTGTCACCTAGTGTCAAAGGAAGAGACGATAGGCTACCCAACCACCAAGTGCTTCACTTGTTCCCATGCCTTCCAAATTGATTGATGAATAAAGGACCCACACAGCTTTTTTTTATGCGAAAAAAAAACTTGGGGTTTTTACTGGAATTGAATTTGGGAAAGTTCGTGTGAGATTCAATATTGCCAATAGGCTCCAAAGGGAAAGAGAGATGAAAAGGACTTCATTTGATCAAGAATTAAGTGCGAAAAAATAAACAAAACTTGAGGTCTTTGACTGGAATTGAACCTTGGAAAGTTCGCATGAGATTCAATATTGCCAGTAGGCTTTGAAGGGCAAGAGAGATGGAAAGGACTTCATTTGGTTGACTTATTATTTTGGGGCTTTCTTATTGCTCCTCGTGGGTCCTTTATTCTTCAGTCAATTTGGAAGGCATGGGAACAAATGAAGCACTTGGCGGTTGGGTAGCCTATCTTCTCTTCCTTTGACACTAGGTGCCAAGGCTACAAATCAATTTCATTGAATCTAAAATATAATGACAAGATCCTTGCCTTGACAAGAGGCTGATCTGCCCTCCTTTGGTTTTAGAAAGGAATTAAAATATTTCATGACTTGTACAAATTTGGGAAGTGGATGGAATGGACAAACCTTAAAGCTTTCTATAAGCTTCATCAATCTCAGTTCAAAATGTTTACAATGCTCAGAAATGTTTTCACAAGTCCCTCTACTAGATTAATTATGGAGGATGAGAATGACAGTTGGGATATTTATATTTGTTACTTTTTCAAAATATATTGTACCACAATGTACCATACCTGAGGTTTTATAAAAATTTCCGTTTTAGAGTATTGTACCCGTACCAAAACAGTCTATGGTTACACTACGCATGCCAGTTTCAAACTTCACTCCCATTTTTGGGGAGCTTTGGTTTATCAACATAAAACTTTCCTCATTTTATTTACTTCTAGTTGTTTCCCGTCCTAAATGAAGAAAGTATTTCTGTCATTTTGTATTTATTATTGAGTTGGTTGCATTGTTGGCAGATACATTTGACCTTTTAGCAATAGTTTTAAATTTAACGAAAAATTTAAGACTCCGGTTTCTTAAGGATCTTATCTTCATGTTAATGTTTTTTCTTCTTTCCACTTGTTGATTCCATTGTATGGATTTTTAATAAAAATAACACTATTTAAAAAAAAATAACGGATTCCATTTTTTAAGACTGTATGATTCAAACAAATAGACCTCATTTTTTAGAAAATGTACTATCCACATACAGGTCTGTTAAAAAAGAATGATTTTGACTTGCATGGATAATTGAAAAATTGCAGAGCAGGTGGTACTTGTCCACGGATATAATCTAGCAGTCAACACCAAATAGCTAGTTGCGTTTTGAACGGTCTCTTTCCTGTTGACTCTGTTTTCTCAATGCAACATTAGTGACAAGCCAAAGCTCATCATTGTCTTCTTCTACCATATTTAGATATGGTCTATGTCTAGTCTGTGGGAGGTAAATATAATAGTCATATGACATGCAGTTTGAAAACAACTTGTGAGTTCATACTTTTTAATCATAGAAATTTGCTAATGACAATTGATTCTCTTTTATTGGTGTTTTGTTTTGTTGAATGTTTATGTGATTGTTTCTTCAAATGTTTTTTAGGACTTTTACATAAGTAAATTAATGCAATCACACCTAAAATTCTCATCCAAAATTGATAAAACACTAAATACAAAACACCATGTTGTAGGCTAGAATTATCAGATGACATACATTATGAAGAACAACCTATACCACATGCACATGAATTTATTCTTAATTTACTTATGATCCCAGTGATACAAAATGGGCCTCTTCAATGAATCCATTTTTTTCATAGCTTGCAATCAATGTTGTCCACGCGAACACATCTCTTTGAGGCATTTTGTCAAAAAGTTCACTTGCCTTGTCTATGCTTCCACATTTTCATATGTCTACTAGGGTGATTGCATCTTTATCGACACATTTTCCTTTATCCTTTATGGTTAGATGTAAGTCCATACTATGTTCCAAAGCCCATCTTGGCATAGGTAGGTAGGATGTTGGCAAAGGTGGAATTTGGCTTTAAATCTGCCAATTGCATTTTATTGAAAGTTTCTAAAGCCTTTTCAACAAATCCATTTTATGCATAGCTTGCAACCAATGATGTCTGCGAAAACATATCTTTGAGGCATTATGTCAAATAATGCACTTGCCTTGTCCATGCTTCCACATTTTGCATGCATGTCTACTAGGGTAGTTGCAACTACATTTGACAAAATTCCTCTATCCTTTATGCTTTTATGGATGTCCATACCCTATTCCAAAGCCCCCATTTTGGCACAGGATGGGAGTATGCTAGAAAATGTAAATTGATATGAAAAAAACATGTTACAACATTCAAAAATATCTGTGTTCCTCAAATCAACATGTTGAAGCCCCAAAAATACCCTTGTAAAATGCTCAACCTGGCATCTTAATGTAAAATGTTTAGTGTGTCCTCGAGATAGCCAACAAGGGCAAGAAGGTTAACCATGCACACATAATGATCAATTGTAGGTGTAATGCAATAAGGGCTACTCATGTGATTGAAGTATGTACAACCCTCATCTAAATAAAAAGTTCCCACCATACAAAGTTATTTTTTTGTCTTTTTTTTTGTTGCAAGGTTTACATGTTGCAAATGATTATGTGTTATTTTGAATATGTAGAACATCTCATGCTTTTTTGTTTTCATTTGTCATAGATTACATTGCTTTGTCTCAACTCATTTCCTTTTTTTTTTCAAGTCATCTTGTTTCTTCTTGCTCCATTGGGTGTGGAGTGGCTTCAATGCAAGAAAGTAAGATGAGTTCAACCTCCATTATTGGTTGTATGTTATTTTTTATCTCTCCACATATATTCCTTAACTCATTATGCTTGAATCTAAAAAAAATCTTTTAAATAAATGTCTTGAATCTGAAAAAAGTCTTAAATATAAAAAATACACTCTCCTTCATCTCCCAAGTCAATTTCTCCAACTTTGCATAGCTCTCTTGTGTCTATGGATGTGATATGTTTCCTACACAAAAAACATGTATCATTTTTTGGCCTTCAATCCAACTACATCCAAAGATCTTTTTGATTCCTCTATCTTTCATCAATCTCCTTAGCATTTGAACCTCACTGCACATGCCCACTTTTGCATAGATGTTTGATAGAAGAACATAAGTTGTAGCATGATTGAAGTGTTATGTTCCAAAGCCCCCATTTTGGCACAGGAAGGTAGGATGTTGAAAAAGTTTGTTGAATTTGGATTTAAATATGCCAATTGCATTTTCTTGAAAGTTTTTAAATCATTTTTAACATATCCATTTTGTGCATAACCTGTGATCAATTTTGTCCACACAAACACCTCTTCTCATCATTCTATCAAACAATTCATTTCCTTTGTCTATGCTTCCACATTTTGCATACATGTCTACTAGGGTAGTTGCAACCACATTTGACAAAATTTCTTAATCCTTTATGCTTTTATGGATATCTATACCTTGTTCCAAAGCCCCCATTTTGGCATAGGCAAGCATAATGTTGGCAAAGGTTGTGGATTTTTCTATAAATATGCTAATTGCATTTGCTTGAAAGTTTCTAAAGCCTTTTCAACAAATCCATTTTGTGCATAGCCTACAATTAATGTTGTCCTCGTGAACACATCTCTTTGAGGCATTCTGTCAAACAGTTCACTTGTCTTGTCTATGCTTCCACATTTTGCATGCATGTCTACAAGGGTTGTTGCAACTACAACATCTAAATTGAACTGCAACTTATGTTTTGATTTTGTTTTCTTAGAGTTCATAATATTAGTTGAATTATGCTTCAATTTATTAAGGGTATGAGCACTTTTTTACTAACATGTTCCTATTTTGATATTAACTCAAGGGTTTCATGTTGTTTTTTAGTTCTTGTTGTTACAAATGGCCAACAAACATGACAACTTCTAAAAAATCTAATTAACCATTTTGATCTTGTTTTAATAGAGGTAGTCATATGTTTCCTTTAAGGGATTGGTCTACTATGCAAGATCACCGCAAGTCACCAAATCCATAAAAATATTGCTCGTATTTAAGTAAGTTTTATAACTAAACTAGCCTATATTTTTATTAAAGATCAATATAATGATGTCTTATAATTATAATACTTAATGATGTAATGACAATGATGGTGATTTTTCTTGTTTGCAGTGATGTCAACACATGATTCTATGGATATTGTTTCAAAATTCCTCTCATAGGGAGTTGTATATTTCATTGTAAAACTAGTTAGAAAGAATCAACTCAAGAATCTATGGCAACATGTTTGAAGGAGGTGTCACTTTGTCTTGTAAAACTAGTTAAAGAATTAGCTAAATAATTTATGGCAACACGTTTAGAGGAGGTGCGATAATATAATTTTAACACAATAAATAAGTGTACCATTCTATGTTAAGGGCTAATGACATTTAAGCACCTTTTGTATTATTTTATTTTGATATTAATAATATGTGTGTGAATCTATTTTTTTAGCACAAAACTCAACTCAAATTGTTATTTATAATATTGATCAACAATATGTATCCATTTATTGCACTAGAAGACATTTAGTTATTTATTATATTTGAAATTTAATTTTTAATTCTTTAAATTTGTGTCTCAAAAAAATTAAAATTTGTGTCTCTAGAGAGACAAATATATATTAATCTATATTATCTTTGAAGAGACAATAATTAAAGACATTCGCTTTGAGACAATATACAACTTTTTTATTGTCTCAATTTGAGACGTTTTTGGTCAATTATTTCTCTAAGATTCTATCAAATGACCCCTTGTAGTAATGTGCTAATCATGATTTTATTTCTAAATACTAAGATTAAATACATACATTACCTATTTTTTTTAAAGGACACACGTAGAACATGTTTTTAAGCTTAAAATGTAGACATATAATCACACACTTATTATTATTTACTATACCACAAAGTATGTTGTTTTATATATGGATCTTGAATAAGAAAATTATTCACTCGATGACTCACTTTTCAGGTCCATCTGCTTGTGTTAGTTTCTATTGCTTTTATCTTTAACACTTGTCACTCATACACCCATTTCTACTCAGTCACAAGGATCCATGTCTCTCGGTCTTCACACATCTCTCAAATCGTCAATCTCTGACACTAGCACCTTTAGTGCACTCTTGTCCATCTTGGGTGCCCATGACCTTTTTAGTTTTGATCTTATTTTTAACATTTGAGGTCGGTCTATTCGGTTTTCCCATTCATATCCCAAGGTATTAATCGACATGTTAGGTCATTAGTATCGAAATTCAAGCAAGAGATCCTTATATAAACACAACATACATACTATTACAAAGGAGACCAATTTGTATCAAGGGCTATCTATCTACATATCAAAGGGACTGCATCTTGGGCTTATTACTCTGTATACACACTGCATAGGAAAGGGAAGTTCATTTTTCCATCCACACATTTGCATTCTATCTAGCTACCGCCTATTATCTTGGCATCATTGGTGTGAGGGCAACCTAGGAGCACTATTGCACACACAAGCACATAAAACTACATTGGGTCTGAGATGTAGTGTAACACTCAATCGTAAGTTCACTAGTTGACAGTTGAGGACAGTCGACCCCTCATTTTGCATCTTTATTTTTTAGGATTTGATGTCTTTTTGAGGTTTTTGTATTGACGATTTACATGTACCTCGATGATCCAAGTGTAGCATATAGGTGATCAAAGGCGAGCAAGTGTGAAACCCTAGTGACAATGTCGGTACCAAGTTCGACCTTTTTGGTAGACTCCATTGCCCCCAAAGGTCTATGGTGCTGCTGCGTGCGCCCTCACCCTTACCTATGCGCTCGTGTGAAGGCATTTCTAGCATCTCTCGCATTTTTCTTAGCGATATTGCGACAGTTTGTGTTTTTGTTTCATCACCTTTCCCACCCAGAGACACACTTCGAGATAAGCGAAATCAAGGTAAGTGCCCTATCTCTTCCATTTGCTTTCATAATTAAATCAAATAAATTACCTAACATCTATATTTCATTATATGTCATTTGTAACAATCATTGCTTTCAAATTGTAATAAAATAAACTAGATTTTATTGAATCACAAAACTAATTGATTTGGTTTCTTAATAGTTCATAATACTTCATAATCACTTTGTAAAGTGGATCACCCAATCACAATTGATTTTATATAATGTGCTAAAATTTCTATTCACAAAACATGGAAAAAAATCCTTTGTTTTTCCTTGTGTTTTGTTGTCCATTTGGTGGTAAGATACATCACGACAATCAATCTTAGTGTCTCCAAACATTTTAATGTGCATTACTATTTCATAAGTTGGTATAAATTATAATACTAAACCTACCAATTGCTATCTCATTACAAACATGCTCACTAGAATATAGATTCCCACACTTGCCTCATGGCTACACCAACTTGAAATATAATGAGATGATATAAAGATGTGCTTTTTCGAAATTATTAATATCCATTCTTCCTAAATCATACTTGTGGTCGCTCAAATCTCTTACGATAGAATAGAAAATTGATGTAACACACCTCAATATGCATATTGCTTGAGAGTAATAACTATATAACACTTGCTCAACTAAGCCATATTTCTCTAGACACTTGTAGCTTATCCAATCACTTCAAAATACAATACAAGGGCAAGACATTTCTACCAACAAAAACTTAAGTCAAGGTCCTTGTATGGAAATTCTATTATTAAACTCCATCTAGAATTTGCCCAGACTTGTAGATTTATTATAGAACAAAGAGATCTTGTCATGATTTATGAAGAATAAATTTAGGTATATATGGTTTCCATTGATGACTATCAAGTCTCAAATTGTTGAACTACAACATACCTAGTTTTGAGGTTTGCAACAAACATAAATAACACGTTCTCAACCTATCTTACAAGAACTATAGCCCATGCATTGTTTATAATATTATTAAGTTTTACGTCCAATGTAATACATATAGCTGCAACATGCAATACGCTTTTATAAAATATTTTATAAGTGGACTTGACCCTTCACTTTCTTGGTACTTCTCACCACAAAGGGAAGATGGCCCCATGTACTTCATGGTGTTCCGTCCCCATCCCATGCATTGTATAATAAGAAACATCAACATTATAACATATAACCTCCACAAAGACAATGATTTAATAAAAGTAAATTTGATGTAAGGACATTGTTGATATGATAAAATATAACAATATTCAAGCAAGATCAAGCTAAATAAGTACAAACAAGAGTGATAGATAAGGTTTGTAGAATGACTCAACTTGTATTTGTAGGTTTGAACTGATTTTGGACTGGAGATTGGTTTGGAAGGGCATATTCTAGGTTGTGCAAGCTCAGATCGTAAACTGAAATGCAACGATCTCGGGGACATAAGTGCCTAAAATGAGGTAGGGTCACTTGGGCGCTAGCGTCTAATCTTTGTGTAGGTGTTTGTAAAAGGTCTTTGGTCCCGATTCTTTCTTTTTCATTTTTTCTCGCTTCTTGTTCATTGTAGGTCGCATCGTGTTAGTTGTACTTATGCTCTGTCGCACATGTACTTTCACAATACTCAAGCGTGCATTAGATGAATAAAAATATGCATATGTTTGAGTCAAATTGATCTCGGTGGTCACCCCAATGTGATTGTCATCGAGCGTTGAATTACATTTCAGACTCAATATAGTTCTAGTGTGTGTGATTGAAATAGTGTCCTTTAAGCTAGGATGCCCTAGTGCTAGACACATAGAGAATAATAGAGCTGCAACTACTTTGTCCCAATGCAAATGTGTGGTATGAAATTCAAAATAAATCCTCATATGCAATGAAGTATGCAGTGCCAAAATGTAGTCCTTGGTGTAGTAGAAAATATTAGCTCCTTGTAATAGTATGTGCCTCTTGAAATGTTTGTCCCCTTATGAGGTTAAATAAGACATGTATATACATGATTCATTTTCTTAAGTTTTGTTGTTAACAAGTGAAAGGTCGACTAAGGGTGATAAATAAATATAAGAAAAAAGTAACATTCAAAAAATTAGAAAAAAGAGGACAGAATCACCTGAGGGGACAATAGCGCCGGGCATCATGTCCTTAATGAGCATTTATGTACGTGATGCTCAAAAAGGTAAATAGTGAAATCGAATTGAGAAAGATGTCGGCTAGTATGTAAAATTGCAAGTTGCAAATCGAAACAGTAAACAATAAAGATGAAAAGGATAAAAGCAATGTCAAAGCAAAGTAAAAGGGTTGTTAATGACTAGTTCTCTTGCTTAGGAATCATGCATATAAATGAAGTATTTAGAGGCTAGATGTACATAGTAAGTGCATGATTTAGTGACTACGAAAAAAGATGGAAATTGGGTAAGAATAGTATGGCAAATTACAAAATAGATTAAAAGGTAGGTACATATCGAGAAGGAAAGGTCATTGTTGGTGAATTGCATTTTGATTGGTGAGGCATCTCATCTGAAATTAGCAATGTAATTATTATTATATTGATATCCACATACAAGTGGGCATATGGAAATAAATCCAAAAATTAGGTGACAACTAAAACATTTGGATAGGTTAGGTAGGTAATGTAAACGTCAAATTCCATTGTATGATTGGTAACCTATACATATAGGCTCCTTTTACGTAAGAGATAAACTTAGAAAAATATTGAAGAAGAGATATATCAATTGGTATCGGAGCCTAACAATTAGGCCTCTTTTGTATTTTTTTGTACAACCTCTTCTTTCATTCTAGGTATTGGCTATAACCCTCCAGCCTTAATGAATCTATCATATATTCGGCACCTCGATTTATTGATGTCAAATTTCTACTATACACTTTTTATCCGAAAACTCTCTGTTGTTAAACATTGCACTCAATTTTCTACTACATATGGTGATTCCTTTTCAATTGAAAAAGAACTTGCCTCACCTCTTAGAGCATGCTCTTGACTTGATTTTTATTATTATCAATATAGAGGTATTACATTAGGCATTGACTTACATATAATGTTAACATCTCTACCCATGTTTTAGAGGAAACATATAGAGAATTAAAAACACGAGTAAGCGTACATCTAAATCGGTGATCACCTTTAGCTAAACAAATACAAGTAAGGGACATCCATGCCATCAAAATCAACTAGGACATGGTCCTGGACTCAATCGCTTGACTCTGCATGTCGTTAGAGCCTTTGCATTTAAAAAGAATTGATCTTTGGTGAGTTCTATGTGATCCAAACAACTTAAACAATGGACTAACGAACCTTTAACAACTTGCTCCTTTTTTAGGGATCCGGTCTATCATAAATAATGTTAAGGGTTTGACAAGCAATTATATTGAGTCGAAAAAAGAAATGAAAAGAAACCTAAAGCATGTATATTCTAAGAGGAGTCCTAGAAACACCCAAAACCTTGACTCATTCCAATCAATCATTCAAGAGCTATGCAACCAATGAAAACAAATAACTACACGTAAACTTTAACTTATGTAACAAATGATGAGCATGTTTCAACAAGTAATGGGACCAACATCCACCATCGCACTTGCTTTCAAAGTGGACTTAACACATCTTGGACATATACAACTTTACCGCACAACTTGGATCCCATTGGCATAACCAATCTTTTTGTCTTCTCTTCTTACAATCATCACAGACATTGTTGCTCATTCGCTTCCATGTTTGCAGGTTCCTTGTCATCCTACTCTTAGTGGTTCATGCATCATCAAATGGTAACTACATAACCCACAATAAAGACATTGCTTCAAAGCTTCGAATCACATCTTGATTGCATTTACACAACTAAGCATGTCATATTCACTTTCTCCAATTTTTGAGGAGATCGATGATCCTCCTTCTCAACCATCTCCATAGATCCTATAATCAACATGTCCCAACAACTCATGGGGCCATTATCTGCCATCCCACTTATTTTTGACAAATTTGACACATCTTGGGAATATGTAGCTTTACTGTTCAACTTGTCTCCCACAAATGCAACCAAGCTTATCATCTTCACTTCTTACAAGGTTCACTTGTTGCTTCTTCACTACCATAACTATGGGATCCTTATCATCCTACTTGTGATGCCTCATGCTTTCATCAAATGGATAGCTACATAAATGACAATGAAGATATTACTTGAGCCTACACATCCACATTACACCTTGCTTTTGTTTACACAACAAGACATGCCCCCTTCACTTCCTCTAATCATTGAGGAAGTTCTTGACATCTCCCACTATCTTTAATATCTTCACGATGATATTATGACGGATATTGAAGGGATGGGGGTGTGGCGGTCGCCGACTTGCCAAGGTAATTGCTAGGATGATTTTTGTGGATGACTTAGTGGCTATGGTTGAGTCAACAAAGGAGCTCAAATAAATGTTCCAAAGGATTTATGTCTAGAGTGATATATGGGGTATGGAATGTGGCATCGACAAGTGCAATGTTATGAAAATATTTGAAGATTAGGGGAATTCGAGTAACACAAGTTTCTTATTGGGAATAAGAAGATTGTGGTGTGTGACAACTACATGTATCTTGGGATAGAGATTGATCCCCAACTATTTGCTGAAAGAATCATCAAGTAAAGAATAATAGGTACTGTGACCCTCCATGGGCTAGTCATTTTTTGGCTTCTCAAAGAATCCTCACATTTTCGAAAATCTTGGCCTTTAAAGCACTAGTTTATCCAATGCTCACTTTTGGTGTAGAGGTGATTAAAATGTTTGATGTGGCCAATCAAACTTCCCTTTAGAGGGTGGTAGTGGAGGGAATGAAGTGGATCTTTGGGAAGTCCTCTACTTCCAACCTAAGAGGGGCGGGTTGTTATGCACTTGAACTCAACATTTTCATGGTTCTTGTGTTTAATCCTAGACATAGGGAATAAGCCCTGGAGAAATATGGTGGTCTCAAAACATTCATTGTTGATCTTTCTAACAACCCACCTTGTAGGGTGGGTGAATTTTGAACTTGGATCCATAGAATTACCATGTGGCTCAAGAAGAATGTACTTAGAGAAAAACGCAAGACCCTGATGGTGTGTGAAGGGGCTTGGGTTGCTTGGGAGAATAATTTTAGATCACAAGATTCCTTGAGATTCTTTAAACAATTCAAGTTGGAATAAACTCAAAGTTACATCAAGTGAGTCTTTAGATTTTATCATTATTCAAGGTTTACACACACTTTTAGTCCATCTTAGACACACACTTTACATCTGCTCACCTAAAGTTTGGTTCATCTTGCACATTTCTTGGTTGAATTGCTTGTACTACGGATCATCCATAGTGACCTTAGGAGAGGACAAGCTCCCTACTATGTCCGATAGTGATTCTCTCCTTGGTGATACTTCTCAGGAGAGATATATGCATCGACAACCACCCTACAGGTATAAGTGAGTGCACTAACCTCTCTTTTTCTTTTTGCATAGATTAATTTGTTTCTTTGTCTGCATGATCTATGGTATTCAATATTACTTGCATGCTGATGTTAGATAGCTTAATATTTCTATATTATATCCTTAACTCCCCTTTCTTCATCATCTTGCTTATCTTATACTTTCCATTCATCAATATCTCAAGAGCGTAACTTCCTCTATCTCGATTGCATGGCCTTCGATTGACCCCTCAGTGTGGGGATCACTACCCTTTAGAAATGGGACCATAGTGATCACTTTAACCCCTTTTAAGTCTATCCATTTGTATTGAACATCTAGAGTGTGTCTTCTAATCGTTTCCTCGAATACCCTAGTTAAATGGATGAGTAAGAGTGCACGATTGATTAAGACATAGATTTTACCCGTGACATGTCATACATTCTCTAGTGAACACAACATGAATCTTACATGCCTTCTACCAAGATAACAATAGCTCGTTAAAATCACCCATCTTCAAATTTGACTTCATCTAAGCAACCAAAAATCCTAAAAATTTGTATACACGTAGACACCATTGCCTAGGGGTGATTTTTTTCTGTTCTTGTCACATCTACTTTCGACGTCTTCGACCCTGTGTAGACTATTACACACGACCAATCCTTTCTTTTTGTCACATAGTGCTTCCCAAACGCCATCAAACCCTATTTTGTCTTCCTAACAGGGGTCAATTATGTATTTCCCTCTGAATCTACCTCCTTACACCATCAGCCCCTGTGTAAACATTCTACAGGGACGATTCTGTCTAAAGTACAAATTTCTAGATCGTTATTTTCAGCTTCCAAGCTATAAAGATGTCACCTCTGAGGATATTTTTGGAACAATTGAACCCCATGAACTTCTCCATGGGATATTCCTTTGTTCCTACATCTCCTCTCCATGATCCTAAGTGTTCTATATCTCATCCTAAAAGCGCTAATATTCCCAGTCACCCCAATCTCACCCATGAAACTATGTTGTCCTAACCCTGTCCCTATGATAACTTAGAGAAAGGTCATATAGTAGAATGTAATGTTGTTGAAATTAAAAATATAGACCCTAGATCCATCATCAAGAATATCAACAACAATGAATACTTCACCCCTTACAAAGAAGGATGGTTTCGAAAGATATCTACCGATATCGTGGAAATTAACACACCCCATCCTAACCAGGGAATACCATATCATGATCAGACTCCTCCATGTAGGACTGATCTGAATGAATTTCCTAAAACTCATATTCATGAAAATCATGAACAAACACCCAAAAACAAGCTCCTAGATCATATGGCCTTATCCCAAGCTACCACCATAAGCTAGCATGATCTAAATGCAAAATTAGATGTTACAACTAACATCTCAAAATATGGTGCCTAACTTGCCTTCTTACGTACCTCCCCATTGGTGGATACACATGGGAATCTTATTCCTCCTCCACCAATTCAAAGCAAAATGTTACAAACTGTCCAAAATGAACCTTTAGCTCCATACATTGTTGTCATGGACTTGGGAGAGACTGTCCCTACCATCTCCTATGATGGCTCCATGGATCCAACCCTCTACCTCAAGACCTTTGGAAATATCTACAAGGAATGGATTCAAACAAATACCTATGTAACTGCTAAGCTTCTAGCAAATAATTTCGTAGGCAAGGCATTAGAATGGTATAACCAACAAGCTCTCATCTCTGAGTTTCAACAACAAGACCTTCCCAAAAACACTTTACAAAGGTTTATAAACCTTAAGCAAGGGGCTCACGAATCTTCCCAAGGATTTATTAAGAAATGGAAAACACTTTCCATACAAACCAACCACAATCTTGATAATCAAAGCTTATGTCAAATCTTCCTTAAGGCCCTTACGCCCACTCTCCAATATAAAGTCGGTCTTTCTCTCCCAACACATTAGAGGAAGCCCTCGAGCAAACTAAATGACAAGATCATCTCATGCATGAGTTTGGATGCACTTCCAACTCATCACCTAAACTTAAAAACACAACACATGTAATCAACCCTTCAAATCCTTCTAGAGAGAAAGGAGCAGAATATGACAGATCTTCCTTGCTCCTCCCTTCATACTCCTCTATCTTGTGTGGAGCTTCTCCAAATTCTTCCCACTCCGTGGATTGTCCCTTATTCAAAACAGCCCGCCCAACTTTAGGGGTGATCTATTTTGTTGGTGGCATGCCACTATAAGACATTCTCACAGTGATTGTAAGGACCTTAGGAAGGCATCCCTTGACTTCTTCCTTGCGCTTCTTTCGATTACTCTACCATTATACAAGAGCGTTATGAGAAGTATCAATCCTTAGAGATCTCCCATTCCAACCATCAAAACAAATGTCATAAAATCCCCATGAATAATATTGAGGAACCATAGATCCTTCATATGATCGATCCTTCATATGATCAAATCCTCCTAGAATCTTGATAGATTAATGCGACAAAGATAAACTACATATGTAAACATGCCCAAAAATATCTCATTATCAAGAAAAATAAATCTTTTGACAACCCACTATTGTTTGATACTTCCCAAGACCCACCAACAAAGAAGCCTACTCTTTCACTCGAGCCTCCACATATAATGTCGCAAGAAGTACCAAGTCGGCATCTTATCCAACCTTCTTCCGATAAGATAGCTCTAACTAAATCACCATAACTTCCGTGTGCCTTCCATTATGCCACCACCACAATATCGCTATGGAAGCTATTCCAAGCCTAGTTGGAACTTCTTAGATGAGCTAAATTCCCTTACATGTAAAATTTCTTTTATGGAACTCATGCATACTTGATCTTCGCACAAAAATATTTATCCTCCAACAATTTGTAAGAATCGAGGATCCTTCTTGTGTATCTCCCAAGGTTCCTACCACATTCTCGAATCGGAAATCCATCACATAGTGACTACGAGGCCATCCTTACAACAATCCTATGCAGGGATGATTAGCCTTGGATTCTTGGTGGATAACATAATTAATGATGAGGTCATATTTCGTGTAGATGACCCACCCTTTCTCATTAGTGTTATTATTCATGATGCATAAGTGCGTAGAGTCCTTGTGGACGAAGGATTAACAATTAACTTAACTTATTTCTCCTAATCAAGAACATCGGTTATTATATTTATGATCTCAAGCCTACTCACTTGACTTGTCGTGACTTTGAGGAAACCAAACAAAAACCCATAGGATATATCTGACTACCAATCAAAGTTGAACCTAAAACGGCCATGTCTTTAAGCTTATGTGTCTATATCATCCTCTCTCTTAACACCTCTTATTGGTGTTGATTGGGTTTTCTCCTTCTTGTCCAGATTAGTATGCTAGAAATCAAAGAATTCCAATAAACCTCGAATATGCAAGGGATTTAGTACCTTGGGAGATGATGATGACTAATATGGGTGCAAAGTGGATGATGAGCTCCTCGCTATGATCTCAACAAACCTGCAACTCAAAGACACTAAATAAAATTGCTTAGATATTTTATATGGGGGTTTCTCGACCCAGCGAACCTAAGATGCATTCACTTCCTTGGTGGTTCGACCCTCGTGTAATAAAGTATATACAAATGTACAACTTTCAAAGTGTGGATTCTGATCCTTTGAAACATTTTATGCCCAAAGATCATCAATATACAAAGGATGGAAGAATTAAGGAGATGAGGAAGGAAGAACATAACAATACCTTCAGGAGATATAGATGGCAGAGTATCACCTTATACATATTGAACCAGGGAGATGCAGAATAGAATCATTCACTTTCATAACCAGTATAATTCCAAAGACACAAAGTTCCAGAAATCATATAAACAAGAACACAAAGTTTCTTATCATAAAAGATTGATGATTCCCAAGTTTCAGACACGGAAAGAAGAAAAGCAGAGGAAGAAAGGGGAAACTTTTGTATTGATTACTTTGAATCTATTACTTTACAGAGTACCAAGATCCAACCGAACAACAACATGGAGAAGCCATTAAATAGTTTCCAAGAATGGTTACATTTGGTTCAAAAATGATGAAAAATGATTCGAGAAACCAATATCTGAGTCTCTCCAATGCCTCATTTGTTTCCATGTCTAGCAGAAAAACCAGATGCATTGAATCATGATCATTCATCTGCTACCCCTACAAAACTTTGAATATGAGTCATCCACGTGGGAGAGATTTAAACTAAAGCGGGCCTGTGGATGCCTTTTGCATTTTGTGCCCTTTAGAGAAATAGCACTTTGGAACATTTTGGCCCGCCCACCCACTTTTGATATGGTCTTGACACGTGGCCTTACTTGAGTGGGGACAGAGTCATGGTTTACTTTTATAATTTTACCTCTTTTCAATGCGGGCTCAAAAACACAAATTGCCCCATGGCCCGCTTCCCTTTGACCTTCGATGCGGGCTTAATATTTGAATTTTTACCCTTGGCATGGGTGGGGTTGTGGGTCACTTTTTAACTTTAAGCTCCTTTAATGAAAACAAGGCTCAAATTCTCAAATCACCCCAACGACTTGCTTCCCCGCCTTGACTTTCTATTCGGGCTTAATATTTGACTTTCTCCCTTTTGTTTGGGGGCCATATATATCGACCACTGGACACGTGGAGAGCTGGCACTCATTTGGAACCTGCCCTTGGATTTTTCCTTTGAAATTGCACCAAGATGACACATGGAGAGCTCCACTGGTTCTTTATACTTAGCTGATTTGGGCTTACTTCCCACTTGACTTATGTTGACCTCTAGACACGTGGAGAGATGGCGCTCATTTGAGTTTCCACTTTGGATACACCTCTTGAAATTGTGCCGAGAGGCGACGTGTGGCTCCTTCCACCGGTCTTGGACTTTTCAACGGCCAACTCTGTCTCTCCATTGACTCTGACCATGTGGCGAGCTGGCACTCATTTGGAAACCGGCCTTTGGTTTCACTTCTAAAATTGCACCAGTTGAGGCACGTGGAGGCTTCCACTGACCCGCTCATACTTAGTCAATTTAAGCAATCGCTCTATCTCTTTTTGGACCTGGGACACGTGGAGGAATGACACAAGTTTGAGAACTACCCCTGGCTTCGACTCTTGAAGTTACACTTGATGAGGCATGTGGCGTCATCCATTGAACCTTCCATACTTAGCCGATTTAGGCTTGTTCTGTCTTCATTTTGGACCTGGGACATGTGGAAAGCCTGCGCTTATTTGAGGACTGTCCCATGGGCCCTGCCCTTGGAGTTTGTCATTTGGATGTGTGGAGGCTTCCGTTGTCACTTGAAACATGGCCATGTTGCATCCAATCAGAGATATCCACGTACTACCCATGGATGTTGGGGCAAAAATTAATGGGAAGATACGCCCGTCATTCCATTGTGAAAAAATAAAAAGAAGGAAAAAACTCCACCATTACGCCTAAATTTCAAATTGTTCTCCATGGAATGGAAAATAAAACAATACCAGGCTCGATGCGATCCATTACTCCAAGGTACCGACTCAAAATTTTCAAAACTTGACTTCAAAAGAGGGGAATTTTGAGGATGACAACAAG
This sequence comes from Taxus wallichiana var. yunnanensis, assembly GCA_018340775.1. Taxonomy (NCBI): domain Eukaryota; kingdom Viridiplantae; phylum Streptophyta; class Pinopsida; order Cupressales; family Taxaceae; genus Taxus; species Taxus wallichiana. Next base: position 811,596,673 of record CM031235.1, read on the forward strand.
CTGGCTCTTTCTGGGGATGACTTGATAGAGGAACGAGGACAAGATCAAGACCATAGAAAAACTCAAGGAAAGTAGACCAGTGCCTTATCCATTGGGCAAATAGAGTCAAAGGAAAACCAACATAGAAGACAAAACACACAAAAAGAAAAACAAACCAAAAAAGGAAAAATAGAAACAAAACACAAAGGAATGACCCAAAACCAAAACATTGTACAGAATATACAAAAGGACCACCTAGTCACCTAGGACTTGAACAACTTTAGATACTACCCACTATAAGGAAGTGGGAGAGGAGAACCATCCAGATAATCCAAATAGAATGAATTTTCTCTAGCAAAATGCCTGATTTTAAAAGGACCAAGCCAAAGGGAATCAAACTTACCATGGCTTCCTCGAGGTTCATGCCTTTTGTCCCATAACAGAACAATGTCTCCTACTTGAAAATCTTTGGGTCTGGCTTTCTTGTCAAACAAATCTTTCACCTTCAGTTGATGAGCTGATATTCTATCAAAAACCTGCAACTTATCTTCATCCAGCTTCTGGAGATACATGATCCTCTTGTCCAAGGAACTGGTAAAACTTGAATCTTCAATAGCCTTCATTAAGTGCAAGGCTGGTAATTCCACTGTTCACTGGTAACTGAGCTTCAACACCATACACCACTTGAAAAGGAGACATCCCAATTGCTCTTTTGGGTGTAATTCTATCTTCCCAGAGCATCATAGAGTTTCTTGTGCCAATTCCTCTGAGAGTCATTGACAAGCTTCCGAATGATGGTTACCAGATTCTTGTTTGTTGATTCTTCTTGTCCATTCCCTTGGGGGTAGTAGTCTGAAGAGTGAGCAAGGGAAATTCCATAACCATAGTAGAAATCCATCATCTCAGAAGAAGAAAAATTTGAAGCATTATCAGTCACAATTTTGTTTGGTACCCCAAACCTTATCAATATGTTCTCCTTAATGAAATTACACACTACCTCAGAAGTAGTGCTTTTGAATGGAATGGCCTCTACCCACTTTGTGAAGTAGTTATGTAGTAGTTAGCACATGAGTATGCCCAACACTTGGAGGATGGGTTAAGAGTTCCAATGAAATCCAATCCCCACTATTGAAAGGGCTCATCAATCACTTTGGCTTTAGTGGCAAAACAGCCAACTTAGGTCTCCCAACAAAATTATGACAGGCTTCACACTTTACCTACCCATTTGGATGCATCTCTGAACAATGTAGGCCAATAGTACCCAACATGAAGGATTTTGTGAGTAGTGACAAAGAAGAAGTGGCCTCCACAAGCTTGATCATGAAAAGTTGAGAACAACTTCTTTTGTTGTTCCTTGTCTACACACTTCAAGAATCTCCATCTATGCCTCACTTGAACAAAGCATTCTCCCATAGCACATACTATGCAGACCTTAGCTTTATAGCCCTCTTCTCCTTGGCACTCAAGTGAGATGGACACTCTCCATAGGTAAGAAAATGTGCAATATCTGCATACCATTCATCTATTGAACTAAGGAAGAGGACAACATGAACATCAACTGCTTCTTTGGACAACGTTGCATCAGCTCCTTGGCAATAAGTTCACACAAGCCTTTACCCGAACTAGCTTAGTTGGCTTGATATCTAGGTCATATTCCTAGACCTTTGCTACCCAATTGCCTCTCTTAGTTCCAAACTCCTGTTGTGTAAGAATGGATTTGATGGTTGTATCAGGAACAAGCACAACAGAGTGAGAATTAAGAATATAAAAATGAAACTACTTGACAACTTTGACCACTACAAAAGCATGTTTCTCCATCATAGTATATTTCAACTCATGAGCTTTTAGAACATAGCTCATGAAGGCAATAGGAAGCTCATGATCCTCAGAATTCTTCTGAGTCAACATAACAGCCAGGGTAAACTCTTGTAGCATAGCAATAGATGATAAAGTCCTTGTTGAAATCAGGACATGCCAAGATGGGGGTCTTAGCAATGGCTTGCTTAATACCTTCAAATGCCTCCTTACCCTTAGAAGACCAACCAAAGTTTTTCTTTCCTTTCATCATGTGAGAAATGCTCATAGTCAACTCTGCAAAATCAGGAATGAATCTCCTCAGGAAATTAATCTTACCAAAGAAAGAGTGAACACCCTTTTTACTTGTGGGAAGAGGAATCTGCTTTGGATTGCTTGAACTCTTTCTGGATCTATCTTGATTCCCTCTTTGGAGACAATGTGCCCCAGAAACTTGCCTTTAGTGACACAAAAATACAACTTCTTTGGATTGAGAGAGACTCCATGCTCTCTACACTTTTGGAGGACTGATTCAAGATGTTGAAAGTGATCTACCCTTGTTTTGGAGAAAATAGTCAAATCATCAAGGTACACAACCACACACTTTCCCTTCAAACTACCAAAATCCAAGTCCATTTCCCTCTGAAAGGTGGCACCAACATTGATAAGACCAAAAGGCATTCTCTTGTAAGCAAAGGTGCCCCAAGGAGTAGTGAAAGCAGTTTTGTGTTGATCTGGGGTACTTGACCTCCACTTGATTGTATCCAGAGAATCCATCCAACATAGACAACATCTCTAAGCCTGTGATAGCTTGCAAAACCTGATCCATCATGGGAGAGGATAGTTGTCCTTCAGAGAATCTTGATTCAAATTCCTAAAATCCACACAGATGTGAATCTCACCATTCTTCTTCTTAGTGAGCACAATGTTGGCAATCCACGTTGAATGGTGTATAGGAAAGATGATTTTTTCCTTTAGCAACTTCTGAATCTCTGAAAATAGTGCCAACAACCTTGGGATTATATTGCCTTTGTTTCTTCTTGAATGGTTTGATCCCAAGTTTCAGAGGGATAAAGTGTTGCATCTCCTTTGGTGAAAGCCTTGAGATCATCATACGAATAGGCAAGGACATCAACATACCTTTTTAGTAGATTTACTGCCTTCTTCTTCTCCTTCTGAGTGCAACATTTCCCAATGTTCACCATCTTAGGTTCATCAAGACTCCCAATATTCACTTTTTCACACTCAGCAGACTACGAGCTCCTTGGGAAGTTTTAGACTTAATGTACCTATCATGCTTATCAAACAGGTCTTCCAAACTCACCAGCCCTTTAGGGATCTTGTTACCTTTCAATTTGATGCAGCCATCTTGATCCATCTTCCTTGATATCCCCTTCATTGGAAGATACACACTCTCTAGGCAAGGTCTCACTTCCTTCAAAATACAGCTGGTCAAAATTATCCCTAAGCTCCAAGAAAGAGAAAATGTTGATCATCATTGAAAACTTGCTAGTTATTTGCATTATCTGGTATCTTTGGGCCTATGAATCATTTCAATGGTAAACTTCTCCTGAGAGAAATCTGGATGAGGAATCAACAAAGATCTGAGACAACTAGAGAATCAGCTCTAGTGTTCCTTTCTCTTGGCACAACTTCAATGGAGAAAGCGTCAAGGAACTCAATGGAATCCCAGACAAGATTCTGTAATGTTTCAATCTCCTATTCTTGACTTGAAAAAGATCTCTGACCTATTTCACAATAAGCTCTGCATCACCATGAGCACAAATATTCTTCACTCCCATTTCTTTTTCCATACTCAATCCTAGTATGAGTGCCTCATATTCATTGTATTGTTTGTATTTTCAAAAATAGAGCTTGAAAGAGAAAGGATGAATGTTCCCTTATGGAGATGTCAACACCACTCCAGCCCCAGAACCAGCTAAAGAGCAGCTTCCATCAAACTCCAGAGTCCAAATGCCATTGGGGTCATGAATAACTCCCTTGGGAAGCCTTGCCTCATCTTGTGACATAATCATGTAGTTCCCATGCCCTGCATCCTCATAGAGTATCTGTGCTTTTGGGTCATCAATCTTTTACACAATGTACTCAGTCTGTTTCTCAGGTAGTAGCTTCTTCATTTTTCCATTGACCGGGATCAAAGCATGTGACCAGTCCATTTGAATCTCACCTCCTACCTCCTTACAAAAATTTCTACTCAGCAACATCCCATATGAGGGAGGAATATCAGCTACCAAAATGGTGGCTAAGACCCTTTTCTCTAGAAAAGTAGCAAAAGCTACTTGTGCATCTTTAATTCTACCAACCAGAGGCACTTTCCTACTTTCCATGGAATAACAGGAACCAAAGGCACGTGTTAGGGTCAGACCCAAGCATGGGCTACCTTTGCAGGCATTACATTATCTGATGCTCCTAAGTCTATAACACAGTTATTGAGTTTATGGCCAGCTATGAGAAGAGTCACATAAAATGGTTCAATTTTCTCATTAGGGGAAGTGATTGCAGCCACAAGGCTTGATTGAGGTGAGGAAGAGGGGGTGGGAAAAAGCCTTTAGAAGTACTGGATGAGACTTTGGATTTGGAATTTACAAAGTTTACCATTTTAGCAAAAGCTTTTGGATGGGTTTGGTAAAACTCTGCCTCTGAAATTTGGATTTTAGTCCTTTTGAGGTGATCAATAATATCAAAAGATCCAGAGGTGGATGGGGCATCATTGCTAGGAACTTGAGAGACTCTTGATCTATCAGTTTTAGGATTTGAAGGAGAAGGAGTTTTGGAAACAAAAGTAGAAGAAGGAGGATTAGAATTACTCACCTTTTGTGTGGAGGCAGTGGGAATGGGAGCTCCTCTTCTTGCAATCACTTGGAATAGTTGTAGGAAGCTCCTTAGACTTCTTGGCAGGCTGCACCACTTTCTCTTTTTTGTTTGTTTTCTCCCAGTCATAACAACATATGACTCACTATTCATATCAACCACTCTCTCATCATATTCATCTTCATCATCCATACCTTCAGTGGTGAGGAAATGAACTTGAGACCACAAGCTCTTCCAGTTCTTCAACTTCTTCTTAGTTCTTCATATAATTCATTACACTCCTCATCATCAGGTTCTTCAACTTCACAAGTTGCATTGACCAGGAACCTTGATGGGTGGGCCTTCAATAGCCAATCTAGTCTAGAGAGGAAGGCAGTGGTTCTGGGCTGAAAATTCTTCCTTGGAACATCTTGGTAAGGGGTATCTGAGCCAATTGTTTCTTGAGAGCAATGAGATCATTTGCAAGCTTTTGTACTAATTGATCAGAACTGGCTCCAGGGGAAGAGGAAGAGGAAGAAGCTTTAGATTTGGAGGATTCTCTTTTCAGTTTACCAGACATGATCAAATCATCCTCAACACTTGATAGCCAAATGTTGATCAACATCCAAAGTTGCAAGGTTAGCTCTCCTTAGTGCATAACTCACTTCAGGAAACTGGGCATTGAGGAAGAAGCACTTTTGGATTTGATCCACTGGATGAGTGTTCTATGGAATTTTATTAATTAGCTTGTTGAATTTAGCCACAAACTCCCTCATGGGCTCAAATGGCTCCTTCTTGATATGAGAAATTTGTGCTAACAGAGCATGCACATCTTCAGCAGGTTTGAAACTTACTCAAACTAAGTTGTCATGGTATTCCAATTAGTGATAGACCCAATAGGAAGATGGTAGAACCAATCAACAACATTGTCCTGCAATGTCTCCACAAAAATCCTGACAGAGACATCTTCATGTTCAACCCCAAGAATCCCACATGCAATAATGAAGGTTGCTGATGTGTTCATCTGGATGAACCTTCCCATCACCCCGGAACTTGGGAAAATTCTGTTACCCCTAGGTAACTCATGCAATGGCTGAGGAAGAGCAAGAGGCCCAACCTGTTGTCCCCAAGGCAAAGGAACTGCCATCTTTGGAAAAATTGACTGAAGGGGAACTGAAACACCAGCAAGAATCAAAGCATGAGATTAGGACTGAGATGTTCCTGAGGAATGCTATCCTTGGAATTTCTGTCTTTAGTAGGAGGTGTGCTTGTAGAATGAGTCCCTCTGTTCCTTCTTGCTGGAAGAGAGAAGTTTTGTTGTTCCAAAAGTTGAAAATGGGAATCCTCAACCCCGAGAGCTTTCCTCCCACGTGTATACCATAGAGTCGCCAAACCAACAATGATCTTGAAGTTGTTCTTTTAGAAAGGGATCCATTTGAAATGAAATCCCCAGTGAGTCACCAAAAACTGTTGGGTTTTAAAATGATCCTTTTAACAAACCACAATCAGGGGACAACAAGTCCCTCCTCTTTAATGGGAGAGGTTCCCTTATTGAAAGCAAGCAAGCAAAACTTATATACAAATGTACAACTTTCAAAGTGTGGATTCCTGATCCTTTGAAACATTTTATGCCCAAAGATCATCAATACGAAAGGATGGAAGAATTAAGGAGATGAGGAAGGAAGAACATAACAATACCTTCAGGAGATATAGATGGCAGAGTATCACCTTATACGTATTGAACCAGGGAGATGCAAAATAGAATCATTCACTTTCATAACCAGTATAATTCCAAAGACACAAAGTTCCAGAAATCATATAAACAAGAACACAAAGTTTCTTATCATAAAAGATTGATGATTCCCAAGTTTCAGACACGGAAAGAAGAAAAGTAGAGGAAGAAAGGGAAAACTTTGTATTGATTACTTCGAATCTATTACTTTATAGAGTACTAGGATCCAACCCGAAAAAACAACATGGAGAAGCCATTAAATAGTTTCCAAGAATCGGTTACATTCGGTTACAAAAATGATGAAAAATGATTCAAGAAACCGATATCTGAGTCTCTCCAATGCCTCGGTCATTTCCATGTCTAGCAGTAAAACCGAGACGCATTGAATCACAATCATTCAATCTTCCCTACAAAACTTTGAATATGAGCCATCCACGTGGGAGAGATTTAAACTGAAGTGGGCCTACGGGGACACCTTTTGCATTTTGTGCCCTTTAGAGAAATAGCACTTTGGAACATTTTGGCCCACCCACCCACTTTTGATATGGTCTTGACACGTGGCCTTACTTGAGTGGGGACAAAGTCGTGGTTTACTTTTATAATTTTACCTCTTTTTCAATGCGGGCTCAAAAACACAAATTTCTCGTCGGCCCGCTTCCCGCTTTGACCTTCGATGCGGGCTTAATATTTGAATTTTTACCTTGGCATGGGCAAGGTTGCGGGTCACTTTTTAACTTTAAGCTCCTTTAATGAAAACAAGGCTCAAATTCTCAAATCACCCCGACAGCCCACTTTCCCCTTGACTTTCTATTTGGGCTTAATATTTGACTTTCTCCCTTTTGTTTGGTGGGGCCATATATCTGACCTTGGACATGGAGAGAGTGGCACTCATTTGGAACCTGCCTTTGGATTTTGCCTTTGAAATTGCGCCAAGCTGACAAGTGGATGATCCTCCACCATGAGTTCTTTATACTTAGCCGATTTGGGCTTACTTCCCACCTGACTTATGTTGACCTCTAGACACATGGAGAGTTGGCGCTCATTTGAGTTTCCGCTTTGGATACGCCTCCTAAAATTGTGTCGAGCTGACGCGTGGCTCCTTCCATCGGTCTGGACTTTTCAACGGCCAACTTTGTCTCTCCATTGACTCTGACCACATGGCGAGTTGGCGCTCATTTGGAAACCAACCTTTTGGTTTCACTTAAAATTGCACCATTGAGGCACGTGGAGGCTTCCATCGACCCGCTCATACTTAGTCAATTTAAGCAATCGCTCTTGTCTCTTTTTGGACCTAGGACACGTGGAGGAATGGCGCAAGTTTGAGAACTACCCCAGCTTCGACTCTTGAAGTTGCGCGATGAGGAATGTGGCACCGTCTGCTGAACCTTCCATACTTTTCCAATTTAGGCTTGTTTTGTCTTCATTTTGGACACAGGACATGCGGAAAGCTGCGCTTATTTGAGGACTATGTCATGGGCCCTACCCTTGGAGTTGCGTTGTTTGGACATGTGGAGGCTTCCGTTGTCGCTTGAAACATGGCCATGCCACATCCAATCAGAGATATCCACGTATTACCCGTGGATGCTTGAAACATGACCATGGTAGTGGGACTCATGATTTAAATAATTTTTGCATGATAGGACTAAATTTGGAATGTTTAGATAACAAGGATTAATTATTTAAAAGTGAATCAATTGAAAAATTAAGATTTCTTAATGGATCATGTATTTTTGATGGGAAACATGATTCATTTGATTTGAAGGAAACTAGTTTCAAATAGGTAAACTTGATGAGGAGAGCGAATGCGTGGGTTGAAGGGGAGCAACGATACCAAAAATGGTGTCTACATTTTCTTTTGATGAATGGTTTGTGATAGCAAGTTATGAGACAAAAACAAAAAGGTTGGATGAGGATAAAAAGTAGATGGTAATATCCCCTCAAATGTGGAGTCGATGATGTCACACAAAATTGATGACGCATTTGAAAAAAGAGTAGAGGAAAAGGGCAATTTGCTGGATAGAGGATGGGTAAAAACATGACCAAAGGCAAGATGCCCCATGAAAAAAGGATCACGCAATAATAATGAAAAAATATGGCATGTGACTCCTATATCACATCAATGATAGGACAATTGCGGTCTCAATGGAGGAATGCAACAATGTTCTATGGACCACCGAGTGGGGGTGAAGACCACTGCAATATGGATGCAAACCATGATGACCAATGGGTCATAGGAAAACATCAAAGTATGCGCAACTAAATGCGAAAGGTATGCGAAATCCTTCATATGCGAGGCATCGAACAAAAAAATTATGCATCCACAAAGGGACGAGGATGAAGATAATGATGCCCCAACACAGGGCATGAAAATAAACAAGAAATGTGGAAGATGGATGTGTAAATAAAATGCCCCAGGGGGAACGAGTATGGTCACAAATGTGGACATGAAGAGAATAGATGGGATAGAAGTGTGAGATAAAATGCCCCAAAAGGGTGGTAAATATGGTGTTGAATATATGTTTCATAAGAAAGGTGTGCATGGTGTGGAAGATGAGTAGATGAAGAAAAGAGAAAACAGTCCCACTTCTTAGGAAATAGGAGGAGTCAAGCTACTTTTGCAAAGAAACAAAAGTAGAGAAAACATTCGTGGAAGAGAAAAAGATTGGATAGGTGATGACCATTATGGTATCCTCCAAGATAAAAATGTCAAGGGAAGATGTGATGAGGGATATATGTGATGATGTCTCCTTGAGAGGGTTGACAAGAATGGAAGAGATGACACCGCTCCCGAAAGGAGAGAGAAATTTTATAGAGAGGGGGAAGAGGACATTGAATAAGAAAAGGATATGGAATAGAGTGGACGTGGTGGAGGAGGAGAAAAAAATGAATGAAAGATGAGGAAGAGGATGGGGTGTAATAGGACGGAGAAACCATCATTTGACAACAAGGAGTGTGAACTGTGCTTGAATGTGATGGAAAGAAGAGGAAGAGAATAATAGAGAAGGATGATAAGAGAAGAGAGAAGATAGATGAAAGCATAAGAAGGAGAAAGATGGGAAATATGAAGGTAGTGGGAAAAGATAAGAGGAGAAGAAATAGAGAGGGCACACTGATGGGCATGGAGAAAAAGAAAATAGAGAAAGAGGATTAGAGAAGAAAGTGATGAGGAGGATGGAACAAGAAGGAGAAGACAAGATGAGAAGAGGGAAGAAATAAGAGTAGAGAGATGAGAGAAGAGGGACGAGATGTGCCATATGAAGGAAGCAACAAAGATAATAAAGAGGGAAGATAGAGAAAGGAAGAAATGATGAAGGACAAAGAAGAAGAGGACAAGAAAATGATAGAATAGATGGTGAAGGAGCAAGGAAAAGGAAAAGGGAAAGAGAAGAGAGAAGAGGACAGAGTAGAGGGTGAAAATGGAAGAGATATGTGCAATATGAAAGCAGTGGAAACCAAGAAATAGACAATATGTAGAAGATGATGGAGAGAAATGGCAAAAATGGAGGGTGATGAGTTAGAGGAGGAATGTAAGGAAGACAAAAGAGATGACAGAGTGGAGAAAAAGAAGGAAACTATGGTGGAGGAGGGAGAGGTGGAGAAGAGTATTGGAAGTGAAATTGGGACATAATGAATGAAAGGGGGGAAGAAGTTGGGATTCAGAATGGAAAGATAAAAAAAAGGAATGGTTGATTATGAGAAGAGAAATAAAATTCAAGAGTGAAGGAGACAAAGGATGGAAGATGGAGAAGGATATAAGAGATAGGGATGATAGGGAAGAAGGAAATGATGAAGGAAAAAAAAAGAAGAGGACAAGAAAATGATAGAGCAAAGGATGGAAGCAAAAAAAGGAGAAGGAGATCAAAAATGAAGGGAGTGAAGAAAGGTGATAGGGATGAAGGGAGAGAAATAATGGAACACGGAAGAGATGATAGAGGAAGAGGTGAGAAAAAAAAATAGAAGAGGTGAATATGAGAGAAGGATGATAGGAGAGACGAACAAGAAGACGAGATGAGAGTAGGGGGTAAAATCAGGAAAAAGGGAGAGAAGGATGGAAAATGGAAGGGGATGAGGAAGATGAATAAGTTAAAGAAGACGAAAGAGGAGGTAGAATAGAGAAGAGAAAGAAACAATGAGGGACCAAGAAGATGTGGAGAAAAGTGAAGAAGGGAAGAGAAACTGGCACATAATGATTGAAAAGGTGGGGGTGAGAAAGAAAGGAGATTTGGTAGTGGGAAGGTGAAAATGATAGGGAAAGAAGAGATGATAGAGCGGATATGGGGAGAAGATTGAAGAAACCAAGGTGTCGGAGGAATACCCAGAAAAGAATATGAAACAGACCACATGGAAATGCATGTGGAGGGTGAGATGATAAAAAAGATGGGACAACACTGGCGAGCCAAGGTTATCAATGGGGAAGTAAGAAGGAAGCATGAGGAAAAAGGGGAAGAAGACGATACAGAGGAAGTAAAAGAAAACAAGGGGTAGAAAGGAGGAGAGGACAATAGAGAAAATGATGCAGAAGGAAGGAAACCAAAAGGGGAGATATGTAGTGAAGAGTGAGCAGTATAAGGAATGTAAAGAGAAGTTGGAGGGGAGGAATGACATGGATTGGAAAAGATGTGAGAGATGCATGAGGTGAGGATAAGTGGATGACAAGAAAATAGAGAGAGGGTGTATGATGAAGACAATAAAGAAATGGGCAAGGAAGAATGGAAGATGGAAAGGTGCCAAGAAAAAGATAGGGAAGAATAGAAGAGGCAATGCTAACAAAGGGATGTTAGGAGAAGTCCACCGACAATGATCGGTGTACACAGGGGAAGAAAGGAAGGAAGAGAAAATGGAGGAGGTCAAAAGGAGTGAACAAGGACGTGTAGAATGGGGATGAGTGAATTTTAGGAGAATTCCACTAATAATTATTAGTGCGGAAATGAAAAGATGATGATGAATAATGTTAGGAAAAAACCAACAAAATGGCGGGTAAGCATGAGGGTAGATATGTGGGAGAATTTGAGAAGATGGAGTGTTAATAATAAATAAAGGAAGGATAATGATTGATACGAAGATGAAGGCGAGGAGAGGATGTAGTGGATGAGGATGAATGAGGTAAACATGAAGAAACAAGACATGTCAAGAAATGGTATGAAGTGGTTAAGTAAGATTTCCAAGTGAGGGATGATGGAGATGATAATTGGGGAAGTCGAAGATGGTTTGTGCGAGGAAGAAAGAAGAGGTAAGAGGATGTGTTTATGGGGAATGAAGAGAAAATGTGGACGGTGGGAATGTGGAGTGATGGGGAAAGGAAAGATGATAGATCGTCCTTAAGAGGGACTCTTAAGTAAGATCGTCATGCCGCAAGAGTGGTTAAGTAAGATCGCCAAACCGATAGTGATGATATGCAAGGAGAAAGACAACATTGTAATGGGTACAGGGGTGGAATGGTTGGTTAGAGTAGATGAATATGACGAGAGGTGGGAGAAATAAGATGAGGGAAATATGGTGAGATGGGGAAGGGTGGATGATAGATCAACCTTAAGAGGGACTCTTAAGTAAGATTTCCATATGACGGGATGGTTAAGTAGGATCGCCAAGCCGAAGAAGAAGAATGATGAGAAGAAGTGGATGATTGATAGGGTTGATGGGAAGAGTGTATGACAAGATGGACTAAAGGGAACCCTTAAGTACATTTTCATACTATGAAAGTGTGTAAGTAAGATGATCGAGTAAAGACGGATACTAGGAAGGATGAGAAAAGAGTGATTGGTGTATGCCAAAAGTGGAACAAGAGGTGAGAGGGGTGATAAAAGATAAGAAGGAAACACAAGATTGTAACATAAATGGATGGAGGAATATATGTGGTGTAGGATGGAGAGTGTGAGGGGAATCCTTAATTGGGATGTCCACGTTGTGAAAGTGATGGCATAAGAGCATCAAGTGGAAGAGATGGAGTGGAAATACATTTGTAGTGGTGATTTTCGTTCGATGGAATGGGAAATGGTGAAGGGGTTTTACATCATCAAGATCTTAGGAAAGGGGTATATATCAACAAAGATTCATGTACATAAGGGGTGATTAAGTAAGATCGTCAAGCTGAAAATGGATGAGTAGAAATTAGCAGCGAGGATGAATGGATCAAATACATGATGACCATGATGGGGGATTAGGAGTTGTTGGATAACGAATGCTACTTGAGAGATATCCTCAAGTAGGATTCACAAACTGCAACGAGGATCAAGTAGAATTCCCAAACCGAAAAAATGTATATTAGTGAGCATTAGTTAACATAATTCATGAATTATGGATGATTAGCCATAAAGATATAGAAGAATGTTATTTTGATAAAAGGTGACCTTGATAAAATAAATGACACATGATCATAACAAAAGGCATGTAAGAAAACCATGACTCGAACCGAACAGGGAGGTAAAAAAGTAAGGGTACCACTCAAGGCATTGCACTTGCAGCCAATATCAAATGTTAGTACATAACCAATGATAGTTAGTTATACCAAAAGATTATGAAAGAAATGTGATGCTCGATCCTCATAAACTTAATGTTGTCACATGACAAGGGGTTTGAGATGTAACTTGTATGCGGGAAGAGGGTTCTCCATAGGTGGTTGTTCCTAGGACTATGCCCTAGCTCTGGGAAGGGGAAGATGCAAATTGATCAATGCGGGAAGTTTGCAATGTATATGAGAAAGTTGATCGATGCGGGAAGCTTTCTTAGGATGTTATGATATATAGAAGGCTAATCAATGTGGGAAGCCTTTGCTGCCATGATATAATAGAGTAGCCATCCTTCGAGGGTATGGTTTACTTTTTTGCTTTTGCTTTAGGATTTTGATGTTTACTTTTAGATGGTGGGATAAAATATGCATGATAGCTTATCCTTTGAGGGATTAGTCTATTTTTATGATATGATTTTAATGAACAACTTGTCCTTCGAGGATCATTTGCTTTTTAGAGCTTTGACTTTTTATTTTTGCATCCATGGATTTTAACTTTACATGTTTAGAGAGAGTCTGTAGGGAGAATAGCTAAATAGACCACTTTAGGAGGAGATAATGAATGTACAAGAGACACCCCTTAGTCCCTTCACATGACTAAAATAATGATGGAGAATGAGAGGGTGATGAATGTAATGATTGTGGAGTCCTCACCAAATGGGAGAACCTATCCATAATGAATATGCTATGAGTAGAGCCATGGTACTCATATTTAAGGTCATATCAAAAACAATGACAAATGACACAATATTTATGAAGACATATAATTCCTATCATTACCATGATAGATGGAAGGGGCTAATGATGGAGGAATGATCTAAAGATATGACTATCTACTCATGGGTACATGTGCTAACAATAGAATGGCCATAAGTGCAATGCATTAAGAGGTTCAATTTACGTTTACCATCAAGGAAGCCAAATGATACTTATTATTTATCTTTTACCAGCCAAATGGTAGGCCCAGACCCATACTTATGTATGATAAAAATGTCGCAGGTCCAATCAGTTGGGAGAAAACTTTCCCCGTTGGCTCCTTGATTAACGTCGCATTCAAGATAAGATAAGAGCTCGATAGGATGTGATACAAATGAGATAGATGAGCGAAGGTAAAAAAACATGCGCTACCCTTTTAAGGAAGCAAAAATATGCGTCCCTACCGAGATGAGTAGATGGTCCCTCAAAGGAGGGGCAATTATGACCACAACGATGGATTTAGGATAAGATGGAATGATTCCCCCAAGGGAGGGACAAAAATGACCACAATGGTGGGTTTAGGATGAGAGTGAAATATTAGATAAGATGTCGCGAGACAGATAAGATGGAACCTATGTGTTATCTTTCAAAAGTGAATAAGTGAGAAAAATATGCATCCTAGTGAGATGAAAAATGGCCACAAGGGTGGGCTTATGATGAAAATATGGTGCCCCCAAGAGAGACACAAACATGGCCACAAAGGTGGACTTTGATGAAAAAAAAAATGGCCCCTCAATGGAAGGACAAACATGGCCACAATGGTGGACTTTGGATAAAAAAGATGGAGATATGGTGCCTCAAAGGAGGCACAAGTATGGCCACAAAGGTGGAATTTGATGAAAATGATGGAAATATGGTCCCTTAACGGAAGGAAAAACATGGCTAGGTGAGGTAACAAAACAATGTGGACTTAAGATGAAAATAAATGGTCCCTTAAGGGAGAGATGAATATGGCCACAATGAATTAGACTTAAAATGAGATGAAGAGTTAGACAATGATTAATTTAGATTGGATGGATTTGGATGAGGTAAATAAAACAATGTCAAGGATTGAAGTCCCCCAATGTCAAGGGAGTTGTTTAGATAGTTAATGTGGATGATATGCTCAAGGACAAGGGGAGGTTGATCCCCCAATAAAAGAGATTATATCACTTTGGATGAATTAGATGTGGATGAGTTAATGGATGTCGAAAGAGTTTAGATATCGATGATAACTTTAGATTTGGATTAGGTAGATGAGTTGGGGATCATAGGAAAACAATGTTGATGAATAAGGGAGGACCCTCTGTATGAGGAATAATATGCGAAGGAGAGATGTTAATGGAGGATGGAGGAGGGGACTTAGAGACTTCGATAGATGTGGAGTTAGTTGCAGATAAAATGGTAGAGGGACAATCCTCGAAAAGGTTGTCTCTTTCAATGAGATCATGGATGACATTCTGAAGGGCCTTACAACATTCAGTGTCATGACCCAAGGGAGTGCGATGGTAGGCACAAATGAGGTGGGAATCAAACCACGACAACTTCTTACTATTTGGGTCAAATGCCTTAAAAGTGGAAGTGTGATGGTGGAAATTTGTAATAAGTGTTGAAGGGCTTCCGCATAAGATTCAATTGATACGTTAGTATATGTATTTTCTTTGGAATCTTTAGACTTGGATTTGGATGCAAATGCTTGGGATGTGGTTGTCTGAGTTGTCTTAGAGGATTGAGTCATGTCATTCCACAATTTTGATTCCATTAGTGACACTTGAAGATTTAGAGGAAGATTCGGATCTCAAAGGAATGTTGGATGGTTTTGATTTTGGTTGGTGGAGTGATTGTGATGCCTTAGATGGAGAAGATGGCCCTATAATAGATTGATGTTGCCCCAAAATAGATGATGTAGATTTGGTATTTGTTGGAGGAATGTCTATCTTATTTTGGGGATGCACAAGAGATCGTTGTGGAAGTGTACCAAGGTTCTTGGATTTGGATTGTGAAGGAGCATTCTTAGAAGGGATGACAATGATTTCAATTGGAGGGTCTGAAGGTTGTTTCATAGTTGATATGGGTGGAAGGATTAGTGTTTTCATGATGATGTCTAACGAAGGTTGGTTTGATGTGGAAGTATCTATAGATGAGATAAGAGGAGCATTTGAAGTTGCTGCAAGTTGAAGTGCTTTCCAATATTCTTCAAATGATGTGGAAGGAGAGGATGATGTGGTCACAGTCATAATAGTTGATGTGATTGGCGTAGGTAGAAGTGTGGAAAGAGGAATTGGGATAGAATCTATAGATGGCATGATAGGTAAAGGCATAATAGATGTGTATGGGGGAGTCTTAGGAGACTTGATGGAAGGGGATGTAGAAATATGAGTTGTATTGGTTGTGGATGGGGAAGGATGTTCCCCCTGAATGAGGAAATCATCTTCCTCAATAAGGTCATGGACGATGGTTTGAAAGGCCCTACAATACTCAATGTCATGGCTCAGAGCACGATGATAGGCGCAAATGCAATTGGGATTGAACCATGGAGGTTTCCTACTATAAGGATCAAAATGTCTAATGGGAGGAAGCATGATCGCAGAAGTTTGTAATAAGTGTTGGAAGATTTCCATATATGATCCAACTAATGTGTTAGAAGATGCCTTGTGAGCTATCTTGGATGTTTGGGGAAAACCTGAGTATATTGATGCTTTGGTGACTTAAGTTCAGTTTTGATGTTGGTTGGTGTTTTAGTATTGAATGGTTTCGGATTGGTGGGTTGAAATGTTCGTGGTCCTAAACAAATGATTTATAAGATTTAATTTTTGAAGGGATTATAAATTTCATATGTGAAGATGAACCTTTGGTAGGTGTGGCGACAACCTTAACTCGGAAGATCGGATGGTGACGTTATGGTCGGCTCAGGAAGCAACATCTGTCTAAAGTACTCTATGGGAGGTGGAAGTTGATTGGATTGTGTTGATGAGATAGAGGGAATATCTAAAGTCATTTCCAGTTGAAACACTTTTACAAACTCTTCAAATGATGAAATTGGTGCGAAGAAGGAAGGTGGTGTGGATGTGGTTACAGTGGTTGACGTGGGTAAAAGAATAGGAGTAACTAGCCTAGGCTCCAAGGATGGTATAATGAGCAAGAGAGGAATGGTCGTAGGCGATGTGTTCAAGCCTAATGGAATGATGAAGTAGATGCTAAGGTGGATATGAAAGGTAAGGGAGTTGATGAGGGACCAATACACCGATGTGGAGATAGGTTGGAATGGTTTTTTCATGGATGTCTCTAAGGGTATAAATGATATATTTGAAAGTGGGGTGCTAGTAGTTGTGGATGCGGGGGTGGATGTCGAAACAAATGTCGACATGATAGATGTGGGAATAACATCAAAGGGAGTAGATGTGACTGATGGTGAAGGGGAGGAATTTGTAGATGGGATTGGTTCTTGATCAATGGTGTTAAGAGTATTTATAGTATGAGCGTTGAGTTCTTTGGTTGCAGTAGAAGTAGTAGTGGCTTGGCTTGTTTTTGTATGATTTGGGAAAGGTTGTTTAAATATGTTCAGTGGTTGATTAGGTGATGTGTTTGGATTTCTACTTGAAGTTCACCTTTGATTGATGAGTCTTTGGACTAGCTCTTTGAAATTTGAACATCTCTCATGTCGTGTCCTCGGACTCGGTGATATTTACGGTAGTGGCCCTCACGATACCATGTGGGTTTTTCCTAGACCCATCAATCGGATATCGAATAGGCGGTAGTGTGATCTAGTTCACTACCATTAATTTGTCAAATATCATGTTGTATTACTCCCAAGAGAGGAGTATCGTTGGGCGTTGGTAGTGGTGAATCGTTGTTGAGCTAATGTAGTAGGTGTAGAAATGGTTACTTTGGGGATGATTTGTGACAATAGTTGGCAATGTTGGCCATTGTTTTAACTTATCATTTGATGGAGGCAGTGTCGAATTCCTATTGGGATTATTTGATTTCAATTTTAGATGGCCCTGTTCGAGGGCACACATCTCAAGCTTCCCATAAGTAAGGATTCCTCAAAAGTTTGAAATGATTGAATTTGCAAAGTAGAGGAAATATGCTTCACACAGGACCGCATGAAGAGTTGATAAGATCGGTTTATGGAAGAGGAAAGATAACTAGTTTATGGTGTTACATCATCATGCGATGAAATCCGTGATGGATTCTTCCTCGAACCTGCCGATGGTATGAAGATCATTAATGGTTACTTTGTGTGTAATATTAATTGAGAAGTGTTCTAAGAATAGTTGTGTGAGTTGTGAAAAGGAAAATATAGAGTATTGAGGTATATTGTTATACCAATCCAGGGGACTAGCCAAGGACATGGGGAAGGTACGGAGCATCAAATCCTGGTCATGCGCGATGAGATAACATGCATGTTTGAATGCTCAGAGATGATGTTGTGGTTCCTCTTTACTATTAAATGTAGAAAACTTTGGCAATTCCCAGTGTAGATGATATGGTTTAATGAGTATAGATGGATGAATAGGCTTGTTTTATATTTTTCATATGACAACAAGATTTTAGATCCAAAAGTGGAAGCCTCAAGATTGACTAGCCGATTCACTAAGGCTTGCGCATGATCATTGGGAGAGTTTGTTGAGAGACGAAGGGGTGGTGATTGTGTATAAGAAATAGTCGAGATAAGTTTGTTGATTAACTGCGGTGTGTAGGTGTTTGAGGAATCTATTGGGGATGAATATAAATTTGTGTGGAATGTGGTTAGAAAGATGATTGTTGGAAGAATTGTTGTTGAGAGATGGGTGCATGGTACAATTGTTGAGATTATGTGGGTTCTTATGGCAAATATTGAGTAGGAGCGTGAGGGTGAATACGTTGTTAAAAACGATTAGTTCTTGGATAATTAAAAGGAGGTTAAAAACAATGATAGACATAGTGGATGTAAGGAGATCATATTGTCCTTGATGACGTTAGGGCATATTGATTTAGGACACTAAGTGGCTATAGTAGTCAATGATTAAGAAGTAAGAGGAAGAGTAGTGTCGATGGTTATATTGATTGGTGGTAGATTATAAGAAATAGGGGTAATCACCTAAGTAGTGTGATAGGATGAGGGATTAGTAGAAGAAGAAGCAAGATGAGTTGTAGAGAGTTCATTCATTGTCGATTGAGTATTTTGTGGATCGATTTTTGATATAGGGTAAACTTTTGAAGTGGTGGACCATCTAAGGGATGCGAGTTGTTTTTCTAAGAAGATAATCTTGGAGAGACACTAGATTGACATTAAGTAGTTGTTGAAACTCTACATCACCATGAGGGTGATGGAAAAACCAAAAGGCTCGATTTAACGAGGGTGGGGTGGTGGCCTAGATGGGATAGAGTGATGGTCTGAATTTGAAGTGTGGTAAATGAGGGGTACTTGGTGATAAATGTTGATGAGGGGATATGTGTCCATGAAATAGGTATTCAAAGGCACCGATGATGCGGTTGTTGAGGTGGATGTTCGTTGGGATGAAGAACTATTTGAAATGAGGTTGTGTTCCATTTTCTTAACGACTAAACAAGTAATTACGAACATGAAACAAATTTTATCTAGACAAATCAAGCAAACATTTTTATTTTTTTTTTCTTGTTTTAATTAAGAACACATGTGAGAAGAAAAAGAAGATAGTTGTAAGAGGACTTAGAGAAAAGCAAACTATGTTTGGTTTCAGGTAAGTTTGGCTAGGTAAATGTCTAAAATGGTTTCATGTTGGGTGGTCAAATCTTAATAGTGTAAGTACAATTTTCGCAAGTAGTTCATGAACTAGGTGAGAGGAATGTTTCGGTGTGTTGATTAATTTGTGCGAGTTTCAAGTAGTGTGTGATAATGTGAGATGTAGAGAGTTACACTTATTTAAATTGTATGATGATATGCGGCAATCAAGAATGAGAAATGAAAGTTCTTTGTTAACCCAAATCCAAATGTTATGTTTGATGAGGACAAAAGAAAAGGGAATTACGATGCAAAAGGAGAAAATAGAGAAAATGAGGAATACCTGTATAACACTTTTCCTTTTTATCTGACAAGCAAGTTGAGGCAAGAAAAGTGTACGCTCCAAGCAATCCTCGAAATCGCGTTTCTTCTTATCCGGGTGAATAGTGTGTGAAGGCGATAATCGGTGACCAAGAATGTTCGAGGACCCTAAAATTGTATGATTCACAATCGCGGATGGGGTTGGTGAGAGGATACTTAGCGTGTTTTGGTTTAGCGATTGATCTTTGACAACGTAATTTAGGGGTCACAAGTTCGTAGACTTCACCTGCAAAAGAAAATAAGATGATTAGTTGACATGGTCAAGAAAAATGATATAGATGTTGTACGTAGAAAAATAAAAATAATTAAACTTAATTAATTAATTAAAAAAACAAAATCACCAACGTTCCTTTTTAATTAGAGTGAATAAGCGACGCAAGCTAAGCGATAGACTGAAAAAATAATATAAAGAAAGAAAATGGGTTAATTGATATGAAATAATGACTGATCAATCGTAAGGTGAGAAAGCTATGAAAGTGAACATTAAAGTGAATGAATTAACTCCAATGATAGGAAACTATACAAATGATAAGCTAAGGAGGGGATCGATTGTATAAATTGGAGGCTACAAAAGTGCGAGACGAACATGTGTGTAGACAAATAAAATAATTTAAACTACATAGACGGAGTCAAATTAATAGAAATGCTAAATTACTAATGAAATGAGTGACAATATAAATTTCTATAAACTAATGGAAAGAACACTAATGAGAGGGAATAATACACTATGATCTAACGAAATAGAAAATATCTAAGAAGACAAAAGTGAACCCAAACGTCGGAGACTAAAAGCAAATAATTCGTAAATGAGGCAATTGGTCATTTTGTAGTGTGTGAGCGTATTGGTGAAGGGTGAACGTATTGAAATAAAATTCAATTGATCGAATGATTAAGAAAAATCGTAATCTATCTATTGTTATGCTTACAACGTAGAGTAACTAAGATATGAAAACTAATTGGTAGATGAGAAACTAAGAGATAAACTAAGAAATGACAAACTATGGAATGTGTTAATATATTGAAATGATAAGCAGCGAAAGGAATTATAAATGATAAGGTAAATAATAAACTAAAAAAATCTATGAACTAAACTATTAAATAAATGAACAAATGTTGTTTGCATTTAAACAAGGAAATGTTGCCCAATGGGGTTTGGGTGGATCGGTTAAGATGGACGATTTTATGTCCTGATCCACCCCGAGTGTTCAAATCCATTTTTGCTTTCAGCGCGATCCCTTCGGGAGGTTTATCGGTGGTGGCGGGTGTTGCATCACCATTGTCAAAAAATCTCTGAGAAGCACCAATGAAATCCAATGTTGCGGCTTGATTGTTGAAGCGGTGGTGGCGGTGTTGCATCACCAATGGATGTAGCTCGGGCTCGATTTGGTGGTGGAATTTGCATCGTTGGTGTTGGCATTGGCATTGGCGGACGGGTGACTCTCAAAAATCTAAGATTGCGGCGAGACGGAAAGATTGCATCGTCGGTGCTGGGTTCGATGGTAGATCCTTCTCAAACGTTGGTTTGTGTTGGTCTTTATTGTAATATCTTATCTGAGGACATTGTTGTAGGATGGGGCCCCACCAACCCTCCGGTTCATAGCTCAACTCTTGTCAAAAGTGTTTAACTATACAGAAATAAAAAATAAAAAATAAAAAATAAAATAAAATAAATCCAAAAATGCATTAGTTGAGTCGAAATGAAATCAAACAGTCACTCCTTGTCATTAAATATATCACGACGTCTCTATAGATTGTTTTCGGTCCATCAGATAGGCCATTAAGAGTTTAGTCAACCGACCACATGTCGACAAAGAAGATATATGAACCGGTCCATCAGATAGGCCATTAGGCTAACCTGGGAATGTGTTTTATTGATTTCAGACAAAGAAGATTTCAACGAACGCCTCGAAATCATTGTATTTTAATTGATTTTATGGGGGATAAAAGATATCGCAAAATTTATCAACAAAGACAGGACTTTGGTTCTGTAGTATTCAATAAAATTTGAGCAAGATATAGAATGTGGTGGGGGTATATAAAGTTTTAGCAGTTTACGTTAACCAGAAAGAAGTTCGACAAAGATACTCAATACAGTGTAATGTTTGGTCCTGACATTTGTCGCACACAGACAAAGAAGCTTCATGCAAGAATTGTCTTATCAAGAAAGAACCCGCCTGTGAGACAGATAAGCTTACTCATGTTTACACTTTCGTTATAGGACCAGATGAATCTTACAGCATCTTGGTTGACAATAAAGAAAGGGAATTTGGACACCTGTACACTGATTGGGGTATTCTTTGCGAGTGGGATATGGCCTCCGCCGTTGAATGAGGAGTAGTCAAATCACATATAGGAGTTGTGTGGACTCAGGTGAACGGGTGAGTTGTTGACGTGGGAGAGGGAGATGTGAGCTCAGGAGAGGGAGCTCAAGTTGGGTGTGGGTAGTAGCGAGTTGGGAGTTGGAGACACGTGGATTGGAGGAGGAGTCGAGCTGGATGGATGGGAGTCAGCGTGTAGATGGGTTGTAGTGAGTTAGGTGGAAGGGAGCTCGGTTGGGAGATGGCCGAGGTAATCAGTTGGGTACCTACGTGGTGGAGTGGGAAAATTGGCGGGAGCTCGCGGAAGAAGTGGTTGGGAGAGAGGGACTCGGGGCAGAGCCGAGCCGTGTGTGAGGTGGGAGTAGTCGAGTTATGGGTGGTAGCTTGGGGATGTTGGAGATAGCTCGAGAGGAGGAAAACGAGCTGTGTGGGACGAGCCGAAGGAGGTGGGAACGGGTTGATCAGGATAGCTCGGCGCTGAGGGAGATGAGGATGAAAGTGAATTTTTTTGTTGATTTAAATAAATAAATATAGATTCGTATATTTTGAAAAGTAAGATTGATATACAATGAAAATTAATCTCTCTCTCTCTATATATAGTTTAGTGTAAACAAAGGTCGAAAAGCATGGTTTATTGACAAACAAAATATATATTGATTGTAAAGCTAAGATGGAGAACAAAAGCCAAACAATAAGATTATTTTCGGATTTGTTTCCCATGCAAGTGGAGTTTAAAGTAATTTTTGTTTTGTTTTATTTGTATTTAATTTTTTTAATTTTTAATTATAATAACAATAAAAATGTATACCAATTTTAAATCAATCTTTGAATAACAAACCGGTTGAAAACAAGAAAATCACTTCCCTGGCATAGGATATAAACTAAGAAATGCAAGTGACATACCGAATCGATGGAGAGCACACTAGCACCCTGCAAGTGAGTCGAAAAATCAAACACCCGCAAAAGCTATTGAAATTGATAAGAATTATGAATCCGGATAAGCGTTATACTTACGACACCTAGACAAGACGAGTAAAGTAACAAATGAAACAACCAGATCTTGGGTCTGGTTCCACCAGTGCGGAATGTTGATCAGGTTTTCTCCTTCATGTCCAGATTATTATGCTAGAAATCAAAGAATACCAATCAACCTCGAATATGCAAGGGCTTTAGTACCTTGGGAGATGATGATAAATGATACGGGTGCAAAGTGGATGATGAGCTCCTTATTGCGATCTCAGTGTGTAACTCAAAGACACTAAAGAAATTTGCTTAGATATTTAATGTTGGCCACATGCTGGACGAAGTGGATTCGAGAAGTGTTCACTTCCTCGGTGGTTGTCAACCCCTCGTGTGATTAAAAAAATTAGAAATGCAAGATAAATGGATAACGTGCAAGCTGATAAATGAAAAACCTAAAAATGTTAGTGTGTAGATGAGCTATTGATCTAATCCAAGAAAATGCAACGTGAACCAAGATAAGTGAACCACCAAAGCATGAGAAGGGTACTATGGGGATTCCAGTGGCATTACAAGGGCACTATGAGGATGTTATGACAAACAAGAGGCTACAATGTCAAAGATTTTCTATCACTCTTTTCTTTCTTCTTCTTTTTCTAAAACTTCAAAAGCATTTCCCAAAATTTCCAACTTGTTTGAACAAGGGGGAAGACCTATATTTATAGCTTAGAGGTGGGGTTAGATTGTGGGTTATTAAGTAATCAGGGTTGGATAAAGTAACCCTGGTTAAGGGACATGATTTGAGTGATTAGGTTTGATATGGATATGATTTGATTGCGTGGGCTCATGATTTGAATTAGTGGGTGAAATAGTGGATGTGATACAGATTTCTTTGCATGATTTAAATTATGAGTGGGACTCATGATTTAAATAAAAGGAGTAGATGATTTAAAGGGTTGGATGAGGATAAAAAAGTAGTGGGACTCATGATTTAAATAATTTTTGAATGATAGGACTAAATTTGGAATGTTTAGATAAGAGGATTAATTATTTAAAAGTGAATCAATTAAACAATTAAGATTGCTTAATGGAACATGTATTTTTGATGGGAAACAAGATTTATTTAATTTGAAGGGAAAATGGATTCGAATGGGTAAACTTGATGAGGGAGAGCGAACACGGGGTGAAGGGGAGGAACGATACAAAAATCGATGTCTCTGATTGGGTCGACCATGGATGCATCACATACACACGGGACGCATCATCCGACTACCAATGTATTAAATTCATCCATAACAACCAATGCTTTAGACATGAGATGATCCCAATCCTTGGGATATCCCAATACCATTTCCTAATGAACCTTTTCTAATGCCAACTGCTCTCGAGATCCAGAGCATTCCCTACCCAAAATTATTTGATCTTAGGTATGAAATACAAATAACATTAATAGATTTGGATGAACAAGATCCAAATGATCTCCAAAATACGATCAACAAAAACAAGTTACCCAATGAAATTGTGCATCGGTTACCTTCGGTTCTCTTACATCGCGATTGGTTTCCACATCAAACTGACACGAAGGAGCCAACGAGCGATACCTCGGCCTCCAATCAATTAGAATGCAACAAACTAGGAATTATGCAACTCTTTTTTTATCACACTCCCTTTTCACCCAATATTTTACCAACATGGGTGTTTCAACTAAGAAGGAGGTGCTTGACCTTAAAGGAAAAGGAATTTCCTTTGACGAAGATTACATCGTTTCACGGAGTTGAGTCTAGGCACTTGGAAGTATTGCACTATCAACGTGCCTTAGCCCAAATATAGTCTTCTCGACTTGAATCAAACACCATTGACACATATTGCGAACCACCTATATATGGTACCAGTGAAAGTGAGGATGAGGAAGAGACGCTTCCTTATGTTACTCCCGCTAATCCACCACTCCTCGATACCCCTTGGGTCATCGAGAAAATATCTAGTTATGTTTTGCATCATGCTCCCACAACAACTCCACCACCCTTAACAACTTCTGAGCCAACCTCTACACTCAACACTGGTCCCGGTGCTCCTAACATGGCCATTGTTGATCCTACACCTAAAGAGGTCACCTTAGATGCCAAGGTATTAGATGTACGACAAACCAACTCTCGAAAACATAGAGATGGTAAGTGGTACGTAGGCCTCAAAATCGATGTAGAATATCATGGGCCTCTCCCTACCCTCGACAATGACAAGGCTATTCTAGAAATCTTATATTCTCGAGAGATAAACTCCCTCATAAACATCACAAGTTGGGAAACTTCTCTAAGAAATCTACGCTTTTGACGATTATGTCTCTACTACCGATCGTATCCAGGCGAAGTAACCAAATTACCCAAGGCCCCATATCATTTCCAAGATGACAATGCTATGTTGGCTTGATGCCAACTTGATGACAATCCCACGTATGTAGTCATTCTTGGTGATTTCTTTCCTCACC
The DNA here is from genome assembly GCA_018340775.1 of Taxus wallichiana var. yunnanensis. Classification (NCBI taxonomy): domain Eukaryota; kingdom Viridiplantae; phylum Streptophyta; class Pinopsida; order Cupressales; family Taxaceae; genus Taxus; species Taxus wallichiana. Next base: position 811,622,059 of record CM031235.1, read on the forward strand.
TACGTGAGCATCACATAGAAATATTATGAAAACATAAGGAGGTATTTGCATGGGGATATGTCGATATGCTGACATTGATCCTGAAATTGTCTCCCATAACATTATCACTTATCCGGAAGCCACACCCATTTGACAAAAGATAAGAAAGTTCCCTCCCAAAATCAATGATTTATGTCACAAAGAAATCATCAAGCTCTTGGACACGAAATTCATTTGTATGACATACTACTTTTCAAATGGGTGTCCAATATCATCTTGGTTAGGAAGAAGGATACCATAGCCATCTGCATTTGCATTGACTTCAGAAATCTCAACCTCGGTTGTCCTAAGGATAAATTCTCATTATCGTCCATCAATGCCATCGTCAAATCTGCTGACGAGGGTACAAAATGTTATCTCTTATGGATGGGTTCTCAAGGTATAACCAAATTTAGATTGCTCCTGAAGATCAACACAAGACTACCTTCACCATGGAATGGGGCACTTATTATTACGTAAAGATGCCCTTTGAAATCAAAAACACCGATGCTACAAATCAATGCACTATGGCACACATTTTTCACGAACTCATACATAAAGTTGTTGAAGTCTGTGTCGATGATCTACTCATCAAATCCCAACGCACTAATGATCACGCTCATGACTTGGACATTGCCTTGGGAAGCCTTCACAAATACAAGGTCCACCTCAATCTTGAAAAATGCATATTAGGGGTGACATGAGGAAAGCTCCTAGGATTCTTAGCATCTAAGCATAGTATTGATGCCAACCCAAAAAATATTAAAGCTATTCTTGACATGCCACAACCATCCTCCATAGCGAACATACGTAATTTTCTTGGGAAACTTAGGGTTATCCGACGATTTGTCCCTAAGATTACCTATCGTAATCACGCCATAAATAACCTACTTTGAAAATCTACCAACCCTGAATAGACCAAAGACTATCAACATACATTCGACAATATGAAATACTCCTCATCCTCGTTACCAATATTACAAACTCCTTTGCTAGATCAACCCATGCTACTATATACCTCTTCCACTCCCATGTTAGTTAGGGCAATGCTATCGTAGGAAGATGAAAAAGGCAAGGAGCATGTCGTCTACTATGTTAGTCGAGCCCTACTAGATTATGAAGCATGATACACATCCATTGAGCGAGCTTTCTTGGCCATATACTACACAGCTACAAAATTATGTCACTATATGTTGTATCAAACCACATATGTCATTATCCATATAGATCCCTTGCGGCACTTCTTCTCACATGTTGTCCTCCCCACGGATCGTATTGGGAAATGGATGGCCCTCCTTATGGAATTTGACCTTCGTATCATCACACAACAGGCGGTAAAAGGCCAAGTCATAGCAGACCAATTGGTTGCCACCCATCTCTATTCCCAACCTATTCATGAAGCATTACCTGATGAGGATATCCTCCTCATTGAGGGTATAAACATTATTATCTCCATAAAATACTACTATTATAGCTTCACATCCGGTCTTGAGGCGCAATCCTTCGATGCTAGTATTGAAGTGCTTCCCCACCTAAAACTAAACCAATAACCACAATCATTGAGGAGGAGGTCACCATTGATATCCATGAGGATACATGGATGCTACACTTCGATAGGGAAAAGTGCCTCTAAGGAGTTGGGGTAGGTTGTGTTCTCACCGATCCCTCTGGTCAGGATTTCCATCTTTCCTATCGAATAGAATTTGAGATCACCAACAACATGGCGGAATATCAAGCTATTATATTAAGTATATAGGTGTCCTTAGCTAGGGGTGTCTCCTTTCTCCATGCCATCGGGGATTCTCAATTAGTGTGTCGATAGGTTAGTGGCGCATACCAATGTCGTAACAAAAACCTAAAAGCTTATTACGAATTAGTTCAAGAATTAATGCCACAATTCACTTCATTCAACATTGAATTTATCCCTCGTGAACATAATGCCTTGGCTGATTCTTTTGGCCACATCTGCCACACAGTTTCAATCACACTTTGTTTCTCATGAAGATTCTCTCATACAAAATTCATCAACATCTAGTCACTTCACCTCGTCCAAACATCCAACATGTTAGTTACGTCGAAGCACACAACCTTGCATAGGACCCTCGATATATTGACATTCACCAATTTATACAATACTAGACTTACCTAACTGACACCAAATCCCGAATGTGGTTACAAATATGCAAAAAGGCTTTGAAATCCATACTTAACGATGACATTTTATACTATCACAACTTTGAAGGTACCCTACTTGATGCATTAACAAAGATGAGGTTCCCCTTGTCTTAGAGGAAGCGCATAGGGGCACTTGTGGTGGCCATTATAGCGGTCATGCTACTGCGTGCAAGTGCCTATGCATGGGTTATTACTGGCCTATACTATAATCTAATGCTCATATTTTTACCAAAAAAGTGTTGAACTTGTAAATATCATGACGATTTGATTCATTCTCCTCTAGCTGAGTTGTAATCTATCACCGCTCCTCGGCCCTTCAAGATATATGGGACCGGGATTATATCGGAAACTACCTCGATCCCAAGACGGTCATGTCTTCATCATTATAGCCACGAAATACTTCACTAAGTGGGTTGAAGCCATGCCTCTCACCAACATGTCTGACTTACTACATCCAAATTCGTCCTCAATCAAATCATTTGCCATTTTGGAATTCCCCATACCATCTTTGGGAGTTTCAAATGCAAAGAAATGAAGCAACTCTATGCTAAGTTCAAAATTAAACATTGATTCTCAACACCATATCATCTGCAATGCAATGGACAAGCCAAGTCTACGAACAAAATTCTCAACAAGATCTTACAAAGACAATATGTGAATCACACACAAATTGGCACACAAAGCTATATCCTACATTATGGGCATACCACACCAATGTTTGTACGACCACTAGGGCAACCCCATTTTCACTTACTTATGGAGCTGAGGTGGTTCTTTTCCTCGAGGTGGAACTCCCTTCACTCTGCATTCCCCTTCGCGGTATCATTCTAGATGAGGAACTCGATGAGGCACACCTCCATGACCTTGATTTACTATAAGAATGACGTGATAGAGCTTACACTCAAATTAGAAGAAAAACAACACCTTGCCAAATATATGTACAAATAAACTCGAAAGATTTCAAAACTTTGACTAAGTATGATCAAATGGAAATAAGTGTTAGCCAAAGCATAAGCTAATAAATAGTAGACCAAAGTAGCAATATCGGGACGGGAAAAATTATGAGAAAGAAAATGACAACCAAGAAGAATACAAGAAAATCAAACCCATCCTCTCCCCTAGAAGGTATCTCCTCCAATTCCCTAATGTCGGTGATCTATATGGAACAATATCATACAACAGAAATTCCCCCTCCATTCTCCGCATTGTGATAAGGACAGCATTTTGATGGAAAACAAACCACTGAGTAATAGCTTGTTATGGAATTTGATTGGGTTTCGATCCTGTTTGTCTTATGTCTTAGATTACATTGAATATAGAACAAAACACCTTACAGCTGTCAAAGAGAAAGCCATGCTTTAAGCAAATTTTAAATACACATGGCAAAAGCGAGTAATTCTTCTTGGTCTTTTCCTGCTCACTCTTACCAGGGAAAATATTAACGTGGAAAACACGGCCATTACAAGCTCTTGTAAAGGCATAATCATACGGGTAATCATTCTTAACATGCAAGGTACAAGATTTAAAAGAACAAAACAATACCTTTCACACCCCAAACCCCTAATGATGCTTAACAACCTCCCTTCTCTCCCCCTCCTAATGATCCTCCTCATCCTCACAGTTTGAACACAAACTTTCCCGAAACAACTCGGGCAAATCCGAAATTTTTAGGGTGTGTGTAATCAGCAAAACTGATTTGAGCCTAAACTAAAGGCCATCAACTTCTTTGGATCAACACAATAGAAAATTAGGCTTGATATATTGAGCTCCTAGTTGTGCTTCTTGGATCTTTGAACACTTTGGTTTGTGTGAGCTCAATTCTTGGCGATCTTAGGTCTTCGACTCATTCTTGTCATCTGCCTTCAGAAGCTATTTAGTTTTCATTTCAGAATTATGTCTCGTAACTCTAGTTTCAGGTATCTAATTCAAAGTTTTCGATATCATCCGCAGCTCTGTCTGAGATGTTGACTCGAGTTTGCAGGCTTGTGTACTATGCACTTCTCTTTAATATCACCACATTCAAGCTCAGTTTTACCCAGTTTAGAGGTGTTGTCCTGAGCTTGTTCTTGCTCTTGCTTTCGATATGCTCTCTACTTGTGTGTATTCAAGATTCAACTTGGTTTCAAATTGGTTCACCATGCACCTTGAGCTCTTCATGCAACTTGGTGGCATCAAGTTTGGATCTGCAAGATTCAATTATTTGCTCTTATTGGTCATCTCTGGTATCAATCATGGTTTTCTAGCTCTGTCACCTCCTGTTAAACAAGTATCTGCTAATGGATTTAGTTTGACATTCAACTTCCATTCGAGCAGCATGTGAGGCAGATAACTTTGTCCGACGCACCTCAATGATCATCAATCTAACGCATGCCAATGATTGTCTCTCCTTTGCAACATGGCACAGCCAAAAGAAGGAAAAAGATTGCAGGAAGGCAAGGAAAAGGTTCTAGGGAGGAAGGCGTGTAAAGCAGGCAGGAGGCACCACAGCTTTTGATCCATCAACACATGTCCTACAAATTAATCTCTCCCCCCATCTTCAAATAGCTGTTAGCACCACGCACCCTTCATCCAGTAGAATGGAATGCCTATCGGCATAATTACCAAGAGGATTAACCAGAGTGTATATGATATAGTCTTATATCGAATAAGAAAATCTGCAGTATGTTGGAAAGCACAGTTTGAAGATAGAGACCTTTAAACAAACTGTGAGCTAAGATACCAAACGTTGCTGGATTTACACAAAATGGACTCCTTGTAAAATACATGGAGTTTTTGAACAAATGCAATTGGAAGGTGTAATGCCAGTCTCAAGTTTCAACAACCTTTGCAAAAACCCTCCAAGGTGTACAACAATGGGAGTTTTGGAGCAGTAACGGAGATCCTCAAGATATTCAAAAATAGATGTTTGTAGCATATTGTTTAGTCTGAAACCTTGATAAACATGCAGGCCAATAGTTGTCCTTGTTGCTTTAAGGGAAAAATTGTAATCTTCATTGTAAATATCGCTGTACAGCTTGCTATTCTTTTACAGCTTTTGTTGTAAATATTGATTTTGTTAATATATGAAGCATTTATTCAAAATTTAAAATAAACATGCAGGCTAAATGTGGAAGCATTCAAAAGCAAAGCATATTATTTCGCAAAATGATTCAATGTGGAATGTTATGTACTGCAATCTTGTTGGATATGCAAAAAGGAGCTTGTTAAGAAAACCTTGGAGATATTCTTCAAAGTACAATTGAAAGGAGTAAAGAAATCTTTCTTATTTCATTGAATTTTGGGCAACATGAAAGGGTTTGATATTTTGCATAGTATCCATAAGGACATACATGAACAAATAAACTCAAAAGATTTCAAAACTTACATTTTTTAGTAAGAAATGGATGTGCAAAATGGGGTATCTTGTCAATTTGACTTTTGGGAGCCCTTCTTGGTTTTTATTTCATGTCCCTGTTTTTTGAAGAAACAACTACCCTCTTATTATTCATTACTAAATTGGCATCTATATGTCCAGCTTGGGAGCAAACATGTTGATCTTTTAATCATAACTGACAGATGCGAAGTGTGGTCTACACAAAAAGGACTTACTGTAAACACCATGGAGATTTTTAAAACAAATGCAATCGGCAGATGTAATTCCAAGCTCAACAACCTTTGCAAACATCCTCCAAGGGTGTGCAAAAATGGAAGTATTGGAACAGGGAATGAAAAATTCTAGTAAGAATAACTGACAATGAAAGCTATCATGTCAATTTTGACTTTTGGGAACTCTTTATCGATTTTTCTTTCATGTCCCTGTTTTCTGAGTAACTACCCTCTTAAGAGACATGATGTTTCCACAGTGCATGTGATTAGAGAAGAGAGCTTCTGGAGAAACTGTTTCGAGTATTTTTGGATCTTCTCTAACTTTCCTCTTATTATTCATGTTAAATTAACATTAATCTATGCAGATTGGGATCAAATGTGGTCTCTTATACTTTTTAAAGAAATGCAATTGGCAGGTGCAATTACAAACTCAACCTTTGCTAACACACTCCAATGGCGTGCAAAAATAGGAATTTAGGAAATGGCAAATTCTTGTAGGAACAATTGATAAAGAAGGCTATTAAAGGGACAACCGGGAATATCCATGTCTGGGATTTCAGATTAAAGAAGGTGGATTCTAAGTTCAACCCCCTAAGAAAAAAGGTGGAGCTAAGGACGTATGACCTTGGGGATGAAAGAAGAAATGAGATGGGAACCACTAGTGACTAAGTGCCAAACCCGCTAGCTTAGCCCATGAAAAAGCCCATGTTGAATAAGTTCTAAGATAGTTATAAAAGCTAGAAAGCAATGGATAGGTGGAGAAATTAAGTACTACACGGGAGAATCCTAGATGCCTATTTCAATTCCACAGTTAGGGAAATATAGGCCAACTTGATGTTCTTCGGCAGCATATTGAACTAAAAATAGATCCAATTTGGCTATATTTTCATGTTTTTTTAAGTCTCTCTCGATCTGTTGCACATTAAACTGTGAACTTGGAGAAACTAGCCATTGTTTTTACGCTTCTAAATTTGAAACTGCAAATTTTGAGAAGTTGGTTGGAGCCATGCATTAGTGAGTTGAAATCCTGACTGAAAGCAATGAATGTCGAATTGCACCACTATAAGTGCACGGTGGTGTGGTGATGAACATACTCCTTTCCATAGTATGATGGTTTACTCATCATTTTCCCTCGAGTTCTTGACTAGGATTTGATACCTGTAATAGTCTTAGTTAAGTTCTCCGCCATGTGGATATGCAAGGTAGACAGAAGAAGGTGGTCAATAAAAGTGGGTTTCAAAGCTGATTTGAATCTTTCCCTCTTAACACACAAAAATTGTTAAGCTGTGAGGGGAAAATCCATCCATGTGAGCATGAATCTATTGTTGCATAGTATGTAAAATCTCTCCACTACCTCCTCCTCTGATATATTCAATTGATATCTAGTTCTAGCAAGCACCATTGGAATGAGCCAAATTCTATCATAAGATCTATACTCTGAACCCATTACAGAAGTCAATTCTTTGTCAACCCCCCTAAATTTGTTATAAAGCGTCTAATTTTTAAAAATGCCTATCTGCATATGATATAAACTTGTAATACAAGGTCTCCTTCAAATCAATACTACCACACAAACACCAGTGAAACAAATTTGTTTGAAAAATTAGTTAACAGAGCTACAAATAACTTCACATCAGAATCACATTCCTTGTCTAGGATAGTGCATGTTTTGTGCAGAGAAAGGAAGCAACTCCAGTATGATATTAAAGACTAACAGATAAATGCATGCACGATATCTAGGAATAACTTCAACATACTTCCCCAAATGTGAAGTAAATATTTATAGTACAACTACATGACCATTACATTGTTCACTCACTTTTCAACTTCCAAATATTTATGTTTGACACCTCACTTTTGCGGGACACTTAGAGATCATGATTTTCACGACACATTAATAGAATATGAGGGAATTGGGGAGCTTACTGTCTCTTCAGATTTACTACAATGGTGCACAAGTGACTACACCCAGACACTTATCTATGTGGTGTGCTTACCAATTGAATGACCTTGCACTTGGCTTTTAGCACTATAAACTTAAATTACAATTTTGGCATTACCACTATATTCAGGACCCAGGTAATATTCTGCAAACTATTCAAAAAACCAAAATGGCATTGTTTTTCCAATACCCAGCTTCCCTATAGAATATCTCACAAATAAAACCATGGCTTAACCCAACAAAAAATACATCTACATTCAACAAAATTTTATACATGTGGAAATGAAACTAAAACATCATAAAGTATCCCAAATAGACAAAAATTAAAATCAACTATATATGAGAATGAACCTCAAAATGGAAAATTTCCCTGGTAAAACTCCAATATGAATCAAAACATTAGCAATAAGCATGTGGTTTGAGGAATATCACAGTAACCTATGATAAAAAGTTAAAACCAACAAAAGCATTCATATTTAAACCTAAATTTTGTTTTTATTTTGACTCTGCTGAATAACATTGCCATAGATCCTGTTCAACAAACCATCAATTGAAATAAACAAAAGAATGCTGCAATGAGCATGACTTAATAACTAAAGTGAAAAATAAAAATAAATGTATGTGCAACCTCTCCAAACAACTTGTAGAACAAGCAGGAGTAGGGAAGACTGTTAATCAATATTTAAGAAACACATTAACATACCATGTGTAGTTTGCAACTCAGAATGTCCTGGGTTCAAACGCGAAGGTTTTGAAACGCCCAATCTTTTTAAGGGGATGAATTCAGGCGTATGTTGTGGCAGCCAATCCCAAGAGTCTTGCTCTAAATTATATACAATTACATGAGTAAGAAAATTCTGACTACTTATGAAGCACAAATAGTTTCCAACTCCATTCAACTTGAAGTCCCAATTCCAGCTTCTAGAATTGAAATGCTTGTACATTGATGGAGGCATAGTTGCTATCCGTCTCCATGAAGAAACTGTGGTACTCTTGTCGAACTCCAACTCCCACACACGAATACCCTTGCCCTGCTTTGTTTTGGGTGTGGCAACTATAACTCTTGACCCACATACAGCCAGACCGCAATTTGTTGCATCATAGTTGCCCAAGGTTCTGTCTACATTTAACTTCAGATTCAGAGGCAGGGGAACAAAACCCAAACACATGTCCCGATCATCATCATCATCGTGGAGGCTGTAAACCCTAACCCCAAGACGAGGTTCGTAAGACAAAAAGAAAAACATACCTTTGCTGAAAACAATGGGTTCCAACACATGACAATCGGTGAGATACCCTGCATATACGCGCGAATTCTCCAGAGGATCGTAGACTGATATTTTGGTGTGTATAGTTGTAAGAGAAGTATTACCGTAGGTTATCACTACTTTGCAGGATTCTTTTTCTCTCACAATTCCAGACACCAAATGTGTGCAGGAAAATGTATTCACATGTTTGTTAATGCCTGGCTTTAATGGATTGCAAACGCGGAACTCGCGCCTACCCAAAAACCGCAACAACAGTAGCCCGCCGCTGGATGCCTCGTATTTGTGGGGGCCGTGGGGTTTAAAGTTCAAAATCTTCCACCTTCGCGCAGAAAAGTTATAGCTCAAACAACGATCGTCATAGCTTATAATTAACCAGGGATGATTGTTGGATATTTGGTTGCGAAGATCAAAGAATTTGGGTGAAGACAAGAGAGCGTTCCAATCTTTACAAACCGTGCAGAAACGGGCGACGGAGTCTAAGGGTATCTGGGCCAATATTATCTCCATCACATGTTCAGGTATTTCCTTCTTCGCCGAAATTTCCAATCCTCCTCCAAACTGCCCCATTATTATTTCTTCAACAGCCGCTTTGTCTTCCTCCACAGAAATTTCCATTGCTCCTCCAGATTACAATTGATTTTGCTGTGACTTTGAAAGCAAAACCTCCTATTTATAATAAATTTTCGAAAAAACATCCAAAATTCTATTTTTATATATACTTGTTTTTAAGATATATAATTATTTCAGTGGGATTTAGTGGGATTTCCTTTTTCATGATAGTTTTATAATGAGGAGACTAATTTAGTATCTCATTCATGTATTTGCTATATGTTAATAAGTTTTTTTTTTTTTTTTAAATCCAAAATTCTATTTTTAAAAACAATTTTATATATACTTGTTTTTTAATATATAACTAGCAATCGCATGTGTACAATGCAATGTGAACGCCAAAGGTATAATTTATTTGTTTTAGAGGGATAGTTATGACGTTTTTTAGTTGATGTTGATAAGGGGTGTGATTGATTTTGGTTGTGTAGAAATATAGCATGAACATAGGTCTAACCTTTAAAAATCAAAATGTAAAAATTGTTTGACAATAGAGAAGTGCAAAGTTACTTTTAAAATTGTCAAAAGAAGGGTTATGGTGAAAAATATGCGTCAACAATTTGTGTGAAAATTTTAAATCTTAAAAAATATTTTTGATTTCTACAAACAACAATCACCTCCACTTCCGAGGATTTGTGTGTGACTCACAAATACGTTAGACAAGACGTATTAAACAATTATCAAAAGTTTTAACATAATAAATATACTACTAATATAATACTATTAAGGTCAAATCCCAAGTTTCTAGCAAGTTGGTGATTCCATCTCAACGAATACTTGAGCACAAATACCTAAAACAAAAGATTTAATATCACTTTGTTTAGGTTTTTGGCCTTTGCTTGGGATTCATTCAAACATTTTATCTGTTGCCTTATATTTTTTTTTGCTTCTTTGTTGCAGAGCCACCTTGAGAGGCAAAGAACAGAGCTAGGATCAACTTGCACAAAAATATATACCCACTTGGGAGCTTGCACAAAATGATTTAGAATAGATCAAGCGTGCAAAGTGACCACGAGCTCACGAGCTCAAGCATAGATGAAATGGATATTTCGAGCGGAGAGGCAAGGATTGGAAAAAGTGTTGAACTGATCTCAATGGGTGACTTCAATAGGGGGTAGTAGTTAGTAGTTGACCATTATGTGTTGCATTTAAGTTTTATTATAAGATTGTGGAGGTTGTTACTTCAAGGTCGTTAAGTTGTTTATACTTAATTATTTTGTTCTTATTTCCATTGAATTTAGTGTTCTATTATTGTTATTCTAATTATTTATCCAAGTAACTTAATTACAAGTGGTATCAGAGCTTTGGTTTATGTAAAATTTGGGCCAAAACCCTAAATTTTAGGATTCTCCTATATCTTGCATTCCATTACACCATTTTTTAAATTTGAGGAATCATTCAAGAAATTTTCCATCCAAATTTCACCTTTTTCTAATCTATTTTTGGGAGTCATTGAGATTTTAGTGTTTTTCACGAGTTCACTCCACATGTGCAATTTGGGAATTTTTTTTATATTCTTACAATTTCAAAAATATCAGAGAATTTGAACTTGGGGACTTGTTCTTTGTGTTTTTGGATTTAAGGTTGACAACCACCGTAAATGTTCCAGTCAATGTTTTTTCCAAGGTGAACACCAAATTTTGCATTGTACAAACTAGAGGCCATTACAAAAATTATTCTACACCAGAAAAACTCCTAACAAAGAGGAGATAGAGTCATAGCTTGGAGTAGATGGTACTTTTAATATGACTTCACTAGATGAGAAAGTGAGCAGTCTTAAGTCTGATTTGGAGAATTGGCACAAAGACATGAAAGGGGATTTGGATCATATGTGTAGTACCACGAAAGGTGATATGGATAATATGTGCAAGAACATGAAATTAGAATTTAATTCTCCTACGAGTTTCATCAAGACATTATCATCCTCATAATAGAATCAAGGTTGAACTCAAGGACAACCCAATCTCAATTCAAATATTACACAAGTACGTCTAGCGGTGCGATGGATTTGAGGAGTGATAAAACACAATTTAATATCTTTTAAATTTTTGAGACGTAAACCCTAAGCGTGAGCATATGCATATAATTCATGGGCGAAGTGTGACAATTTTTTATGGAGGCCGATTTGATGGCGGTTGATGGCAAGGAGAGGGTTTGTACACCATATGCGAAGAGATTTGTTCTATGTTGAAGCGACAGGTGGAAGATATAGCAGAGTTGGGATTACAAAGGTCACGGGGTCCCCTGATGATGTTGTGGCGCTTAATCATGGAGCCACTTTTATCTCGCACCTACGGACGGACAGAGAGATTTGTGGCAACAACTCCTGCAAAATCATGGCATGGTTGTATTCGAGATGTGCCTTGCAAGCTTGGGCAAAAACAAATGGCGGTTGTTGATGGGTTTTTAACTTAAACATGTGTTCTTCTCTTTTTACCTTTGATTTTCCATGTTTTATTTGCTTTATACATGTTTTTGCTCTGCTTGTTAATATATTGGTTTGCTTTTTCATGGGTATTTTCACTCTTTTCGAGTCACCGGGTTTGAGATCTTTTTCAAAATTAAATTCCCCCTCTTGTTGTGTTTCAACATTTGTACTAGGGAAAGGAGCCAGTCATCGTGAATCATAATGTGGGAGGTTGTTAGAGCCACTTAAAAATCATAAAAAAAAAAATTAAAAATACCCTTTTAAAGAGCATGATTTTTTTAATATACAGATTTTCTTTCAAAATTTTTGAATATGTGAAGAGTATATTTTTAAGGGATTTAAAATAAGTACTTTTGAATACAAAGGAATTTAAGGCAACCCATTAGTTGAGAATAAAATCACCTTTTATGGGTTGTTTATGTGTCATGATTTCATTGGTTCATTTATTGATGTGATTTGATGTGACTTACTTTATTGGCTAGTTTTTATTTCTTTTTTAACTTTAATTCAAACAACTATTGGTACTTTGTTTCACATAACTACTCACGGTCATTGGGCCATTCACGATGACCGCTCCTTCCCCTAGTAAGGTTCTAATTTAAATCAAGAAGTGTGTACATGTAAATAAATGCATAAGTGTATTTATGACAATCATCGCATCCATTAAATTTTTAAACACAAAGAATCCATTTATTTCATGAGTATCCCTCTACCTTATTCAGATTAAAAGCATTTAGAGGAGTATTTAATTGTTATAAATTGATTAAAGCTTTGAACTTGATAAGGGTTAGGACACTTGATTTGAATGGATTGTTGGTGAAGTGTGTTTGTAGTTTTTTCCATAATCGTTCACTAGAACTATAATGTTGAAGTTTTAGTAAACTTGTGGCTAACACAATCTCCTTCTTTGTCATATAAGCATTTCTAATGCTTCATATTGGCAGTAAGGTCAACCTAGATGATTTCCATAACATAAGTAGAACATGAATAAGAGGTAGTAGTTAGTAGTTGACCATTATATTGTGCATTTAAGTTTTATTATAAGGTCGTGGAGGTTGCTACTTCAAGGTCATTAAGTCGTTCATACTTTAAAAAAATTATTGTTATTGTCATTGATTGTGGTCTTCTATTATTGTTATTCTAATTATTTATCCAAGTAACTTCATTATAAGTGGTATTAGAGCTTTGATTCTAGTAAAAATTGGGCCAAAACCCTAATTTTTAGGATTCTCCTATATCTATCATTCTATTGCACTTTTTTTTAAATTTGAGGAATCATTCAAGAAAGTCATCATTCCAAATTTCACAATTTTCTAATTTATTTTGTGGGAGTTTTGAGATTTTAGTGTTTTTCACAAGTTCACTCCACAGGTGCAAATTGGGATTTTTCTAATATTCCTACAATTTCAAAAATATCAAATAAATTTAACTTGGGGCCTCGTTGTCCGTGTTTTTGGATTTAAGGTTGACAACCACCGTAAATATTCCAGTCAAAGGTTATCGCCAAATTTTGTGTTCTACAAACTAGAGGCCATTGCAAGAACCTCCCAATTTGGTCGGCTTACAGACATCATTCCAAGAGACTAAATGGATCCTCTTCTTGTCCTTCTTGAGCCCCGACCAGAGGAATCTTTTTTGAATCCGTTTAATAACATTAATCACTGTAGAGGGCATTTTGAGCAGGGACATGAAATATATAGGCAAACTTTGAAGTGTAGCTTTCACTAAATGGAGTTTCCTTGCCTGCCTTAAGAGCTCCTTTACATGTTGTCAGCTTCTTCTGGTATCTTTCTATGACCGGGTTCCACATAATTTTAATTTGTTTTCCTTTGAAAAGAGGAATGCCAAGATAGGAGGATGGAAAATCCACTATGCTGCAACCAAAGATATCAACAATCCTTCTTTGTGTTTGTGGTGGAGTGTTTATAAAGGCTATGCCACTTTTAGTAAAATTAATCAATTGCTGAGAGGCAGCTTGATAGCTTTCCAATGTATTTCTTATAGAGCTCTTGCTTCAACAATAGATGCTACACTCAAGAGAAGAGTGTCGTCCACAAACTGGCTATGAGTAGCAGTAGGAGAGCCAGTAGTGATTTTGATACCGAGATAGTAGCAGCATTGTTTGGCTGCCTCTAAGGCTCTACCAAGAGTATACGCCATTAACAAAAAGAGGAAAGGTGATAGGGATCACCTTGTCTTATTCCTCTGTTATTCTTGAAGAAGTTGGTCGGGACACCGTTTATGAGGATTGAGAAATAAGGTGTAGCGATACAAGTTAAGATCCAACTACACCATTTATTGTTAAATCCAAAACATCAGAACACGTAAAAAAAAGTTCCAACTGACTCTATCAAAGGTTTTGCATATTTAATTTAAGTTTCATACCGAGCTGACTTTCAGATGTTTGAGTTGAATGAATGGCTTCATGGATTGTAATTATACCTCCTTGAATAAGCCAACCACTAATGAAACCATTTTGTTGTTCAGAGATAAGGCAATTCATTAGCGATTTTAATCTAGTAGCCAACATCTTGGTGATGATCTTGTAGGAAGTATTGCAGAGACTTATTGGCCGAAAGTTAGTAACTAACTTGGATCCAAGAGATTTGGGGGCCAGAGAAATGAAAGTAGTATTCCATTCTTTCATAAGAGAATTGCTATGTTGGAATTCATTCACTGCTTTGAAAATGTCTTGCTTGATGATTTCCCAAAAGATTTGGAAAAAGGCAAGTAGGGAATCCATCATAACCAGGAGATTTATCTCCTTTCATTGTGAAGACAACTTTGTGTATTTCCTCCATAGAGAAGGGCTTCGTTAATTTTTCATTCATTTCATCAGTGACTAATTTAGGGATGTGTTGCAACATCTTGTACATAGTGTTCTCATTAGATGGGCCCTCCTCCTGCAGAAGATTAGAATAAAAGGAAACCAGTTCATTAGAAATATCTAGTTCAGAAGACAATAGATTACCTTTCAAGTCAATAGCTCTCTGATTTTATCTCTACTTTTGTGCTTGGATGTTGTGATGTGGAAGAATTTAGTATTTTTGTCTCCCTGTTCAAGCCACAAAGCTCTTGATATTTGCCTCCAATAGGATTCTTCTTCTTTCAAGGTATTGTGGTATTCACTGAGAAGAGTAATTTCTTGTTTATGAAGCTGCTTCGTTCTACCTTCTTTCTCAACTTCAACAGATATGTTTAGTAGTTTCGAGTCGCTTTTGCATGGAGCTTGATGCTACCAAAAACTTTGACCTTCCATAGTTTAAGTTGTTTTTTTATTTCTTTAAGCTTACTGGAGAACTTAAACATTTCAGAGCATGTATATTAATATCCCACCAACTCTTAATAAGAGGATCTAATCTGGTTATTTTCAAGCCAAGCCAACTCAAATCTGAAAGGTGGGTTTTTGGTTTTGAGATTGGTGTTGGCACATAGAAGTAGAGGGTTGTGATCCAAATCCTCTCTAGGTAAAGCACTGAGATAGAAGTCGGGGTAGAGTAAGATCCAATCCATTGATCCCATCGTCCGTCAAGCCTACTTTGAATATGATTCCTACCAATTCTGCGGTTAGACCAAGTGAAAGAGGCCCCATGCAGGTCCATATCTAAGAGCTCCTCACGTCGTAAGAAATCAGCTAGTGCTTCCATACTGGAGGGGCTAGCAGGGGCACCACCCTATTTTTCAGAGGGGTAGAGAGTACTGTTGAGATCCCCCATGATTAAAATAGGGAGATTGTTGCAACTTCTTATGAAATTAGAGATGTCTTGCCAAAGTTTCTCACGTTGTGGCTCCAAATTTGGGGCATAAACTTTAATGTCGATCTAGTAAGAATCAAAGTTAACTTCTCGAAAGCAAGCCCAATAATTTTGGATGCTTTAAAAGGCAGTCACCCTTTAGAACTTTAGGATTCTAGAGAGTGCATAAACCGCCTGAGTTTCCAGACGAATGTTGGGTCACAAAAGAGGCGATAGGCCAAATTTTCGAGAGGATGTCATCATTTTTTAGTTTTGTTCTGTAGCATAATGATATCGGGGAATGGTTGAATCTAATATCCTTGAGGACTCTCCATTTTTTCAAAGAGTTAACTCTCGATATCCATGAGATTATTTTCATTTTTTGGATTTGGGTTTTCTCCCCACTACCATGGGGATGGTACTTTGAGTTCTTTGCACCATGTTCGGTGATGATTCTTGTTATAGCTTGACATTACCCGGTTTGCCCTCGTGTTTTCTCGACCTCGACATCGGGTTTCTTGCTACTACTTCGGTCAATCAAAGTTTATTGCTATCATCAGATGTATGAGGGGAGGGGGAAATCGATGAATCAACGAGAAGGAGAGGAGGAAAGGGAGATTGGGAATCAACGAAGGAATCCCAGAGGAAGGGAATGATAGAGGGTAAGGGTGAGAATCCCCCAACAAAGTGAGATAAGGCAGTAAAAAGGGGGGAAGCAAAGCGGTGGTAGAAGCGAGATCACCGGGGCCACCACGAGAAGAAGGGAAAAGGAGAAGCTTGGGAGAGGACAGAGGGGGAAACAACAAAGGACGAGGGAAGAGGGGAATCACGGGAGCTTGTGGGGGAAGGAAAGTCGGGGAGAAGGGAGCGAGGGAGTAAGAGAATCAATAATGGGTACATCAAGACTTGCTTTTTTCCCTCAAGAAGAGAAAAGGGGTTAGATGTAAGGATCACAGTGTACTACTTCTAGGATAAATTTTTGAACATATATCCCTTTCTTCCTAGGGGTAACTTCGTGGTTTTTTGATTCAGTTGTGGCTTTGTGGGACAACCAAGGGCTCTATGGCCAATACTTTTACAGATGGAACACGCTTGTGGAACATATTCATATTCAATGGGTTGTGTCCAAACTCCAAAATCTGAGAGAAGATCAATCGATTTTGGGAGTGGACAACTAACATCAACATTGACACAAAAATGAGCATGAATAAATCTAGTTCTGGCTTTAGTGGCCTAATCAATTGCTATAAGAGAGCCCATAGAGAGAGCAATACCTTCGATAACCGTTGGATCCCAAAACTCTAGAGGAAGGCTTGTAGACACACCCAGATTGGAGCGTGCATTATGGTTTCGGTTAGATTAAAACCAAAAGTCCAGCTTTGAATGTAGAAGCCCCATCTCGCGAAAGAACCATGGACCTCCAAGAAGAGCCCGAGCAAAGTATTCTTTGAAGCTAAATGAAAAGAGGATGAAGTCGTTTGGCATGGCGGCAATCTCTAGAGCGCCACAAGGGGCCCATTTCATGCGCGCCCATTTTTTAATGTCTTCAAGAGGGGGTCTGGGTCCCATCAGCTTGCCCACCAGAGACAAATCTCTAGAAGCAACAGTCGCAATAGTGATGTGAGAGGGGATTTGTAGAGAAAGTGTCCCTTCAAGAAGGACATGCGACAACTTCTCCGTATGGGGAGGGCAAAGGTGGACCCTGCCACCACATTTTTCCATGCCTCGGAGGAAGGCCAAGGTGACAAGCCCCTAGAGTCATCAAGGCGGGACTCCAGATTTGGACCAGAGGGGTCCGACATCCGAGTAGACACCAGAGGTCACAGAAAATTCAAATTTCAGCAGGCAAGAAACCAGAGCAGAGAAGAAAACAAAGTGGCTAATTGAGCATTTTTAACTTGACCAATTACAATTTGTTTCCACCCTTCTTCAAAAGGAATTACTTTCATGTCAATCAACTCATTTCAGCATCATAATGGTTGAACAATATGACTTACTAAGTGAACTCGATAGATAATGGTGCAACTACACCGCTATGGAAAAGTTATATCTTAGTAGCATCCTACATGAAAGCATTGGTGAATATTTCTGATTGTATCAAACAATGCTATTGAGATTAGTTGAAGATGAAAGATTTTTTAGCGCATTAACATTTTTTTAAATTAAAATATCAAAATAGACTGGATAAAAATCTTGAGACTTGTTTGAGATTGTATGTTTCACGATATGATGTGGACACATTTCCTTATGAAAGAGTAATGATAGTATGGAATTCTCTTGCAAAAAGGAGAGGGGTCTATAATTCTAATACATGGACTAACAATAAAGAAGACATAAACATGATTTTTTTGAAAATAACAACGAAAGATTAGATAACAATTTGCGTTTTGAAGACCTAAATAGTCAAGAATTGTTTGAGCTACCTAATATAGACTAAAGATGTATGTATGGACATAGTATTTCTGAAATCAAATTTCATATCATATTATAAGTATGTAACTTGTTATTTGTGATATATGCATGTTCTTTATTGAATAATATTTTTAGTGTTGTAATTTGTTTAGAGTTTTTAATCGAGAAATGTCATACTTATTTTTTCTAGTTGTCTTTTAAATCAAAATAATATCATAGCATTATTTGGAGAACTTACACATGAATATAATACAAGTACAACACCATATAAATTTTAACTCTCAATATTTTCATATAATGAAGAAGATCAAAATTACTAGAAAAGTATATATATTTATAGTCTGAATATTAAACTATTTTACAAATTACAACCGAGTTCAAATGACAATTTTGACAATTTCATCTTGCAGCTTCATCCTTAAGAAGTAGATTCTTTCATTTGTGTTATTGACTCTCTCGCGCACTTAACCTTTTTTAAAACACCCGACAAAACAAGATCCTTCGCCGCCGTGCATTGATATTCAAAAGTATTCCACGATATGGATTCGCTACATCACCGAAAGACAGTAATGTTGTATCCTCTTTTGTTTTCTTCTTCAACAATATTTTAGGATCCATTCTATTCTCCTTTATTATCCTTTTAAGGTATTATTATGCTTGTTTAAAATAACAAGCTTTTGCTTCAAATCAACTATTGCAATTAAACTTTTCCTTGCACTTTTCAAATGCACATCAAGCATTGTTGCCTCATTCTTCAAATTTTGGTACTTTGATTGCATTTTCAAAACAAAAAAATAATTAATATTTTTTTAAAAAATGTAAATCATTTTTAAAAATTATTTAAAGCTTACCAATGCCTTATCCCTTTCTGCATTCACAATAACAAGGCCCTTGTCTCTTGACCACATATTATGGTAGGCTTGTGCTTCTACATTTAAATTCTCTATTATGTTCAAAGATTATATATAATACATCATTGTTATAAGTATTTGTAAAAGACATAAGACTGACATAACCCGATTCATCAAAATATCAAGCTTAATTGTTCTGCTTTGTACTCAAAGAATACAATAAATGTCTCTAGGAGTGGTTGTTAAATTAGGAATTTATTTCTTTAATCAAAACTTTAGCCTAGAACTCCCACAATTTTAATAGTTTTATATCCTTCGATAAAATATCATTAACCGTGGCTAGACAAATTGTCATCCAAAATACTATTAAGTGAAAAACTAGTATTTTCATCATCATCTAAGGCAATTTATCTAGGAGAAGGTGTGTTTGATCTTTGTTCTCTTGCTAGAGAAGGTTGCATTATCCTATGAATCATATCTTGTGTATTAAAATTTCCACGGGCCTGATCCTTGCTGGTGCTTTCAATGCCAAGATATTGTTCATCCAAATCAATTTCATTCAAAACAAAAACACCTCATGTACTAGTAACATTGCCCAACGAAAAAGTTGGAAACTCAACTGCAAAATTAAGGGTTCCCTTGCTTAAAGCTAGAGCATTATATGAAATATGTTTCCCACTAACCCTAGTCATGAATTTTTTTTGTGGCACTAACAATGGTGGCATCTTTTTCCTTAAAGAATTAAATGTATTTGGAATTGGAGGCAGATGATGCACTGCAACAATCGATTGTAGAAAACATGAGAAAATTGAAATGAAAAACATAATAAGAATGAAATAATAGAAAATTATATATCATTTATGATTAAAAACATTAATTATTTGCGTAAATTATAGGTGGGATGAAGATGCTTATCAGAGTTGTTTTTAGTTGTTGAGGGGTAGATTGAAAAGACTGGGAGTGAGATTAGTACTGTAGTGTTGATCTAAACGTAATTAACCATTAACAATTTAAATTTATCAATTTCTTCATTCAAAACATTATAATTTTAAAAAAACTAAAAATAAATTACAATTAAAACTTAAATAGGATACATACCCTATGGTAACGAAGATATACCTTGATCCCATGTTTCATCAAATTCATATACAATTCTTGTTGGCTAAAGACGAGCCCGATGATATAAACCTGAGCTACTAGAGGTTGTTACACCAAAGGAATGTAAACAAATTATAAATGTTTAATGTATATTTATATGAAATTATATATACGTTAAACATATTGGAATATAGAAATATTAAAAACCTGCGATTAGTGGCATGGTGGATGTGTCAATTGGATGAGGAGTTAAGGAACTCCTCATCCATTTCACTTGATAAGTGATTATTTATGGAGTGGACCGAGTGGTGTCCTCGGTCCTTCTGATCTTCCAAACACTAATTGAATCTTCGAATTCGATGGAAAATGTCCTCTTATGGCAACCTCTCTTCTAGTTACAAAGAACAACATTCATCCCCTATTATAATTCAACAATGAACTAAATATTAATTTCAAATATAATTTATAAACTATTAAGAAAATTAATGATAATAATTAAAAGTAAATAATAAAAATACGGGAGTTGGGACCGACCTCCCGATGTTCAATTGTTAAAGACATAGTTGTAAGTTTGTTGTGGAGTGTGGTAGGAGTAGGGGTGCAACGTAAATTGTAAAGAGATTCATAATACAAAGCAAGAATAAAATTTGTGGAATTAATAAGTAACAATGTCATTCACATTAATGTTACTTAGGTCATTTCTTATCCTGAGGATAAGAAAGTGCACCAATCATATTTTTTCCGCTAAGGATGTACATGATATAAATAAGGACTCAAAATGGAATATCCATATATATGCCCTACAATATGATTATGGCCTCGGAAAAATGCACTATACCTCGTAGAAACAAGTTATTGAAATATTTGAGGGGAATTCCCCTTTTTGAAGGATTTGGGGAACCTATAAATGTAAGGAGAATTTTTTTATCAATATTAAATAAGACACAAAATCAAAATTCCTAAAATTAAAAATGATATAAATAGTAATATGATTATTTGAAACTTAGTTACTTACCAATAGCTACATCAATAGATAATTGGTAATGAGACTCCAAATACTTGATATCTTCATCGATACAAAATGGCCTTCGTTGTGACAGGATCCACATCTTTGTGTGGTAGTTGTCAAATGTTGAATGTCTTCAAGGGACATTCCAAAGGATAGTGTGTGTGATGGGAGTTGAATGGAAAAATTACAAGAGGAATTGTTATAGGTTGTTAGAAGGTTGTTGAGTGTTTTGGTGTCTCAGAAGAAAATGGGGCATATAAACTAGCCCTGTGAAATTGGACACATCAATCCATTATGAAAATGAATTGGGATCTGATAAGAGTTTGTATAGTTGAGGAAATACAAGGCTCTTATAAGAAAACTTACGGATTTGAGGTTGTTCTTGTGGGCTCACGGGCACTTTGGAAATGACCTTCCTTCTCAACATTTTTGTAATAAATCGAATAGACATTCCTTGGAACTTTCTGTTTGGAGATGACCTAAATTCCTGTTTGGACTCTGGAGATGACCTAACTTCCTATTTGGAGATGACTTTCCTTGTTCGCTCGTGAGTTGGTTGTCGCCGGATGACAAAGGCTATTTTATCGCTTTCATAAATTGAAAATGAATTGGCTCAATGTCTTAATATAGGAAATGACGAGAGTGCTATCGCCGCAGTATTTTGCATGCTATTGGTTAACAACACATAAAATGGTAATGCTTGACCAAAGTAGCGTTATGTATTCTATCGGCCAATAAAGGAAAAAAACTGCGCCGCAGCATGACATAACTCTCCTACCTTTGGATTGGCAACCTTTCCCTAAATTTTGTAAAAAAATCACCATCCCCACGAAACATTTTTTCCTAAGATTCACCTTACTTTCGAAAGTAGTTTTTCAAAATTCGCCAAATATTTTCTATGGTTTTTTTAGAGGGACCCTTAAAATTTACCCTGCTTCATTGTGAGAATTGAACATGTGGTATCGTGCCCGAACCTATAGAGTTCATTGGTGAGAATAGACAAGATTCTGTGGTTTCTTTAAGACATGCCAAAACAACAACAAAAATATGCCAAGCATGATAAAATAGCATTTTCATTGTAAAGGCGCAGACAAGGGCAATGTTGTTGTAATAATGAACAAATGGGATCATGATTCCAAAATGGAGGAATATTTAAACAATAGTGGGAGCTATCGTAGTATGCTTCTCGACTAACCCAATGTTGGTTTTAACATGTGTCAAAATTTAATTTTAATATAACATAATTTTATATTCCAAAGTATTTTTTATTTTTATTGTGTTTTATAATTTTATATTGTTGTATTAATTCATCGCAAAACCAAATGACTTGCCATTATTTTTTATTATCAAATTCATAAACTACATCAACGTGACATGAGATGCTTAGTTCCTCCGACATGTCCCTACCTCTACAATTTCCTTAATAAGCGCAAGGAATTCCCCTCAAAACATTGTGTTTATAACTATCCACAAACAAAAGCACAAACATTGGAAAAATAACCATTGACATTGGGAGTATTGAATGATAAGAGCTTGCTTTTAGAGCTATCTTTAGACTACATTGCCTCCATTTAGTGTGCATCACACCCCCTTTTCCTTGTGTCACCGTGAAAAGACATGTAGTGTGCATATATTCCCTATGTTCCCTTCAAAAGAAAGAAGAGGACCGGATATGTTCCCTCCAATAGTTTCCCAACCCTATATTTTTCTTCCCTTGAAACCCTTCTTCATCACCCCTCATCTCTCACTGATATTTCACCTTCACTCTCTCAACTTTGACTTCTTTGATGCCACCGATTGGGTGCGATTACTAATTTGAACTCAATTCTCCAATAATAACTCTAAGTATGTTGTGCACTTAAACACAACATATATTTATTTTATTTTTATTATGTTATTTTGGGTTTTAAGGTTAATGATTAGTTAAATCCATGACTTAACATATCATAAATTCAATCTTCGCCATAATTCACTAATGTTTTTATACATATTTGTTTTAATAATTGCTTGTCTAATGTTGGTGTTTAGAATCCCTCGCATCTGGTTGGTTGAGCTTTCTGCCCTCATTGCCGAATTTTATTGTAAGTGCTGTAGATGCGACCTGTTTCTATAAAGTTTCCTTCGGTGGAGGCATTAACTGGTTTAACTGGTTTTTTTCCATTGGTTGCTGCAGCGGCTGCTGCTGTTTGCCCCACGTACCTTCCTCCATGCAGCAGCTTGCTGTACAAGGCAGTGGTCGAACACAAAAGGGTTTTCCTCCTCTCTGTGTGCTGTGTTTGCTGCGACGGCCTGCGGTTTTCAAGATCCGGGTAATTTCCTTTTCGTTTCCTGCTTTGTCCTGCTTTAGCTATGTGTAGTCAGGGAGATAGAGGTAAAATCGGCCACAGATAATGAGATACAGAGAGAGGGTTTCTATCCACTGCTTGGTAAATAGGGCGTGTGACTGATTGTGACCCACATTAATGTTGTCAATGGGTTTGATTTTTGCTGTTTATATTCAGTAACAGCTTTCATTTCATTTTTCTGTCCTGCCATCTCTTTCTACCTCTTTGCTTGTTATAGGGAAGTCGATGATATGGATATGGAAATAATTGAACAATGGTAGCTTCTATCTCAAGCGCAAGAATTTTGAAGAGGTCTACTAATCCTCATGCCGTAATATCAAAGCTAATAAGTCTGTATTTTTCAGAATTCTATATTACTTATTGTCATTCCTAGCATTCAGAGGATTATTTTTCTAGGCTCAACCATGTACAAATTTCTTTATTCAAATACAATACAGTTTTAAAAAGTAGGCATCTAAATGCCTAGGTCCTCAACAACCAGAGTGGCCCCCTTTCCACGAATGCGCTTACAGATTCAGAACCTCCAAGTATAATGGCCTCTCTGCTGGCTTATATAAACCTTTTCATTGCATTCTCACTATAGTGGTGCACCTCTTTCACTCTAATCTTATTTCTGATTTTCTCTGGATAACTGTTGAGCGCATCGCCCCCACTCACTACGGAAGCTAGGTGAACAATTTCTCACTGAAATTCTCTTAGCTCTGCTTCTTCATCAACTTCCCTGCTCCTGCTCGCTTTCGTCACATCGGGAAAAATATCTACCACAAATTACACATTACTTATTTATAATAGTGTGTCATGTGCAAACATACTCAATACATGCACAAATAGATTAGTACAGTAAATGAGGAATACAGTGGGGAAAATAAGCACACAAAAATTATATGTAATACCTTTCTATGAAGAGTCTTTGTTGTTGTTGCTCAGCTCCTGCAAAGAAATCCTCCATTTCCCTTGAGGTTGGAGCATCTCTCCTACTTTCACCTTGCAATCTTCTTCTACTTGAGCTACGACAAGAAGCTCTTGTTGTAGAACCAGGAGCTTCCAAGGTCTCTCCATCTCCAATAAGACTACATGGGGTACTTTCTCTGATAAGCTAGGAAACGCACATACACACCCACAAAATCCATATAAAAATTCAAGAGCAAGCCCTAGAGAATACCAACAAACAAAAATGACACAAATAGAATTTGACAGAGGAAAACATTAAGTAAACCCATAAGGCAAAAACATAAATGTCCCTGCCCTCCTGATCAATGGTGTTCTCCCCAAATGACCCCTCTATTGGAGTCGGGATCTCATCCTCAAAAACTTGTAGTTGTCCTTCTTGTGCTCTTGTGCTATTCCGAGGCATAATATCTTCTTCATCATTAGATTTCTATATTTTCTATTTTCTTTGAGCCCTACCAGACTTCACCTTTGAACATACTTAAGAAAAAGGTGAAGAGTAACTCATTGCAGCTGGAGCTCCTTTGCTACCGCTATGAATGCTCCTATGTTTGGATATATTACTAAAATTAGTAGCCTTGCTTTTGGGATGCTGCTCTTCTGACACCGGGAATGTTGAATGTGAATGTGAATGCTTTTTCCTTGCATTTTTACTCCTTTCTGAATCACTACAATACAGTCCATCCCCCATATTTTTCAAGTGGGTTTCCTGTGGTGTGACCGTACAACATGGAGTAGTTGCTTTCTCAAGCTTTCTACTACAGAGCCCCAGATATGATGGTGGTGTATTAGTAATAGGAGGGCCAACGTAGATCTTAGGAGGCTTGTCTGAAGCTGTTGAAGCTTTCTTATTTTGGTTCTACAGGGAAAGAAGAGTCCTGGTTCTAGCTCTGGTTCTAACTCCAAAAGAGCTCGGCGAGGATACCTCCATGACTGCAACCTCTCCCGATCCTTTGGCCTTTCTCATGTACTTTCCCACTCTTGAATCCCATGGGGTAGCCACGATTGAACCCAAATCCAACTCATAAAATACCATTCTTGTTTAACAAACTTTCCATAGCCCTGGAAGATCTCAAGATACCCCAAAGTTCTGAAATGGCTGTTGCCATGAAACAGACTTTGGAAGAATGCGAACTTCCTGCCATGAACGGGGAAACCAAATTTTGTGCAGATTCATTAGAATCCATGATTGACTACACCACCTCCAAACTTGGAACCAATCATGTGAATGTTTTGGCATTAGATGTTCCTCAGAGTTCGAAATCAGTTCAACAGCAGCAATATTCTGTGGTTACATTTCCTTTTGATAGCCAATATGATTCCAAGGCTATGATCTACCACAGGGAAACATATGCAAACATTGTTTATTACTGCCATGAATTGGAAAGGCGAGGGTTATGCAAGTTTCTTTGAAGGGTGAAGATGGCAGCACTGCACAAGGAGTGGGTGTGTGCCACACCGACACCAGTGCCTAGAGTCCTGACTAGGAGTTCCTCAAGGTCCTCAATGTGAAATCTGGTGGGCCCGCAGTCTTCCATTTCATTACGCAAGATGTCATTGTGTGGGTGTCATCAAACTAAGACATCCATGATTTGGCGCATGATATTTGTAATAATTTTAATTTCCTAGGAGTTTAACTTCGAGAGCATTATATTATTATAAGCCGGTGTTGTATATCTTCTATCAATGTGTATTGTTAATTTATTATTGCTGAAATAAATTTCATTACATTTGTATCAATTGGAACATCTAAAGTATATTCAAACTGAAAAGAAACTCAATAGATGTTAATTGTGTGCAAGAGTTGCCGAAAGGAACATAAAATGATACAACATGGTAATGAAAAACTTAAATGAAAGAGATTATTTATCTTATATTTCTTATTAGTTTTACCTTGTAGGTGCTTAGACTATTAAGTGGTTACGTTTCTTGCACTCAAATGTATTTGTAGAATCATTACAACAAAGCTGATGCGAAGATATTCCTTCGTGCTAATCGTTGACTCCAACTCTTTTTCTTTGGACAATGAATCCGGAAAAAAAAATTGTATACAGTACATGCAGAAAATAGTCTTGAGATGGTAAATCTAGAAAATAATTTTCGAATGCAATAATAATGTATTTCAAATTAGAGTTACACATTTACAGACAGATGAATATTTTTATATGAAATTATTGTACTTTGGTGCTTTCTCAACATAAATTAGCTAGTCCAATGAAATTAGAGAACCATTGGTTCTAAATCATTAACCTAAATGGCCCATCTTCGCATAATCCCCCTTCAATCCAATTATGATAAGAAATGGTGATAGAAACAACCAATTTGGTAGAGGTTGAAGCAAAATTTTATTTAGAGCTTCAAATGATATTGTGTTTGGTAATAGTCTTCAAGGTGATAACTGAAAATCTTTTTATTTTTTTTTGTTCGGCTCATTCGAATCATTGGAGAAGGAATTTATCATCAAAACTATGTATACAAGCCCACTCAAAAAATTTCAAAATAGTTAAATATACTGAAAATGAGATTGAAGACATCAATGTTTTTCATGGTCTTGCATACGTATTAAGAGGTTCTCCACTGTTAATTTACAGTCATACTTTGAATCTCAACTATAAGTAATACCTATTGACATATTTAAAATATGAATAAAAGTGTAGAACAATAGAGTACAAAAGAGTCCTATTAGACTAGAGCAAGATGTCCACCAAAGAAACACACCTGTACAAAAAAAGAACAACAGCAAACAAAAGGTAATCCAACTGAAAACAACTCAACTATTAAAAGGCTATTTATATAGAAGACAAGGTCACTACTGCACTTATTGTATTAATAATTAAGATGGGAATTTACATAGGAGACAAGGTCACTCCAGCACCAACACATTGATAGAAGATATACAACACCTGGCTTATAATAATATAATGCTCTCGAAGTTAAACTCCTAGGAAATTAAAATTATTACAAATATCATGCGCCAAATCATGGATGTCTTAGTTTGATGACACCCACACAATGACATCTTGCGTAATGAAATGGAAGATCATGGTGCTTGAAAAAGGTTCATGCTTTTACTGTATGGTTTCTGTTTCAATGTCTTTCATTTTTCACTGCCATAACTTTCCACTGTTGACTAGATTCGGGGTTGCTATTTGATATATTTCCACCCCTTGGAGCCGTGGCTTTAACCAAAGCCTTTCTGTGACTTCTTTGCAACTCAGCAGATTTTCTTTTCTTCAGTTTAGATGTACATGGTTGACAATGATTACCTATAATTTCATACTTGGCATATGTAGCCCTCGTTTTAAAGACATCTTTTTATTTTGAAGAATGCATTTGTGAAAGTTATGCTCTACAAGTAATATCGAATAAACTAAATTTTGCATAGCTGTAGCCTCTTTTCTTTATATAATTTGCTGGTGCACACTCAGAATATCTGTACCTGCTTCATTCTGATACAGGCTGTCTTTGATTTGATTTCTCCAATCCTTGGAAGCATGGAGAGTGTTGCAGGCTTGATTCTCATATGCCACAATGCATGAAGTTGGAATTGACTTTCTGTAATAGCTGCACTGCTAATAAAAACATTGAGTGGGAGCATACCTTCTTGTCTGGGTGATCTTTCTTCGTTAAATGTTATCTGACTTAATCGGAATCAGCTTAGTGGAAGCATACCATCTTCTACTGGAAATCTCTCTTCTCTGAGAAATCTAGTTATTTCCAACAATCAATTGTCTGGCCAAATCCCATTTTCCTTGGGCAATCTCTCAGGGCTTGTGTGGGTGGATGTTTCCTTCAACCGACTAAGTGGGGCTCTTCCTTCTTCCTTGGCTGGGATGTCCTCTCTTATTGGACTCACTGCCGATGGAAATGCATTCAACGAGAGCATTCCTTCGTGGGCATTGCCATCTTCATTGCAGGATCTCTCCCTCACACTGAACTACAATCAAACAATTTCAGAAACATTGTTCAATAACCTTTCCAGCTTTAAAAAATTGCATGTATCTAATTATGCATTGAATATTAGTACAACTTGGATCCCTCCATTTCAGCTAGAACACTTAGATTTGACATCATGTAAAATTGATGGACCGATTCCACCATGGATTTCAACTCAATTTTTATTAGAGGATTTGACTTTGGTAAGTGACAATCTTGTTGGAGAGATCCCCTCTTGGATATGGGATAACAGCCCTTTGAACTACTTAAATCTCTCTCAAAATCATCTGACATGACCAATTTATCTAAACAAATCAAGCCATCTGATGGGTCTCTTGGATCTGTCCAGGAATGCATTGACTGGAGTCGTGCCATCAGTATTGTCTGATAATCTTGTAGTTCTCATGCTCAATAACAATTCACTAATTGGTAATATTCCTGCAAGCTTGTGCATTTTGACCAGTCATATGAAGTTAAATCTGGCAGACAACAAATTGGAAGGAATAATTCCCCAATGCTTGGCCAATTCTGCACTTCTGATACTGAATTTAGCAGATAATAGTTTGGAGGACAGCATCCCCCTTTGGGCTATGCCCCTGGTCCTTAGTCATCCAGAATAATAAGCTAGGTGGGATGTTCCTTCCTTTAACCTACATCTTTTTATTCTGAAGAATGCATTTGTGAAAGTTATGCTCTACAAGTAGTATCAAATAAACTAAATTTTGCATAGCTGTAGCCTCTTTTCTTTACATAATTTGTTGGTGCTTAACATTGAAAAATGTACTTGGAATATTGTGAAAAACATCGAACCTTCGTTTTCTTCTTCATTTATGTGCACGCTCAGAATATTTGTACCTGCTTCATTCCAATACAGGCTGTCTTTTAACCTTTTGAACTTGATCCTCAATTGGTACTTGAAAAGATGTCCTTTTACTTGATTTTACGAAAACGAAGCATTTAGAAAACTGTAAGCTGACTTAAGTTGTTAGTTCCTTTAGCAATATACTGTAGCCTTAATTGTTTACATATATATCAATTTCATTAAGAATGACATGCATGTACCTTTGATTTATGTATAATTGTATCGTGTACCTCCAAATTTTGCATTCTTTGAATTTATTCTCTTGTCAAAAAAATACTCCAATAACTACATGTTTTATTGTGACTAATACAACATGTCTCCCTTATATTGTGCAGCATGTTCTAGGACAATGGGCTATCTGCTTGGCAAAATGTCCTCCAGCGTACAAAAGCAGTCGTAGCATATGGGATTCAAACATGAAGCTCTTAGACTCACATCTTTGGCTCATGCATGCTTCATGTAAAGAAATTTAGAGACATCAGTTCTTATTTCTAATTTAATATGCAATGGACATGCAGTTACTTCAACTACCTGAAGAAGCGATCTATTGTGGACTGTTTCGAACCATGCAAACTCTAAAAGTTCATCCGACGTAGACTTACATTTAGAAAAGCAAAAAAGAATCTGCTTATTGTACTCGCTTATTACATTAGTAGTTTTTTTATACCAGCTGAAAGTGCAAAGTACAGAAATGTTCCCTTTCAAACAAGATGACTGTTTCCTTCTCAAGCTCAATGCTATACTGCATCATGATAATTGGCAGTTGTAAATATTCTTTTATCAATGCTCTACTTTATGCAAGTATCTAATTCGATGACAAATTTCTCTCAAGTTTTGCTACTAAAATCTACTCAAACTTGTCAGGCTATTTTCTTCTTTTTGCATCAAACAGATTCCGAATTTATGCTTTTCAAACTCTTTAATGTTTTTAAATTATACATGTCGATTAACTCTTTAACTAGTGAGAATTAATTTCGTGAATGAAAAATCAAAAAAATAAAAGGATTACAAGTAGTAGTTTTTGCCGAGGTACAACATAATTCTGATGGGTAGGAAAATTATTAACTTATTCATATAAGCAATTGATTACTTGACCAAAAAATTTGATAGGGTTTTATTTTCATTAATCATATATCCATAAGAATTTTTAAACAATAAAAAATTATCTGGACATTGGTTGTTCCTAAATCTTTGTTAATAGGGAAAGAGGCTAGAGGGTGAGAATCCCGAAGTGGTGGATTACATTCATCATTCCTCTTTGTTAACAAATGCTTACAAAACATCTATGTTTGTGTCTTCTCCTATTAATAAATACTTACAATATCTAAAGTCCTTTAATCACTTACAAATGAGGGCATTATGTCAATATTCTCAATCTCACAACATTATGTAGAGATGGTTGGTTGAAGGAGACATTCCAAACATCACATTTTCAATCATAGTCCAATCTTAAATTTACAAAAAATAATTTTAAATAAAAGTTTAATTATGGTATGTTTTCATATAAACTCTACAACCTCAATTAAAGAATATGTGTCAAATCTCTAAATTCTATACTAATTGAACTTGTATTAACATAGAGACCCATATTCAAATCCAACGTAGACACCAATGTAAATAAATCTTATATATAAAAAAACATCTTTTTTTTTTATATTCCCTAATTTGTCTTAGACATATATAATCAAAGTGTAAAAATATAATGAAATAAAAAAATATAAAGAATTAGATGGAAATTTACAAACAATCAAATCTTTCGTAAAATTACGACCTCCCTTCAAAGATACATGCACTCAACTTTATAGATATATATTAATTATATCTATTTTTCTTTTTTCCTTTTCCTTACTTGTTAATTTTCTCTCTTTAAAAATAACTTTATTTTTTAATTTTGCAAAGTTTTTCCATGCTTTATAATTAACTATAATATTTTCTTTATATTTTTAATTATTGTATGTATATTTTTTATTTTAATAAAATGTAAATTAGAGAATAAATTACACACATTTTCTTCGCCTCATAAAATATATATGTTTAAGTCTTCTTAATTGTGTAGTGAGATAAATGTTCATAAGCTATTTAGTAATTCTCTTTAGTCGATATATTGTTCTACTTAATCTTAGTGTAGGTATATTTTTTAGATTGTCATTTCAAGTATCACTCTTCGATATGTAACCACAAATTCGTTATAAGTACGTTGATAAGTAAATATCCAAACATTTGTCACGTGATATAGTAAATCCAATTTCAACAACCTTGATTGATACACATTTGAAACGACCTTTTTAGACAAGATGTTAAAAGCCAAAAACACGCTCTTTGGAAACTCAAAGTAAAACACACCATTTAAAAGAAAGGAAGGATCACACAATTGTCTATGTTCTCTCATTATTATGTTATTCCTTCTACTTGATCAAATTCCAATAAAATTTTATGTTGGAGTGAGTTTATATTATACACACCATTTTGAAAAATTATAGTGGTCATTGGTGTATGCAGACAACATATTATTACATCTTCCTACTATGTGTGCCAAATCGCATGAACACCTAAACTACCTTAGGGCATTGATGAAATAAATAATATTGATAGTGGTACGCAAGAATAAGTCCTGGTATAAATGTAAGAATATAAATTGTTGTCCCACCTCCACCCAACATTCAAAGTCATAATGGAATGTTAGTCAACTTGCAAGAAATAACCACATAATTCTCAAACTTAAACCAAATCAGAATTAAATTCCATAAGATTCCTACATGATAGATCAATTGCTAGATGCATAGTGTGTTAAACATGTTGCATTCAAAATAGTCGTAGTCCACACCATACAAAATGGACAATCTCTAAGTAATAAATATGATGATTATTTAAGGAACAAGTACATGGGGAATCAAAATTTAATTGACTACATTAGGTTTGCATTCATGACACATAGAATGCTCGTTTGTTCTCCTTGTTCTAATGAATCTCAAAATTTCAAAATAAATGCATCCACTATACATTCAACTTTCAAGCTTTTGAATTCTTATAAAATAAATGAAGCTCATAAAAGGATAAGTTCTGAAAATTTGAGTATATTCAATACATTCTCATTGATGAGGTGATCTTTAGAGCCTAGAAAATGTTTGTTCATATAAATAAATATTCAAATGAGGAATATTGTGAGCAAAAAAGCATTAAATTTTGAGGTTAACATGTTATACTTTGCCGGTGCCTAGACAATTGCCCCCAACAACATATTGATGTATGTAGAAAAGTAATTTGGCCACACATTATGAAAAATATTAACACACAAAAGAGGATTGGAACCTTCTAATGTTAAGACCAAACTCGGTAAATATTTACTAAAGAACAACGCACCCTCAAAAACTCAACACATTTTTATGTAACTAACAATTTAGCAACATTGCATAATATACATATGTTAAAATTATTGAGCATTCTAATTACAATACGTAGAGCCAAAAAATAAAGAAACAAGGCTCACCTAATATGAATAATGATAATCAATTATAGATTACAATGTTGTTATGGAAAGGAGAATAAATTATGTCAACATCAAAGTTCTAGGTGAAAGAAAGGTTAATTAATGGAGTCTTGGACAAGTTGTTTGCATTTCATATAAGCTTAGGCCGAAAAATACTTCAAAATATTATGCAAATTATTTTAAAAACCTAACTATATAAAAAACACTCCACATTTATCAAAATAAAACACATACCTTACAACACACTTTGCACCTTTAGCAATTTCTACTATACATTTTTAAATATGATAATATAATGGAACCCAATCTTCAACTAAACATATAGTGACATTTTTGTGTAAAATACGTGTGATGTGTGTGTACATGTACATATATAGGTGTGCATGTGGGTGTGTGTGTATACACATATACATATGTATACTCACATATAAATTGATTGATTGAAAATCATTTTCCGTTAATTTAATATCAAAAGATATGTTGCTAATGTTAAACAAAGTAATTGACATGGCATCAAAGTCCAAAAAAAAACATCAGAGATTGCAAAACACTGGAATTAACTAAAACACATCAATAAAGGCTTAATACAATATTTTAGTAAAATATATATAGTGAACATGCAACAAAATATGAAGTTCATTCAACATCCAAATACTAAGGCACAAAGAGAATTAAACAACCAAAGCGGTTAGAGTAGATGATAGAATCGAAGGATCATTCAACTTGTGACCGTAACCACCCTCATTCTGCAGATGTGTCATATCAGGTGCAAGTTCATTCGTCATTATCTCTGTCTTTGTTTGTATTATATTGATCATGCCAAGATGAGGATATAGCCAAGGAAACTTGAAGGAATTTACCTCGGCAAGGAACAATCTACCCAACAGGGTCGAGAAATGCTTGACTAGACCCACTACTGCGAGAGCTGTGACTAGGCGAAGGACGATGTGAATGTGGTAAAAGATATTACCATATGCTCCTAGAATGGTGACTACCATGAGCTACATAACCATGGCCCTAAGATGGAAACAATTAGCAAGGAAAATCCAAGGGAACCCAAGTGACCACGGAGTAGCACTTCCCCAATGGTCTAATAAAGATTAAAGGTGATCAACATCCATACAAACCTTCTCACCTTTAACTTGAATATGTAACATAACATTAGAAGTTAATTACTCTTTATTAGTAAAAGAGAAACAACTCCATCGAGAGATAAATGGTTACAAATTGTGTAATTAGTATATTTTCATAACTGAAAAAGATTTTTAGAATGGAAAATATGTCTTGTTTGGCTGTATTATGTAGATAATACGACCAAATCCCATAATAACACCATTGTGCATGAATAAAATTATGAACAAAATGGTCGGATGATGTGAATTCACTTCTAAGATGATTTGGGCATGTATGAAAACCAAAAGAGATGCTTAAGAGACTCGAGTGCTAACAAGAGGGGAATATAAGATTGGAAACCCCTAAATGAGTTGAAATGTTTCTAACTAATAATCATTGGTGAAGAATGCACCATAAAAAATGAGTTTTTGGGTTCTATGATATCTTTCCAAAATTTGGCAAACCCATGGCCCTATAGACACAAAATCACGCTCTTAGGTACATTTCTAGGCCCTAAAAGCATACTTGCATTCATATGATTCCTAAGCGAGAAAACTAGTAATTGACAACTATCTTTGGTCTCTTTGCTTTGTTTCTTGTCTTCTTTTTGGTCTTTTACACCCTACATCCCAGTCGGTACTTTACTTGCCGTCTTTTTATGACTTTGGACACCAATGCCCACCAAGATGCAAGTGCCCATGTGCCTCAACCCCTCTAGGTGCCCCCGACCTCTTTCCACCTTACTCACTCTTTTTATGCCTCTTTTTATCTTTTAGGCATCTTATTTTCTTATGTGTCGGTATTATAACTATCAATTATGAAATTCAACCAAAGGAATCATTTAAATACAAAGTTATGTGACCAAAATAAAGGACCAAGCTCTAGGCATCTATTATCACCACCTAAGCTTTCATCCAAAGACATCTAAGAGCACTAAAAGCATTCATCTAGCATCCATGCAAGGGACAAGGGACTCCATTTTCTGCATACACTCCATAAGAAGGGGAAGTTCATTACACATCTATTTACATTGCTACATCTATCTAGCTACACTCACTATCAAGTGCACTTGCACAAGCAAGGCATCTTACGGCACGATTCTTACACACACTCACAAGAACTACATGGAGTCTGAGATGTAGTGCAACAGCTTGGTCGTAAGTTCACTCAGTTGGGTGACCACCGAGGTCAGTTGAACTCCCCATATTGCATCTTTCTTTTTTTGGATTTGATGTGATATTGTGGGTTTGCAGGTGAATCTTTGTTTTTAGGTTACAAGTACTTCGGCGATCAAGGTGTGACATACAGTGACCAATAATGACTATTTGCGACACTTGAGCGATACTATAAAAATAATGTTCCAACCATTTTCGCGAAATCACGGCACCCGTAAGCACTCTAGTGCTCAAGCACTCCCGACCCATTCTAGGCGCCCTAGTTCGGCCTTATCCAACAATTGCAAAATTTAATCCGGCATTGACGACAGACATAGATCCCTTCCCGTTCATCAATTTTCCAGTCTAGATCAATTCCAGGATCAAGCGCAAATCAACTAAATCCTTTTCTCTCTCTCTTGCACTTAGGGTTTCATATTTCATTAGCTTATTGCTTGACTCAATCAGTATCTAGTAGTCGTACTCTATTTTTCTATCACCACTTTGTAATTAGGGTTTAACATAAACTTATTTTTGTGAAATCATGCCCTAAGTTTTAGCAAACGAACTAACTCTCTAGTGAGCCTTCAAATAATCAAATTGAACATGTTGAGGACATAAGTAATTGATAATCATGTTGGATAAAGAAGTGTTTCCACCACATGGAAGGTGGCTTGATTCCATTTTTGGAGATGTTTATTTAGAATAGATTTTTGAATATCGGTGATGGATGAAAGATCATTAGTGTTACAAGGAAACTAGTCATAAAGGGTTGGTCATGGAATCCAATTTTAGGATCATCTCCAAAATCATTTAGAGAACACCTTAATTCCATTTTTTGATCAATTTAAGATCTTTAATCCAAGAAAACATGACAAAACTAACACCATGATATGAGAAAACTATGGACCGACATAGGTAGTAAGAATTAAAAAAGAGCTCATTTATGAAACCATCATCATTCTATATAATATGAGGTTTTAACAACCCTTAAGATTTCTATATAATTTCAAAATAAAAGATCCTATCATTTTGAATAGAAGAAGAGTGTTTTAAAGGGAATAAAGACCAAGAACCTTCCATGTCTATCTTCCATAAAGAGTACCTTAATAGATGCAATGGTGTAGCAAAACCATATATATATAATCTACTTCAAGTGTACGAATAATCTACTTGACAAAGAGCGTCACGCCTTAGAGTATGTCAATGATAATGTTGAGACCACCCACCTCCTCATGTTCGCAAACAAATATTTCTCAAGGTAATATGTGGAAACCTTTAGATTCTTCCACGAATTGTACTAAACAAAATCCACACGATGTTCCAATTTTGAGTATGAAACTTTTAAAGGTGCGTAAGAAGATGAGTAGTAAACATAGGTTATTACTAGGATCTTAGAACACATTTGGAGCCTACCAACTAGAGAGAGATTTCATAGCCTAATTTAAGGAAACACTTTTCTTAATCCTCTAAACAACATAATTTCATAAATCAAAAGGATGTACATAAAAGGAAAAGGGAATCTGAGGAATTTGAATTTCTCTCCGTGTTTTCTCTAATACCATTTAAAACCCTCTAACCACTAAAGTAGGGAATATGCGACTACCTATAAGATTGTGTCTCCTTCCACTATATGGAGGACCTTGAAGCAAGTAAAAACTCTAGACATTTAATGATATTAAACAACTAAATAGTCTTCTTGAATAAGAGTGAAGAAGAGTCACAAACCAGATGATAATTGATCATTTGACTATGCATTTGAGGATTGGAGATTCCTTTAACTAAACCTATAGAAGGGTAATGAACTAGAAGATCATTGAATCCTCCAAACATAAGGACATGGAGGGAAGTGGATAGAGGACATCCTTGCATTATGAACCTAAATAACCCAAATTGGTTTGGATGGGCCTCATTAATGGTGATCCATATAAAATCATTTTGGAAGATCATATTGTCCATATGTACAAATTTGGTCGCAAACCCCATTGCTCAAGCATACAAATGATAAAAAGCCACCCAATTATGTCATAGGTTTCCTTAAAATAAATATTGATAAAAAATAATTCCCTGTTGAGAGGAGGAGAGCATGTTTCATCCCTTCCCAGCAATGCAATGAAATTCTCTAAAATGTATATATTATGAACGAAATTGATTTTCTCTAAGAGAATGATAAAAGGTAACAAGTACCTCATACACATAGTAATATTGTAATATCGACACATAATTTGAAAAGTGTTACTTTGTGTGGTTCATTGCCCTCATTGCGATCGTCTCATTTTTGTGATCGTTTCGGTCTTCGTTTCGTCCTTTTGGGCAAGAACTCTTCCCGCCAGGCTTTAAATCGCATTAAAATACATTAAAATTAATTAATTAATATTTAATTAATTAATTGCTCCTTGTTTGATTAAATTAATTTTTAAATCACTTGAGAAGTATTTAATTAAATAAATATAAATTAAAAGTTCATTCGACAAATTTTAATGTGGGGGAAGTAAGCTTACGCTTCCAACTGCCGGGAAGCCAATTTGGCTTCCCGAACCCGGATTTCCCCTTTCCTGGCAATCTTCTTCAATTTTCCCACGTGGGATTTTCTCCACCAATTGCCAAATCATGGATTGGCTAACGGGCAGAAATTCCCCAATTTCCCACATGGGGAAATTGAACAGGGATTACTAACCCACTTTGCCATTCCCATTGGCAATTGTCCGTTGCTTTCCCCATTTCCCCCTGGCACTTAAGCCCACTACCGGGAAGAGAGGAAGTTGGATTAATCCCATAACTTCCTCCATCAAACCCGTTGGAAAAAGTCATGCGAAGCTTTGCTTCTTATTTCTTCTGAAGAACATAATATTTTGTCATATCCCACAATACGACACACGCATCCAAGGAAATAATAGTTCACACAGTCAAAAGAAAAGACCACGCCTTGAGGCCAAGAAGAATAGTTTTAATCCCACGCCCAAGCATAAGAAGCTTTCCACGCATTCACATCCTTGAGAGAGGAGACAAGCCAAAGAAAAATTGCTTTTCACACATTGGAAAGATTGGCGCCAAGGAAAGGGAAAAGAACTTTTTCAAATCCAAACGCATTTCCAAAATACAACTTTCCACACATCAAAGGAAGAAGTCGCACCTAAGGGAGAAGGAGGGAGTTTTCAATAAAACAAAGATTTAAGATTTCCTTTCCACGCGTGAGAAGAAAGAACAGTTTCAAGAAAATTAAAGGCAGGCCAAGCCCGGGAGGAATTCCACGCATTGGAAAGAACAGTCCAAAATCATACTAATAGAAAACAACAATTTCCAACACAACTTTCCACGCAATAGTAAAGGAGGCGCCTGGGAAAAGAAAAAACAGTCCAAGAAATAAAAACAAATCAAATTCCTGCGCATTGGGAGAAAGGAAAGAAGGAAAAAGACTGTTTTTACTCCACGCATCTGAAGGAAGAGGCTGCGCATTGGGCAGAGGAAGGAGAGGTGGAGCTTTCACATAGTCTCCACGCACAACAAAGCCAAAAGAACAAAGCCCACGCATTGGGCAAAAGGAAAGATTTTAAAATCATACATATACTCTCCCAGATCCCACGCATTCTCTAGGACATTTCTAGTCTATGCCTAGGAGAGAGTAGAACAGTTTTAGAAAAATTTAAAGCAGGCATTTTTCCACGCACCCATTTGAAGGGATCCCACACATGCATTGATCAACAAATAAAACAAAAATGTTTTGAGTTTTTGCACGCACAAGGAAGAGAAGGTTTTCCACGCCAAGGAGGAGAGACCACACATCCATTGGCAAGCCATTCACGCAGCCAAAGAGAAAAGGGCTCACGTGTGCTCAAAGGAAGGTAAAAGCCCAAGTATACACATATAAGTGTTAAAGATCAGTCCAAACGTATTTTCCGGGCAAGGCAGCAAACGATCAAAAGCAAGAATCCAATGCATTGATGAGGAAAAACCATGCACAGCCAGATAATAGTCCAAAGACAGGAAGATTCATCATGCACTCATCCAAGACCAATCAGTAGTTGAAGCAAGTTAAACGCATTTACTTGGGCAGCCGTCACGTAGGTTTTAAGAGCCAAAGGGAAAGACCACACATTGTTTAAATAAAACAAGCTCAGGTAATCCAATAAAGTTTGCTCAAACTAGAAATACAATCCAAATCGCATTAAATTAAAAAGGCAGTTTTTCAAAATATAAAAAGGAGAATTTTTGTTGTATATCAAATATATTAAAATTCGAGCTTAGTCTCGATTTGTTTGTATTGACATATTAAAAAAAAAATTGTAATTCGGGACAATTATTATTATTATTTTTAAAATAATAATAATAATAATATTATAAAAAAATATTTTCTTGCATCATGGGGTTTGGAGGCGAGACCCGGCCCGTTTGCGTTATGCAGCGTGCACAGTCACTTTTATTTAAATTCATAATGGCGAAAAATCCAAATCTGTGGGGAGATCGAGGAAGCCAGTGGAGAAATCTAACAAATCCACCCTGAAATATGAATTCCAAGGAATTATCCCTCCCAACTCCATTAAGTCAGCATATGACAACATCACGTCAATCAATGGGTCACATCAACGTCAACAATTTTGCGAGTGAGTGGCGAAGGCAAAACCATTTTCTCATATAGGCTTTACCATAGTGGCCTACCCCAAGCAGCAGCATTCCCTGTCTCGGTGCAGTGTCCGGAGTTGGTTATTGCTTGCGCGAGCATTATGACCCTGAGAGACGAGGAATTTTCAAAGATAATCGCGAGCCTTTCCTCTTAATCACACCTGAACACATTGAGGAGTTGCTCGGAATACCCGACTTTCCCGAGAATGCGGATATCACTCATGATCAGCGCAAGAGTTCTAGGATGAAGAACCCCTGAGATGGAGCAAAATGGTCAAACAACTGGTTAGTAACCAAGAGACCTCGGGTGTGAGGCTCCCAAAAGAAGCGTACCGCGTTGAGTTCGTGGAAGAAATCGGAGACATGATCACTCTCTAAGTCGAGTTTTGGTCTACCTTCTGCTAGGATTTTCCACCCATGGATGTACCGGTTTATCTATGTATCATCCTAGCGAAAAGAGTTTGTGGATTGGGCCACCATCATCGATAACACCATTCACAAAACAATTGATAGAAGTTAAGATGATTGGATGCTTCTACATGACTTCATATCGACCTATGCATGCTAGCACGAAGAAAGCTATTTTCGGACTTGAAACGAGAGGGGTCATGGGGTCGTCGAATAGTATTGTTTTCACTATTACCCTCAGCTCAGCTTCAAAAATAGTTCTCACCATTTTAGAAGAGTCAACGATGCATTCACCTTCCGCGTGATCGGAACTGAATCGAATCTTTGAGAAAGGTTTTCTAAAGAAGCCATGAGTGTCATTTCCCAATGGGGAACCTGGTTTATTCAATTTTCATCTTTTTCCTACATTCGCGTGAGTGGCTTTGCTGGTACCCCGTGGAAACTCCCTAAGTACGTCAGTGACAGATGGGCATTAATGGAGTTGGCGACAATTATTCCAAGTTCACTGCCTTCTTAGTGACAAGCACCGTCCAGGAATTCATTTCCCGATCCAAATCGGGAATACCAATGTCCAAATCTTTTCAGTGCACAGCTCATGGAAAAAGAGTTCGCTCTCATAACCATCCATCCATATGTGAAGAGAGCCCAGTTTGATATCAATGGATATATGCAAAAGATTATAGGAGCAAAGTACCACATAATCCTACCATGGAAGATTTATGGGCTGCTTGTTCGGATGAACATGAGGTAAGAAGACGGGAGTACTCTCGCCTAACACTTGCTCAGATCAAGGCCTTCCACATCAAGAGTCCTCCCGATTCATTCATAGATGATGATGAGGATGTCGTCGATCCCTCATATGATGTTGTTGCCTTTACCCCATTGCCTCGAATCGACTGGACCAAGAGAGATGAATTTTCTCTTGATGGCAAGAACCAACCAATTATTGAAAGAAGCATATCTTGGTATGACAAGGAACTTGCCAAATTGCAATCAATTCCAGATCACGTTTCGGGATCACAAAAATTGCCTATACGAGGGGGTCTCCATTCGACCAAAGTCTCTTCTCGATCAACCTCATTACCATCCAATCATACACAACAAGCGAGAAAGGAGTGGTTGCCAAAATCCACTTCGCCAAGCTAACGTGTCACGAGGAGAGATCTAAAGATCCTAACCCCGAAGAAGGAAAAGAGCGTGTGTCTGGATTTTCTACCTCGAGTAGAGATTCTTCTACCCACATCGTTAATAGTGCTCAAGAAGCTAGCAGCAAATGATCCTCAACCATGCTTCAAACAAGCATCCACTCAGGTGCAGGTAATTCAAATATCAAACACTTCAGAGCATGTAGTTCATGAAGGGATTTCCCAAAATCTCCCGAATAATCAGGAAGTGGATATTGAGGTTGTGTCTCCTCAAATCGAGGTCGTAGATAGGATTCAAGAAGGATCTCATGATGTCGGAAATAATGAGAATATTGATTCGAGCTCCAGGATTCTATATGCTGAAATAGTGAATGATACTCCTTCTTGGGTTGATTCTGAAGTAAAGAAAAGGAAGAGAGTTGTCAAGCCAATTGACATTGATTTTGATGCCCTTTTCAAACTTTCGAATGACGCCATTCCTAAAAGCCTAAGGTGCTTTCTCGAAATAATGGTGGATAATGATGGAAACAAATTTGCAGACCTTGCCATTCCACAAGTGGATAAAGAGCGCGATCTTTATGACCTTTGCCGACCCATTATGAAGTTTCAGTAGGACTTGGAAGATCTACATTAGAAAGTGACATGGCGATGGCTCGAGATTGATTGATATCGTGTTAAAAAGACTTGAGAAATACAAGTCTCAAAACTCTCGGCTTAAGGCCGAAAAGAATCAATTGGTGGAGTATGTTCAACATTTGATAAATCCCATATCATCCACCTTCCCGATGCACGATGCGGTGGCTGCCCCAGGATGAAGAGACTCTCGATTTGTCAAAGAAAATAAACACATTGGGCCATGTCACTAAAACTTGGCTTTCAGAGATTCTCATTTTAGGCTAGGGGGCGATCAAGACCGCAGTTAAGCTTCATGAAGATATCAGTGCGTATCTGGATCCAATTCTTTCTTTCAAAAACTTTTGTTTCTGCTATATCAAATTTGGATGAGATATTGCCCAGTTTACAGGAGATGACAAGTATGGAATCTTCAGTTTTAGCTATTGAAGGAATTCTCGAATTTGAACATCGAGGGACACGTTTTCTTTGGTGTCTGCATCTCAAATCAAGAAAACGCTTCTCGAGGATTCTATGATTCATTATGACAGCATGTGCAATGAAGCCTTCACTTCACTCTCCTTGATTCAGGAATTCATGGCTGAGATTCCTTGTAACCTCGTAAATGAGCATAATCAAAGGTGTTCATCGGAGCAGGTGGAAGAACAATTTTCACAATTGTTTAAGGACATGTACACTCCTGCCAACAATTTCTCGTCAGTTTCCATGGAGCGGTGCATCAAATTGAAGAACTTATTTGAGAATGCTCAATCCAAAATTGTTAATTTAAATGATATGCCAAGTAGAATTCTTGAATTGCAGGTATTTTGTGAGGCTATTCTTCGACCAAGTGAACCTCCAGAAGAAGAAAAGATGTTTGAAACTTTGGGAAGGTTTAGATCCTTTCAACTGGCAAAAGCGGCAGATCCTAATTTCACCGGCGGTGCGGGGTTGATTTTCTTGGTATCTAACGAAGTGGGAGAGTCCATTTCTCATACGCTTGAGATAGGCGGACCCCATTTCAATGGATAAGGCACTGGTTATTATTGTATATTTTAAAAGGTGTTGTTATTTGGGAAACAATGGTTATTTTAAGTAATTTCTATTTTTGGGTTGTCTTTAATAAAGTTGGTTGAAAAAGTCAAAGGTCACTTAAGTGCCTTATTTAATGATCATGTAAAACCCTAACTACTTTGTAACCAACTTTTGGGTTATAAAAGGAAGTGAGGGGCTCATTTGTAAAGGGTGACTTTGAGAGAGGAGAAGAAAATACTTTTGTGCAAGCTTTGTTTCAGGAAGAAACTTTGTGTTCTTTTGTGAAAAACATTTTGGAGTTAATGAAATACGAACTTTGTGTCTCATTCATTGTCTCTTGTAACATTTGATGTTCTTATGTTCATTAGATGTTAGGTGTTTGAATCTTGCATGCAAATATTATCTTTGATCTTATTGTCAACGTTATTAATCAGTTGTTCTAGTTCACAGTGATCAAGCTCTGATTATCTACTTGCTCATGTGTGTTCCCTTTTACACGTTCTTGTTTGGCTAACTCAAACTCCGTTTTATTTGTGTTGGTTATTCATCTTTCCTCTTCATGCAATATTAGGCTCTGTTTTTACCTAACTCTTGCATGTTCTTTCAGTTCATTCCATTCCACTCCTTTCCTTCATTCCATTCCATCTCCTCATTCACTTTTCTTTCCATTGATGTTCCAAACACCCCCACATACAATTTTGAATGTATAGATGTAAATACAGTTTTGGAGTAAAATAAAATCCATTATAATGAGCTACAAAAGCTTGTATAATACCGCATAATTTAACAAGTCTTTGATTGGCATAACATATATAGCCTTTACTATCTCAATTGCATGTTTGTACCTTACGAGAGATTAATTATTTTGAAACTCGGTCCCTAACTTGTAACCAATGCACACATACACAAATTTGAGCTCCATGAGCTCAACATGCCTCTTCAACTTTGAGCTCATGTCCTAACATGATAATGTCTTTCTGTGAATTCTCCTGGAGCAAGATATAACTTATGTGAGGAAGTAATGAACTCATAATATGAAGTATCACTAGCATTTCGATGATAGTTTTCACTTGTTTTCCATATTTGGGAAGGGATACAAAGGTATGCAAGATGACATCCTTTTATATACGTAATCCAGCCTAATTCCCTAGCAGGGCATAGAGCAAGGTTCCATTTCATATGAAAATGAGTCCATTCATGAGTGAGGTGTGTTAAAGGTAAAATTGAAACTTAACATGTTTTA
The DNA here is from genome assembly GCA_018340775.1 of Taxus wallichiana var. yunnanensis. NCBI lineage: Eukaryota > Viridiplantae > Streptophyta > Pinopsida > Cupressales > Taxaceae > Taxus > Taxus wallichiana. The sequence continues at coordinate 811,666,093 of CM031235.1, forward strand.
CCTGAGGTGTCCACCACTCAATACAAAATTGGATGGGGAGATGGTCATATACAAGTGCACACTAGAACCATGTTGACAAGGAAATAATAATTATTTGCAAAAGAGAAGATTTTATTTTGAGAATAAAGCCTTATCTAATCTTTTCAAAACCTTGTCACTACCTTGTATGTGGTTGGCCCATGTAAACAACATGGTGGTGGAGCAAAGATGTTCGGGGTGGTTGGGATTATAAAATTCAAGCTTGTTGCACTTATTAAACCACCTCTTTTTGTCAAGAACTACCATGTCGAAATCACCACACAAAATCTAGTTGAAATTTGGGAATGTGTCAACAATCTACTACCAATATTAGTGACACATACGAGGACAATATTTGTTAGTACAACATTGCATTAGAGGAGCCCCTCTCTGCTTTCCATAGATTCTACCACGTCGAAATCGCCAACAAAGTCTTGTTGAAATTTGGGAGTGTGTTAGTAATCCATCACCAACACTAGTTACATAGATGTGAGCAATGTTGAGAGAACAATTATCAAACTCAAAAATGTTGTCTTTGTGGACATTAAAATTTATTCTTCTTCCTCTTTTCAACCCAATTGTTAATTTTGTGTTGCTTCCAAATAATTTTTGAAGAAGAGGGTTACCATGGTCATGATAAGTGTAATGTAACGTCTTGTAAAGAAAGACAAGTATCCCGACCTTAAACTTATGAGACAAGTAATACTCCAAAAATATTTCAGCGGCGCCAAGTAAAATATCTATAGCCCAAAAGCTATTGAATGAATGAATGAAAGACTTTTAATGACGTCCACGAGACCAAGTAGTGTAAAGGACCTAGAGCCTCAACACTATTTTTTTTTCAAGTTTCTTTCGATGTTAGATCTTCTACTATGAATATTGACTAGGAAGCCAACCGTTTTGTGGAGTCTTTCCTCATTAAATAACTCATTTAGGTTGCCCACCTTAAAATATATCACACCATATATCCTCATAAGTTGCACATTCCAAAATAAAGTGCCCTTCAGTTTCAACCACCCCTTTATTGCATAAAATACAAGTTTTTTTCCCCAATTTTATTTGGGGATTGTCCATCTACCAGTCTCACACCTAAGATGATGTGATCCTATCTTTAGCTAAGACACTCAACATCCTAGTCTTATCCTTAAGAGTAGCTTGTAGATACCCTTTTTCACTATGTTCCCATGTGGGGTTGAACTCTTTAACATAGTACACTTTTTTCAACCAATTTGTTTTGTCCACATGGCAATCCTGAATTTTTCTAAGACAAACTTTTTTATTTCCGCATTGGTGTTAGGAAATTTTGTAACTTAATGTCCCATTTATTCATCCACTTGTTGTTCTACTTCATCCACGTCTTCTTCCTACAGTCCAACTTCTCCTCAAAATCATTTTGGGCCAACGATAGTTATCCATGTTTTCAACCTTTTTAAAATAACTTATCAACCAAGTTAATGTTGATGCCTCCATCGAGAAAGTCCTTGTTTCAGCCAAAAGGATCTCATATGGGACTATTGCTTTGACTTTGATGCTACTAGTGATTAGATGCTTTTGGATTCTCTCTAGTTGTCTCCACTTGTGATTTGACACACTACTCCCCCAAACTTCACACCCATAGAGGACAACTGGCATGACCAACAAACCGAAGAGGGTTTTCTTGGTGTTCCAATCCCATAATTTTGCTTTCTTGCACCTATCCTAAAGTAGGTAAGATGCTCTCCATCCTCCTTGAATCCTTTTCACTCTACATGTCTCCCAGATGAGTCTATTGTGAAAAACAATGCCAAGGTATTTGTACTCTTCCACTATTTCTAGTGGATTGTCTTCAAAAATAACGTAACTTGTTGTTTCTTCCTATTTAATGAAAAAATTGTGAATTTGGTCTTGCTAGTGTTCACTTGCATTAGGAGGAGTTCTAAGGCCCTCAAATATTCTCTTGACAATGAATACTTGAAAAAAATATTTGACATAAAAGCTTTACACAGAAACAAGATGAAGCTTGTGTATTTTATTAATATCCAAATCAAGCATTATAATCAAAAAGAGAGTTGATAATATTTATAGATATTGGACAACTTCTATCTCTTCCACAATATATGGAACAATATCAACTAAACTAAGAAAATATGCAGGAATAGCTTATTTCCCCTAACTGCCCCTATTTCCCCTCATGGAAATCATCCGGGAACAAAATATGCAAGATAGAACATGATCCCACAAACCAAGGGATAAGACAACTAAAAGACAACTCACTAATAATTGACTTTATCTAAGCTAACTTAAGTAATTAAAAATTACTTTATTACAATATCACTTTAACTCATATGATGAATTAAGTGTTAGTTTATTTCTAACATTCCCCCCTTATTTTAGCATACTATGAAGTGAATCTGTCTGGAGATAAAAACTCCATGTCACAAATTTTGGACGTTTCAAGAGACTTTGTGAAGATATTGTATAAAATAACCCACTCAGTGCAAGCCAGATGAGAGATAGTTATTTGACATTTACTTGCAGATGGATCTATTCGAGACAATTGATCTTTTGATGTTATTGAACTTCTTGGCATTGTCTTGGGATTTTCTCTTTTCAAAACTTCAAGTCCAAAATGTTGGCCGGATCGGATGTTGTTATTTCTTTGTTGAATTAATCATCGAACATGTTCTCCCCACAATATCGGGAATACAGAATCCTAAAGTGGATTTCTATCCAATTTTGCATCTCTCATCATACTTGTATACCATTTAGGCATACTTTTAGTGGTTCCTGTGGGAGGTTGAATTTCACCATCTTCCCCATCATCATTTTCACTCCATTGTCATCAAATTGATTACCATCCTCTATTTTTATTTCAGTAGGGATGATTTTTTCTTTTCATCATGTGAGTGTATGGAAGGAGCATCTACTTCACTATTTCTTCTCAAAGAACTCAACATCTACCATGACTAGTGTATACCCTCCTTTACATTCTTGGATCCATAAGTCAAAACCTTTAGTTGAGTAGCAAGTGCTTCATCATTTTTCACTATCCCAAGAAGATAAGTTTTTCTGATTTCATATCAAGCTTAGTTCTTTGTTTCTTAGGAATGTGCATACTCGCTTTACATCCATCTATTTTTGGTCATCCAATCAAAATTATTTTTCCTTAGCTAGAGGAAGATCATCTAAGGTGTTAAATAGATGGCTTATTCTTTTACACCATGTTTCTGTGGTGTTACTCCATCAAGAGTGCTTCATCATCTGATCCCAAGAAGATAAGTTTTTCGATTTCATATCAAGCTTAGTTCTTTGTTTCGTAACTCTGTTTAGTAAATAGACTATTGTTTTAGTGGTGCCCAATCAAGAGTCGCAGCGGGGAAACTCGTTTTAGTAAATAGGTAGACCGCTGCTTTTTTTTTTTTGATAAACTTGCATCATCAATCATACATCACACCATATCCATGATAGTATGATTTTTCCTTTCAACAACACCATTTTGTTGTGGTGTGTGATGAGCATCCATTTGACATCGAATGCCATGTGTTTCCAAAAAATCATTGAATTCTTATTGTTGGTGTATTCTCCCCCTCGATCTGAGTGGAGTGTTTTTATTTTCCTACTAGACTCTATTTCAACAAGGGCTTTGAACTTCTTACAAGTTTCAAAAGCTTGGTATTTTGTAGAAAGACAATATATCCACATTTTTTTGAAAAATCATCGACAAAGAGCATGAAATATTGAAACCCAGAGTGGTTAGGTCTCATTGGTCGCACCAAGTCAAGTTTTGCCTTAGCTCAAAATGTACTATGTTTGAATGGTGCTCTATGTTGTTTTTTTGTCAAACAATGCTAACATTTATCTGTACCATTTTTATAAGTGGCAAACCTATAACCATATTATATCGACAAAGTGTGTCAAGATAGCCAAAACTCACATGTCCAAGTATTGGATGCCATAGTTGAGTTGATGATGTATCCTTGGCTACAAGTGTTTGATCATTTCGTTGAACAAAATCCAACTAAAACATTCTTCCCACATTCGAAGCTTTTGCAACAATTTTGAGCTTCTTGACTTATCTCAAATTAAGCACATATTTTTACCGCCTTTACAATCAAAGTCAATTTTGAGATTGTGATCTAATAATTGACTCACGGATAATAGATTTTTTGTTAAACCAGGGACATAAAGAACATATGTAATTTTACAATTATGTTGCCCAAGTGGTAGTGAAATGGAACCAATGCCTTCAACACTGTATGATGTATCATCACCCAAAGAGACATGATTTTTTGTGGGTGTTTTACTAATTATGAAGAACTAATATTTCTTTCATGTCATGTGTCGAGTTGCACCTGAGTCGACATACTAAATTTGATTTGTAGAATTGGATAATTCATTTGACTGTGTAGAATATAAGAAGTCATCATCATCAAATTGATCTTCCTGTTCGACTACATTTCCTTGTTGAGTTGGTTTCTTTTTCCACTTTTGATTATTTTTTCCCTATTTAGTCATTGTTGGCCCGATTTTGTTTGTTAGTAATCAATCTTTTTACCACTGACGATCCTTATTGGAATGTGTTGTACTCAATAATTCTTTAAATCATGTCCTTTTCACCACAAATAAGACATTTTTGTTGGTCATTTTGGCCTTGTTGAGTATTACCTTGCTTTCCAGGTGTTTACTAGACTTACACTATTTTTTGCCTTTTTGATTAGAAGCAAGTGTCTTCTCTTCAATTTTAGTAGTTGAGTGAATAGCTTCCTCTTGTTGTAGCATATTCACTAACTCTTCGAAAGTTGTTGTTTGACCTTATGTTTAATGTGGTCACAAAAATCCTATAGAAGGAGGAAGAGATCTCAATACTATATGCACAAGTGATGTGTTAATTACTTCTTCTTCTAAAGCTTGAAGTGATGCACACAAAGTTATTACTCTTCTAAAAAACATTTCAACTTTTTCAGTTGGTTGCATTTTCAAGTTCAATAGTTGACTTTGGAGATTAAGTATTGCGTTCTTATTTTTGGACTCATATATTGTTTTCAACTTGTCCCAAGATTCTTTTTTTGTTGTGGCCTCACAAATTTGAGGTTGTACCTCATCTGAAACACTAAACAAGATTATTAACTTGCTTTTTGATTTACACGATCAAATGTAGCTTGTTGTTTAACAAATGTTGTAGATCTTGTTAATGTACGAGAAATAACGAACCATAGATTTTCAAAATCAAGTTGTGCGCAATTTTTGTTTCCATGTTGGGTAATTATCAGAACGTAAAAGTTGAGAATTTGGCAAAAATAATTTTGGTGCCGTAATTGTGGCCATTGTGAAGATTGATAAATAGTAGAAGAAAAAATTGAACACTTTCCCCCCTTAAAACATGCACACCCCCAAAAATAATATTTTATTCAATTTGGGCTTCTTTTTGGCCGTGTAAAATGAATTTTTGAAATATTGGCCTTGTTACAAATTTGGCTTTGTGGTTGATTTGCAAAAATAAATTTTTTTAGACTCTTTGGCCTCTTTTCAAGTACAAAAACCTCTAATTTTTGTAATTTTTACAAGACAAAGCTTATTAAAAGCTAGACCAATACGTAGAGCTCAAAAACACACACTTTCAAAAAAATGATACCTCAATCCATTTTATGACTTGTTGAAAGTTATGACTTGTTTAAATTCCGATTTTAAATCTTTCTGGGCCCCTTTCCAAAAATGGAATTTTTTTTCTACTTCTAATTTTTTCGCAAAAAATGGAATTTTTTTCTCTACTTCTAATTTTTTCACAAAATCCAAAAATGGATTTTTTTAAACATATTTTTAAAAGAAAACATGGATTAGGGCTTACGTGGCTCAACTGGTACGTTTTAGGGCACAACTACAGTTCAATCGCTTTGCCTAAGCATTATAATAAACCTTGGCCACCTTTTTTATTATTTATTTCTTCCTTACTTTGGCTTCACGTAGGTATTTTGTTTCTTTGATCTATAGCTTTGGACAACAGTTTTCACATTGAAAAACCTTGGCCACTTTGTATTTCTTTGCTTGAAATCTATTATAGGCACGTCTTCTTCTTCTCTTGAATGCTCTTGATCTGTGAATGCAATCTCTAGGTTGATTGGAGGCTTCAAGAGGTTGCTTTGGACAGAGATCTTCTCACATGCACATAGAATTCTCTTGCCAGATATATGAAAAGACAAAGCACAGAGAAGAGGAAGGATAATTTATGTGGGGAGCTTGAAAAGCTCGGGTCCCCATAATACAAAAATATTGTATATATATTTTTAAAAATGCTTCCAATTTATTTTTAAATTGTAGTAGTATAGTAATTTTTTTTAAAAATAAAATAAAAACAAAGAATGAAACAATGTCACCTTTTGCAACAGAGTTGCATCCAGGTCTGTAAGGGCCTGTGATTGCACTCCAGGTGTTCTTCAACTACAAATCAATCCGTGAATTGGGGTGTGGATTCGGGTAGGGGCTGTGAAATGGCTAGGGGGAATCTATGGCTCCTCCAAGCTCTAAAATTTCTCTAGGTCTCCCTAAAAACTTCCTACACTTTTCCTTAGATCAGAATGTTACTCGATACCGAATCTTGACAATGAATAATTGAAAAGAATATTTGACACGAAGCTTTACACAAAGCAAGACAAAGCTTGTGTATTTTATTAATATCAAATTCAAGCATTAAAATAAGAAGAGAGAGCTGAAATATTTAGGCCAAAGGTGTTCCCCCTATGGAAAAGGCCCTTTCGGATGTTTCTACTGATCGTGTTAAATTTGACGGTTTGACGACCGCCTGACATTTTTCACGTTTTTTGACTATTTTTAATAGTTTTTTGGGGGGCTATTTTTAACCAGACATGCATACGAAAGAGGAACCGACACATTCACCTTCAACAGGCCCTTTAGAATCACATAGTGAAGCCCGCGCATTTAGAATGACACTATTGGCAGCGCATTAAGCTCGGTTTTTTTGATGCTAAAAAATGAGTCTGTGACCGACTATACCAAATGGGCAAGTAGCCAAAATTTCGGTCTCGACGATTATTTGAGTAAGCTCACACACTCCACACCGTTTCCATGTGATTAATTTTTTTACTTTCTAAAAATAGTAACGATGGCGGATTTGTGCATTTCCAGTTTTCAACACCAATGCGAACCATTTTGTTATACAAACGTATAATATGACAACCTACAAGAACTATAATTTTGACGACTCGGGGATTATGATATGTTTGTGTGGTCGGTCGTCGATCCTATGAAACCGAACACTAGGGTTTCTGTTCCTTTGACCATTAAGGGGACGAACTATTTCTTCTCCAACTGGGGGATGAGATCGAGTGTGTAAATGGGCTGAAGTTTGAGGTGAAATTGGGCGTTGGACGACCATTCCTTGTAGCTCTGTCGTCTGATTGTTTGAAAACCCCTAGCAGAGTTTTTGGTATTGTTGTTCCTCCTACCCATTGACGATCGTGTATTGCTCTGTTCGTTTCATAGCCGCTTCCCCTATACCTCCACGCGTAGAGTATTGGATCATTTTGCCTCATTCGGCCCTGACCAGTTGCAGCGTTGGGATGACAACTCCATTTGGGTGTTAAGGCCATTTTCAGGAGTGTCCATTCTTTGAAATCAATGTGTTTTTTTGGAATCCCTGCCAATTAGGGTTTATATGGCGGTTGGGATTTGAAAACGCATTTGTCTATTGCGGACGCTGCATTGGATACAAATATGGAGAGAGAGAGATGTGATCATTTTTGCTGATCATCCGTGGGCTCCTCTCGCTTTTCAGAGATTTCATACATTTATTAGGGTTTTTATTTTCCTTCCCTGTTAACTTGGCGATGGCACTATTCTCAGTATCCCCATGAAACTTTTGGTTTCAAATTGGGTATGATGAGATGTATCACTAAGGGAAATATAAATCTTTTGGGAATGACAAAAATTATGATGTTGAGGTAGGGGAGATCAGAAGACAGAGGAATAGATGAGACATTTACGGACTCTAGAATATAATTATATAATTGAGCATGTAAGAGATCTTCGATAGAAAGAAGGTGCCCTCTTGGCGAGAGAAAATGACTTTGACAGGACTATTGGTGGCCCTGTTGATAAGAATATGTTCAACATCATAGTTACGAAGGTCAATCTCACCACTGGATGGTTCCCATAATGAACATTTTCGTTGGGCTATTGGGTTTTGTTCTCATGAGAGCATTGAGCATGATAATGGAAAAAATTAGGGTATTGGACATTTATTTATCGACAAGAAAACACTGTGATCCAGACCTGCATTATTGCTTGTTGTAGCACTGCATATGGCGGTATTCATTATTTCATTAGTGCTCTGCATTTCATTTTTGTATGTAATGACTAACATTTATTCTAGGGAATGTGGCAATAATATGTTCTAACTCTAACTCACTCAATATGGTGATAAGGAGGATTTGGATGAATAGAAACACTTATGAATAGGCAGGCATTCATATGAAAGGAAACTCCCCGAATACTATTAAGGAGCCCACTATTGGCTGTATGATTGGCATTTTAGCTTTGGTGCCTCCCACGAAGGTAAGAAATTCAAATGATTGTGTTTGGTTTTTGGATAACTAATTTGATAACATGTATTGATTACTGTGTTTAGTTTGGATAACAGGAACTCAATATTGATCATAAACTATCTTATCCAAGTGGTACAACAATTGCAGATCTCATCAATGGATTCCGCACACCTCATGGTGATATATTGGCAAGGTGAGGACTGTAAAATTCATATGAGAAACAAATTCGGATGTAGTTGGAAGGCTTGGAGTTTCAATTTGATCATGCTTGTTAATTAAAAATTTCCTGATTGTTAGCTCTTTTAGGTAGCTGTAAACTGCAAAAATGTTTTGTATAAAATTACAAATATATGAAACTATTTTGCAATATACCTTTTTCAATAAATCACATTTTTATCAAGTTTTCACTGGAATTCTGGCATATCATTATGATCCTCCTGAATTTTTCTATGATATTAAAACAACAGGAACAACAATCCAGTAACCATTTTTGCTCCTATATATCATTACTCAATTTCTTTGAGAGTATATCAACATGTTCTTTATCAAGTTTTGTTTGTGATGCAGGATGATCATTTTCTTTATGATTATAATTTTGAGCAATAGATTGATCTTTTCGTCCAGCTTGCAAAGGAGCACGTGCAGATCCGAATCTATATTTTTCAAGGGTTGCTTGTGTGATTTATAGTGCCATTTAAAGATCAATCTAAAATCCTTTATATATGAATGTGCATTGTATAGGCCAAACAATATCGAACAAATCATATCATGTGGACAATGGGAGAAGACTTTGTTTATGAAAATGCAAATCTTGTTTTTAGGATTTCCATTATTCCATAACCTGGATTTTTTTTTGGTACCTTTCTATTTTGAAACTTTTTGTTTATACAGATCTGCACCTGATGCTTGCAGATTCCTCAACCCCATCTTAGTTTGTTATTAATTAGTCGCCACATATTAAATAACACTTGTAGTCTTTTGAATACCCTATTTTAAAGGGGCACATGCTTGGAGTATGCTATCAAAGGTGGATCACATTGGACAAGTGTTGGTTGCATTTGGTGAAACACTATTTATGTTGTAAATGGATGCCCATGTCTCCTATAATCTGCAATAAGGATATTCCATGAGAAGATTGTCTTGTTCAGTAATTTGGTCAAACAGTTCGTGATCATCAATTCCACTAAAGTTCCAAACTTGTCACACATAGGTGCTATGTAGAAATTGGTGCGTGGAAAGTTTGAATTCCCTCTCATTGATGTGGATTTGAATTTCCTTTCATGGAAATGCAAGAAAGGAAATTCAAATCTGCAATAGTTGAAGACATGCATAATAGTTTATAGGGGGTTGTGTGTAGTAAGAAAAATGTTGAATGATTCATTCAACCATGCCTCTCTACCTAATGTTATGCGATTGAGATTGGCAATGATTTGTTTATATTAATCTTGTTATGCTTCCACATTTTGCATACATATCTACTAGGGTGGCTGCAAATTTCATCTGAAATGTTTCCTCTATCCTTTATGGTTTGATGGATGTCCATACCCTGTTCCAAATCCCCCATTTTGACACAGGAAGGTAGGATGTTGGCAAAGGTTGTTGAATTTAGCTTTAAAGTTGATAATTACATTTTCTTGAAAATTTCTAAATCCTTTTCAATGAATCCATGTTGTGCATAGCTTGCAATCAATTCTATCCATTTAAAGGATAAATAATAACAATGGAGAAATGCAAACCCTATGTAGGACAAGTTGTAGTTCAAATGACATATGCAAGCCTCAATATCCTCACCACTCTTGCTCTCAATAATGGAATGAATAGCTTTGTGTTTTTGACATACAGGGAGGCTATTGCTACATTAGCCATTACTCCTCTTGCTTACGTTTTGGAAAGGTCTGTATGAAATTTTCCTTTGTTTATTCAGTTGTCCCTTAGTCATCAGGAATGATAATGGGATATTATGTTTGAGCATATTGATCTAAATTGTGTTACAGAAATCAACGACCACCTTTGACATGGTCTATCTTCTTCCAAATCTTCTTGTTTGCATGTGGGTAAGTCAGTAAAAATTTAGGTAAATTCTATAAAACATTGGACCAAAATATACATGATAGAAAAATGTTACCTTTTACTTTCTATTCATAGACATTCCTATCACACATAATTAAAGTTGCAACCTTTCCATTTAAAGGATCACTAGGATTTGGATACAACAGAAGTTGAGGAAGAAATTAGACTTCAAATACATTTATAAGATCTACAACAAAAATCACATGTATTGTAAGTATATAAAGATCCTGCTTGATAAATTTATAACTAAAATTCAACAAATGCAAAATAAGTATTTGGTAAGAAATGACAAACCCCATGTAATGAGATGTAAAATTCTCAGACACTGAAAAATTACTTACCAAACATTGGACTCCAAGTCTGATTGGTTACATCCAGAAAATTGAACCCGACCTGAATGAAAAGTTCAAAACAAATATCAAGCTTCCAGAATAATAAGCCTTGTTTATAACAATCATTAAAAGCCTACTTATGTATATTATTTATAATATAGTCACTCACTAGCATATCGTATGGAAGTGACATTTGATTGAATTCTGCACCCTTAGAGTCTTAAGGAACAAGAAAGTATACATACGTCTCATCGACATTGGGATGAAATTTTTATTGACAAATCCTATTGATGGAGATTTGTATGGATAGGCATCCGGTAACTCCACATGAATCTTCCAAACTCCCCCCTCATAAGGACCCAAAAATAATGGACCAAGACTTAAGATAGTTAATTGGATACCAATTAGTCAAGCTTCCAAAAATCTAAAGGCAGACAATTCATATCTACACCCAGAAACACCTAAAATAAACACAAATTCCAATATTTTGCAGAAACAAACATACATCTTTACTGTCAGAATAAGTACTGTAATGAAACAAAAATCACCTGTATTGTAAGTATATAAAGATCCCCTTGGACAATCCCCCGGTGTTTGGCTGAGCTCTCTTTTGTTAAATACGGCACCAAATCCACTACTGGCTTTGGATCGACATAGCTTCGAGCCTTACAAATCGCTCAAGAACAGGCCATGTTAATTGTAGATTGTCATACCTATGGAATAAAATTATTCCCTTGCACTATTTCACAAAAGCTAAGAAATTAACAATATTGGAAATTTGCATTTCCTATTTTTAGGGTACCATTGGCTGGACATGTCATGTGGATTCACATAGTTTGAACACAATGCATGATGTTACTAGGATTGCTTGTGGTGCTTTTTAAATATTATAAAATTGGGTTTGGTTTGTGGGTGAAATGTTGTTCTAGGTAACACACATGCATCTGTATCCTTTTCATGTATTCCATGGAATGTAAGCCATGTGATTACTTATGCTACCTTATTTAAGCATTGCACAAGTAACATTTTTGTTGTTATTGAACCCTTTGAAGTCAATTATCTTAGGTAGTGCATTTTTTTCTTAACCCTTTGGACTAGATTTATACCATGATACATATCTTTTTAATACATTTCATGGAGTTTAAGCTACGTGAATTTGCAACTCTCTTTAATCATTTCCAGATGGAACATTTTGCCATTTATTATGTGTTTTGAAGTTAGTCATCTTAGGTAGCACTTTTTTTCCTTAACCCTTTGGACTAAAGATTAATACCATGATAGTGCCACTGAGTATATGTAAACATCTCATTAATGATACCGGATAACATCAAAAATTAAAATGCACTTGCTTACAGATGAAATAAGCAGAATTGATATCTTTGATTTAGGTTAGAGCCATTTGTAAAATGCTTAAGATGACTAGGATTTTTTCTATAACACATACTTTGCTTTATTCGATTAAATGAGTGCACAACTCGGTGCTTATAATTTATGAACGTTAGATTATATTCAGTTTAGTATTGTCTAACTTATTGTTCATTCTTTTTTCTTGCTTAATCGTTATAATGTTTGTATTGTCCCCTGTGTTATCACCGCACTTTGTGAATTGTGGTTCCAAGTTTGTTTTGTAGCTTTCAAATAACTGCAATCTTAATATGCAATTATTTCTTGTTGTTGAAGAGTAACATTTCCAATTATTTTTAGCAATTAAAATGGCCTGAGGATTAACTATCCACAAGTCTCAAGGACTTACTTTGCATAGAGAAACTAAGTCAAATATCCCTCTAAATCAAATAACATATACCATTCGGCATTCACATTGCATTGTACACTACGCGATTGCTAGTTATAGATGTTGGACAACTTCTATCTCTTCCACAATATATGGAACAATATCAACTAAACTAAGTAAATATGCAGGAATATCTTATTGCCCCTAATCGCCCTATTGCCCCTCATGGAAATCATCCGGGAACAAAATATGCAAGATAGAACATGATCCCACAAACTAAGGGATAAGACAACTAAAAGACAACTCACTAATAATTGACTTTATCTAAGCTAACTTAAGTAATTAAAAAATTACTTTATTACAATATCACTTTAACTCATATGACGAATTAAGTGTTAGTTTATTTCTAACATATTCCCTTAAACCATTCACAATTTTTGCAATTAGAATAATATCATCTGCATATAGAAGTAACTTCACCACATAGCCCACCAACTGAATACCACCCTCATCTGTTTTGTTTAACCATTCCTCAAGTTTATCTATGTATAATCCAAACAAAGTAGGAGATAAATGACATCCTTGTTTGACTCCAATGTCATTACCAAAACATTCAGACATGCCCTTGCTAGTTCTGATTTTAGCTTTAACTTGCTCATAAAGTTTATGCACTGCAACTCTATACTCATCTAGGATCCCAAGTTTCTTCATCCCATTCCACATTTTTTCCTAGGCACTATGTCAAAGGCTTTTTAAAGTCAACAAAGCAACAAAATACTTTGTCCCCTTGGGTGTCCCAGACTTTTTCAATCAAATGTCTAAGAGTGATGCCATGATCAATCGTGCAGTGCTTTGGTCTAAAGCCTATCCGCCCTTTAGCTCTTTTTCCGTCTTTTTCTACCTAACTATTGATTCTACATTCTACCATGCTCTCGAAAAGTTTTCCAAGAAGAGGGTTGACCATTATAATACGGTAGGTAGAAGGATTATTGGCATCACCACTTTTGTAGAGGGAGATAAATATGCTACTTGTCCATTCCGTGGGAAAGCCATCTTGTGTGACACTATTAAAGACTCTTGTGATGTGTGGAGCAAGAGGTTCAACTTCCCATTGGCATCTTTAAATTCAAAATGAGCTCAAAACTCAACATTCTGAAATATAAGGATAAAAACTGAACAGAGGGTGTAGGTTTTGCCACTTGGCATCTTTAAATTCAAAATGAGCTCAAATACGAAATTTGGGCAGTGACAGCCAAAGCCAATAAGTAAGTAGAACACGAGCATAGCAGAATTCCGATTGAGCCATGGCAGCGACAAAAGTTGTTATTCCAGTGGGTCCTTTCTCATCCGTCGAAGTTAAGGGCAACAGAAGAGTACTCCAATGCCAATGCATTTCCAATTCCAAAAGAGGAGAAAACGGCTATCGACCTGCTGTAATTCTTCCAGTTGAGTTTATTTCTTTTGAGTTGAACTTTTAACTCTGAGATTTAAGCAATTTAATTTCGTACTGTCTATTCCCATAGCTCATATTATCATGAACAAGCTTATGAGTATCACTTGTTATTTTTGGCTTCCGAATATTTTCCTTCCATGTTTTACCATCACATCCTCTTATTCTTGGAACCCTATTTTACCGTATCACCTATTCACCCAGCTGTGGAAATATAGAATACTCCTTGAATGTTTTAGTATTTGAAAAAATGTGGAAGCTGACTAGTAACATTGGTTTCCTGAAGGGTTTCTCACAGTAGGGGATGTTGTTCACAGAAAATTTCGTTTCATTCAATTGGAAAAAGAAAGGAAAGAAAATGCCCTTTTAAGGTTCGCCATACCTGGTGTCCTGTGCACTTGACTGCATTTATACTGTAGATAGCTTACAGCATACAAGACCACCCTTGTACATCTGACTATTCTATAGTACAGGGGTGCGCATACCTTTATCTATCTCACGATTTGTATGTTGCCTCTCTTACTCAAGCACAATATCTTCACTGACAGGTCCACTCATATTGGAAATCTGGGAATAAAAAAAAGTACGATTATAGGCTGAAAAGTTGTTTCAAATGCAGCCAACCATGTGCCTGTTAACTAGAAACAAAGGCAAGTTAAGCTCAAGGTGAGATAACTTCATTGGTAGGCTCACTCGAGTCACATTGTGTCCTATTGCTCCGAATGAGGATGTCCTGATGTAAAAGACCGAAAACTGAACATCCTGCACAAGGTGCATATTAAACAGTGAAGTTACCCACATTCTCAACTTTCCATGAGGAGAGAAATGAAGAAAAGTAGAAATTCAAAGCAAGAGGATGTTTCAGAGGCAAAGGTCATGGCGGTAGAGGATTTTTCACGAGGAAATTGTTTCCATTGTGGAAAACCTGGACATGGGGCTTTTGAGTGTCCAGAGATAAATGATAATTGGAGGATATCATAACAGTGAGAAAATATAGCACAGGCTGAGGATATCGATCAAGTTCCAACAATAACTCCACTTGAGCCAGAGGAATGGGAAAACCTTATGCTGAGGAGAATCTTGGCGAAACTGAAAAGAGAGAAGAAGGGCACTGGTTCAGAAGATGTAATTTTCAGACCAAGTGCAAGGCAGGTGGAAGGTGTTGCAAGATAATCATCGATGGGGTAGCATTGACAACCTAGTTTCCACTGAAATGGAGAAATGATTGAGCTTAAAAGGCATAAGACATCCTTAGTCCTACGAGGTGTCTTGGCTTCAAAAGGGTCATTACATTATAGTAATGAGCCATGCGAAGTTCAGCTTCGTATTGGAGACCCTGAAGATGAGGTGATGTGCAATGTCATACCCATGAACACATGCCATTTGCTTTTAGGCAGGGCATGGCAGCATGATAGAGAAGAAATTCATAATGGGAAAGAGAGTACCTATACTTTTGTCAAGGGAGAAAGGCAATTCCTGTTTCTTTCCATGAAGGAGGAAGAAGGGGCAAATGGTTAGATGCTATTCCTCTTTGCTGAAGAGGTCTTGGATGGTTATAAGAAATTGAAGGAATTTTATGCATTGATTTGTAGGGAGAAAAAATATGCATCAAGGAAGTGCCGCTGAAAGTGAAGACCTTACTTGATGAGCATAAGAAGATGGTGTTTACCTTTTGGATTGACTCAATTGAGAAAGATCAACCATCCTAAGAATCTCATTTGAGGAGCAACTTTTCCAAATCTAGCCCCACACAATTGAGTGTAGTGTAAATGAGTGGTTGAACGGGTAGGTAGAGAGCATTTGTAGTCAAGAGGTTTAATAATGGACCTTGAGTTCATGCACTATACCTATAGTGATTTCTGGAAGAAGTGTGGAGGATGTGCATGGATTCAAGAACCACCAACAAAATTACCATTATGTGTAGGTTTCCATTACCAAATTGGATGATATCATGCATTTTTAAAGTGGATATTGTTATTTTTCTAAAATACATTTAAAAAGTGGATGTTGTCAACTTTGTACGAGAGAGGGTGATGAGTGGAAGATAGCCTTCAAAACAAAAACGGGTTGTATGAGTTGTTAGTAATGCCATTTGGTTGAACAAATGCTCCAAGTACTTTCATGAGATTTACGATACTCTTATAAAGGAAAGGAAATTCCAATTTCTTCCCATGAAGGAGGAAGGGAAAAATAGTCATTTACTACTCCTCTCTGCTAAAGAGATCTCACATGATAAGAAATTGAAGGAATGCCATGCGTTGATTTGCAGGTAACAAAAAAATCACATCAAGTAAGGAAGTGCCACTGGCCTTCCTTGATGAATATAAGAAAATAATTTTAGATGGCTTACCTATTGGATTGCCTCCTTTGAGAAAGAGCACCTATCCCAAGGATCTCATTTGAGGAACAAGTTTTCCAAATCTAGTCCCTCATAATCGAGTCTAGTGGGAATGAGGAGTTGAACATGAAAGTAGAGGATTTGTTGTCAAGAGTTTTAATAAGTGAAAGATCCCCAATAATCTTCTTTGCCCTGAATCAGATTTTTGTGACTTCCAAATGATGAAATATTACTGCTGAAACCCTTGACAAGCAAACTAGGGCAGAATTTAATTTTTCCTAGCAAAAGCGACTAGGGTTTTTGATGGATCTCCATACAAATCACACTCAAAAATTATGTTTTTTATTCCAGGTGATTGCAAATAATTTTAGAACTCAGATTATGTAAAAATCAGTATTATTTGCAGCCAAATAACTTGGAAAAAACCAGATCTGAAACTGAACATAAACTGCCTGGAAACCCTCTTAAATTAACTCAGAAAAATTAGGAAAACACAGCTCTTTGTTTCACAAATATTTGGAGATGTCTGACAATAATTTTAGAAGGAAATACCTCTAGAATGATGCCAAAACAGTCCCAAACTGAGTCGACCCAACTGCTGCAATATATCTCTGAAAATACCTCCAAAAGCACTGCTGAAATTAACTGGAAATCAGATTATAACCGCTGGGAATTTCTGAGTGAAATACCCTCTCAAACTCCTGGGGTTTTCGTCCACAAGAGCTAAATTCTCAAGGGTTTTCGTCCTTGGAATTTCTTGCAAGCTGGAAGCTTACTGCAAAGGCAAATATGCTGAATAAAATCTGGATAATCCTCTAGCAAGTCGACTTGCTCATATAAAAGAGAAGCAACCCAAATGAACCTCCAAAAACCACCAATGACATTGCTTGATCCTCCCTAGGCTGGTCGCATTTTTCCTTATGGGCCAATTGTCACACTTCCCTATTTTTTTATCCCCATAGCAAGTCGCATTTTCCCTTTAATACAATTAAAATTAATTGTATTTTGACATTGACATTTTATTTTAATAATAAGCTTTATTATTTATTATATGTGCAACTTATAATATTATTTTTAAATATTTGCACAATATAATAAAATAATAAAACTTAGTCACCCTTGACACTTCCTTTGGCCATCGGGTAGACAAAAAGGGCCAAAGGTCTTTGTCCTAGATCATTCAAAAAGAGGGGATATTACAGTCCTCCCTCCCTAGAGTTGCTTGCCCATGGCTCAGCAAGCTGCAACAAAGTTGAATGTTGAAGTATAGACTCACCCTCCCATGTGGCATCCTCCAACGGTAAGTCTCTCCAATGAACTAGGTACTCTCGAATCACCTTGTTCCGCAACCTTCCCTCCCTCCAATCCAGAAGCTCCTCAAGGACCAAATCAAATCCCCTCATCATCCAATGGTGGTAACTCTGCAGAAAAAGTCACATGCTACCCCAATGCCTTCCTTAAGCAAGACACATGAAAAACATTGTGAATCTTACTTTCAGAAGGTAACTCCAATTCATATGCTACCTGCCCAACTCTCCTCATCACCCTGTATGGACCATAAAATCGAGGCTTAAGCTTCTCTGCTCCACTCTTCTTAAGAGTGCTTTGTCTATAGGGCTGAAGTCGCAGAAATACCATGTCTCCTACCTCAAATGACCGCTCAATCCTGTGCCTGTCTGCATACATCTTCTGCTGATTTTGGGCATGCTACATATTATCCTTAAGTGCCTTAAGGATATCCTGGCTGTCTTGTAAGCACTCCCGAGCCTTAGGGGCTCTACTATCTCCAAATGCCAAATCCACAAAAGATCTCGCGTCATATCCATACAAAGCTCGAAGGGGGTCATACCAATGGACATATGGTACGTAGTATTGTAACAATACTCGCACAAATATAGCTGCTTCACCCATGCCCTCTGTTGTCCTGAAACATAATTGCGTAGGTACCCCTCGATCCACTTATTCACAATCTCAATACATCCATCAGTGCAGGTTGATAACTCGTGCTTGAGTTAACTCGGTTCTGCCAATCTAAAGAGCTCCTGCCAAAATGTGCTCACAAATCTGCTATCCCGATCATTGACAATATTCTTCGGAAGCCCATGCAACCTGAATACCTCCCGAAAGAATAAATCAGCCACCTGTGGTGCCTTAAAGCTGGTGGGAACAACAAAGAAATGCCCATACTTGGTCAACCTGTCAACTACTGCATAAATGCGATCATGTCCTCGTCATAACAATACACCGTAATGAAATCCATCGAAATGCTCTCCCATTTTGTGCGGAATGGGTAAGGGCTGCAATAAACTGCATAGGAAAAGTATGCTCGGACTTGTTTTGCTGACAAGTCACACACTCGCGAACATGGCGTAGGACATCCTCCTTGAGACCCTTCCAAGAGAATCTCTCTCTAACTTGCCTGTATGTCTTAAAATAACCTGGATGTCCTGTAAGTGGTGCATCATGGAGTGCATGTAGAATCTTGCCCTTGAGCTTAGATTCAGTACTAAATAAATTCTACCCTTATAATAAATCAAATCAGATATTACCTGGTAGCGCTCATCCTGAATCTTACCATCCATGATCTCGCATGCCAATGTGTTCTTGGAATACTCAACCAACAATTGAGATTTCCAATCTGCAAAAATCTCACTCACGGAATATAGGACAACAATATGTGGCTTCCTCGAAAGTGCATCAGCCACTACATTCTTCTTCCCCTTGACATACTCGATGTCAAAATCATAAGCCTGGATCCTGCTGACCCACTTTCTGCTGCCTCTTGTTGAGCTCCTTCTATTCCAAGAAATACCTCAAGTTGTTGTGGTCGGTCCTCACCACGAACTTCCCACCCACCAATCTTTGTCGAACTTCGCCAATGCATGCATGATGGCGAGCATCTCCTTGTCATAGGTGGAATACAACCTCTCATTCTCCCTCAACTTCCTACTCTCGTAGGCAATGGGATGGCGATCCTGCATCAAAACTGCACCAATACCTGAGCCCGAAGCATCACACTCCAAAATGAATGGCCTAGAGAAATCCTGGAAGAGCTAGAACTGGACAAGTGCTCATCACCACCTTGAGCCTCTCAAATATCACCTGTGCCTCATCTGTCCATCTAAATGCTCCCTTACGTGTGAGATCACATGGTGTTGCAATATTTGAATAGCCTCTCACAAATCTCCTATAATATCCACATAATCCTAGGAATCCCCGCAACTCTGATATATTCCTAGGTGGAGGCCAATCCTGCATAGCTTGTATCTTCTCCTGGTGGACCTTGACCCCGTTGGCCCCAATGACATGCCCAAGATACAATATCTCTGTAAGTCCAAACTCACATTTGGACATCTTAGCAAATAGAGACCGAGTCTTCATAATGCCAAGTACCTCATCTAAATGCCTCAAATGGTCCTCCCATGTCTTGTTGTAGATCAAAATATTATCAAAGAAAACTAGCACGAACTTCCTCAACTGCCTATTGAACAGATGGTTCATCATGGAGTGAAAGTGGCAGGTGCATTAGTGGGACCAAATGGCATCACCAAGAACTCATAGTGCCTAATGACATCATCTCGAATGTTGTCTTGTGGATGTCCTCCTCCCAACACGAATTCAGGGTATCTTGATCTCTTCGAAAAGAAAATAGCCCCATACGAAGCTCATCAATACAAGGAATGGGATACTGCTTTTGATTGTCTTCTTGTTGAGAGCACGGTAGTCAATGCACATCCTCATCGTCCCGTCCTTCTTCACCAACACCACTGAAGAAGCAAATGGGCTAGAACTAGGACGGATATGCCCCATATCAAGAAGCTCTCTGATGGTCCTCTTTAGTTCATCCTTCATTTCTTAGATGATGATGGGGGTGTGGTGATCACGGGTTTGACACCCTCCTCGCATGACTCTATGACATGCTCAAAACCCTTGTGCGGTGGTCTACCTCGGAGGAATGTCACCAAAAACCGTCCCATGTCTATCCACTATGGCTTGAATATCTCACTCACGCAAATGCTGCCCACTATCTGAAGAAGATTTGGATGAAATAAAACATTGGGCTGCCCATGCAACCTCTCCATGTCTGATGATAGACTCCATCCTATGTGTTGAAACAACTCTAGGCCCACCATCTAAGAGCCCTTAGCACAATCTTCTTCCCATCTACCATGAACTCCAACTCCATCTATCTGAAATCCTACACATATCTTTAAGGAACTGGTTGGATACCCAAAATTGCATCTATCTCACCAAGGCCAATTATGTAGAAATCATCTGTCAATGTGTAGTCCCCAAATTTTATGCTGAATACTAAGTCATGGAATCCTCTAGAGTGCAACTCAAAGCAAAACCATTTGCAACTCGAACACTGAATCCCTCAAACTCCTCAACCTGTAATCCATGCTTCATCACAAATCCCTCATCAAGAAAATTGTGTGTGCGCCACTATCAATCAAGCAGACAACTCGATGCCCTTAAGTACTCCTTTCCTTTGGATAAACGAAAGGGGTGGTACTGCTGCAGTAAGCGAATGGCAATAAGTATCGGGCCCGATGTCTCCCCTCTCAAGCTCTATCTAGGGCTGCTCCTCATATGCACCGTGATCAACATCACTGTCCTCTCGTGTCAATCATCCGGTGCGGACTCTCCTCTACATCTGATATCACCTCAATAAGGTGCACCTTGCCTTTCCCAAGGCAGTTGTGTCCAGGCTCCCAATGGTCCTTACAATGAAAACAAAGTTTCTTCCTCCTCAACTCATTCCGAGTCTCTTGATCCATCTTAGGAGGGGGAATACTCTTCCATTGGCTAATGGAGCGTTGAAAAGGTTTGGAACTCGTAGAAGGCTTCTTACTAGACTGGTAAGAAGTGGGAGATGTCTCCAAATCTAATGCCGCTCTCTGAGCCACCCGCATTTCACCTTGAAATCTGACACCCTATTCGAAAATTTTTCGTACTTTTAAAATAATGGGTCGTTTTGTGTTTTTATTGCCTGAAAGTTCTTGTATTGCGTCAAGATAATCCTAAAGAGCCATAGTAGCCTTTTTTGCCAAATACCCAAATGTCCAAAGTTGTTATATTATGTCATGGTTTGGGATTTGTCTGCTACGAAATTTGTATTTAATTATTTTGAGCCCCGTATGAGGCTATTTGCGCTCCGTTTTAATTCTGTTATGATCGAATATGTCATTACTCTTATGTACTAGAAGGGTTTTAACTTGGAATAAGTTTTGGGCTTTATTTGTGACTTTTGGCAATTTTTCGTGTTTTTGTGTTGTCTGTTTCGTTTTACGTGAAATTTCTCTTGAACAATTCCTTTCTTAAGTAAGCCGATTTTGGCCTGGAGGAGCAGTTGGAAAACATATACGCACATTATGCCGGAGGAAGTCGCCATCGGAGTCTGGATCACCGGAAAAAGCGAAGTCGTGCACGGAAAAGCCCTGCTGCGGGGATGGGCGCATTTTGGAAAACAAAGGATTTAAGTACAATGGAAAAATAGAAGCCGCAGGGCGGGGTGGGAATTTTATACCTGCCTAGCAGTACTTTTTCCGTGTTATAAAATTCACTTAGGCTGCAGCAGGACGGGAATTTATTAGGCCGCGAGCGGTAGGAATTTATTGCTGCCTTGCAGGTGAAAATTCCCATGATAAAATAAAAGGAAAGTGACTTAAGTGAAATCATGGGATTTTAGTGCCACTTGCAGGTAAATAATCCCATTGTCAAATCAAATCACTTAAGTGGATCATGGGATTTTGGTGCACGCTTGCAGGTAAAGAATCCCATTGTGGAAAAATTCTTAAAAATAGAATTATATGTGCAAAAAAGTGCACCCCCTTTGGTGAGATGATGGCAGCCTTTAAGTGATTATTTTAATTAATCTATTCTTTCAAAAGTGCGCCCGAAGCTTGGAGGAAGTCAACAAGTCAAAGAGGGATAAAAGAAAGGAATTAAATGCATTAAATTTAATTTATTTAGTGGCTGCCCCTTCCTCTCAAAAAGTGCGCCCATTTGGGAGTTATTTAATGTTTTTAAAGGCATTAACACATTAAATTAATTTCTATTTTCAAGGCATGGTATGGTCAAAGCACACTGTGAAGCTTAAGTGAAGTGATGTGTGAAGGATTAAATTGGATTAATTTAATTTATTGGATGGCTGTCCTTAAACATGCTATTTTTAAAAGAGAAAAACATGATTTTTAATTAATTAATTGCCTTTAATTGTTAGGGCAATTATTAATTATAGAATTGTGAAGGTTATATAAGCATGGGCAGCCATATGGGTGAATTATTCAAATCACAGGTAAAGAATTGCAGCCAAGTGGAAAAGTGCGCCCCCATTAGAAGAAGGATTTTGCTCAGACAAGGTGACAACAAGGCTAAAAGCTTCCAGATTTGGTGCATGCTTTGAAGGAGGTTGATCTTTGTCTGCATAATTGTTTGCATAGGTGTTACAGGTGCTCAGGTGTTGTTGAAAGGATTCATGCTCTCTTTATGTGCAAATTAAACACCAATTTTTGGGGCAGCAGGCTTGAAAAGTGCAGATTTTTACAATTAAAATTCACTATTCATTCTCCGGTGGCCATTTTTGTTTGAATAAATTGCAGGAATTCAATACAGGTGCTTTACAAAGGAAAATGAGCTTTTATCAATGTCCAATACATTGCATATATCCTCCGAATCTGAAGAATTGTCTAGATCTGCACCAATTTTGAAGAAATCCGGCCAAGTAAGAAGAAAAAGAATTATTCAGACGAAGATAGACAAAGCCATGGCGAAGGAGATGAAAAAGAAAGCACGATGGAGTCATGCATTGCTTCCAAACTTGCAGACATAGGAGACACAGATCTAGGCCCGGAACCTCTTTATTTGATTGATAGATCCAGAGCGGGAAAGACTTCACTCATGCGTGCGGTTAAAAGCAAAGGGAATTATCCGAGTTGCAGACTTTTCCATGTATTGACCCAATTGCGAGTTCGTGATGGAGTGTGCTAGATCTTATCATCCTTCATCTAGATCGGTGCGTGATGCTTGGGAAAGACAATAATTCGTTTGGGCGAGAGTTCATCAATTATTGTTTGAAGATTCCAGGTGCGAAAGGTGGTGACTTCTATTAGCATTCAGGATGCTGACAGTAGATGGGAGAAGCATAGAGTTGATTGCGTGAGCATAATGAATAAATTCTGATACATGAAGAAGAAGCCTAGATCTCCTTCAAAGTTCTCAGAACTCTTCCACGGTCCATTTAGTGCGGGAGGTAGATGATGTCGTCAAATGCTATGTAGGATGAATGGCGAAGCGAATGCTTACACTTTCCGTACATGGATGTATGCTTTCATCAGGACCATTGAAATCAACAAGGTTGATTCTATAATCAATCGGTCGGAAATTATTAGAACAACATCGGTGAAAGCAACTCGGAGCGTGAAGCGTACTTTTAGCTTCAAGATGACTTCATACTTGGTGTATCTTACAATGCGTCTTTTCAAGTGGATAGATGTGGTGTTCTTTCCAAGGACCCCATTTTGAGTCTTACCCGCACTTCATTTGCACTGCGAGAGAAAGACTTCAAAGTGATCAACGATGACTTCTTCTACGATTTCATCTACAAAGCTAGACAAAGACTTGAAGGCCAACGGGGTAGCGAGGAAGCGTGGGAAGCTGTCCAAGATTGGCAGTCTATTCATTCAATTTGCAGATTTCACATACCTCAGGGTTACGGGCTTTTCTGGAGAACCAATAAAGATGCCCAGGTATCCGAATGATAGATTGATCGCCATGGAGCTGAGCAGGACAACTTGTGGAGTTACATGACCTTCAGTCAAAGCGGCACAAGTCTACGGGCTTCTTCCCAATCACTGTGGGATATTACAACTGCATTAGCATTCATAGAGCTCGAGGGATGGAAGCGCAAATGTTATCCGAGTATGAGCAAGAGTTCTTCCCTGCACGGCTGAACTTCGATCCATTTGGAGTAGCCAGGAAGACAATCTCCCAAGAAGTACGCACATGTGCCTTCATTAGAAGATTTATGGATGAAGTGTAAAAGTGAGTACGGAGTTAGAAAGAGAGATTTCAGCAAGCTATCAACAAAGCAAGTGTTCGACTTTGGGCTAGCATGGATACCTGCGGATCTTAAAGATGATGGAAATGTGGTACTTGACACTTACCATCAAATGGGAGGAGATAAAGCCATACTGCAGAATAACATAGGAGGTTTATGACACAATTGAAGAAAGGTCGGAGCTGTGTTGGTGAAATACTTCAAACCGGCTTTCTTGTGAAGGGATATTGCCTTGATGAAGCTTGATGAATCAAGTCACGAAACTTGGCCAGGCGGGAGATTCCCTCAAGCGAAAGCATGGAGGAGAAAGCGGCAGGGAAGTCGAGAAGTTGAAAGTGCATAGAAGATCTCAATCCGAGGAGAGGATCACTTCTACGACCATGACTTTAACTCGGTTTCTCCAAGACTACCGAATACTTCACCAACTATTGCACCGCGATGCGGGGATGCTTCCATGCCTCCACCGAATCAGCGACATTCATCTTCTCCCTCGGCCACTTCGTTAGCATTCGAGAGGATACGTTGAAGGCTGCGATGGCGGAATTGAAATGGCTTTGTCCTTGGATGACTCAGAAGATGGCAACCATAACACTGTGGCACTTTTTGACGGAGAGGATGCAGAGCGGAAGATGGTAGTACACTCAGCGACTTCTCATTCTCCGAGAAGTAACTTCTCGGAATGGTTGGCTTCACAGTTGGTTCCAGAAGCGAGAATGGAGATGAACTTAGAGGAGCACGACTTGCAGCTACTCCAGAATCAGGCGGAAGAGACAGAAGGCCTAAAGTTGCCAAAGCAACTTCTAGGTTGATCATCGAGGATTCGGGAGAGAAGTTTCTTTGAGATATCAATTCCGACAGAAGGAAAGATAGAGGAGGAGCTCACGGCGGAAGATGTGATAGTGACCAAAGTACCCCTCGGTTGAAGCCACCACTGAAGGATTGAAGCAGACACGCAGACATTGATGGATGCTTTATTCCTTAGGCTTGACAGTGAAAAGGCGGAGAAAGAAGAGGCTGCGAAGCAAGTATCTCAATTATGTGAGATCATAGCCAAGGTTGCTAAACCTTCCATTCCCCATTTCAGAAAGCGGTGAGTGATCATCTTATGCGGAAATGGAGGACGCAAGAAATCAAGTAAAGACTATTGACGAATGGAAGGATTTGATTATTCGTCAAGCTTCACATGCAACTTGGGAAGTGCCACCACTTTAAAGGTTATGAATGATGCAAAGAAATCAACTAAAACAACCGATGGCGAACATAGAAGGCATGAATACGATTGCAGAGAGTAACTGAGTATTTTGGCCGAGATCAACAAGCTGCATAGGAGATGTATTGATTGCGGAGCAGTTATGCAGGACGATCGAGTCGAAGAGGAAGCAGTAGAGTTTGCAGTATCTTTTCGTTTGGAAATCTGCGAGTTTTGTTGAAGAGGATGCAGGCACTTAAGAGTAGGACATCAGATTTACCAAATGTCATTTCTTTCACTGAGGAAAGAGTGGACGGAGGTGTTACTTCATACGTGCGGATCATCTCAACTAAGGTGCCTAATTCCTCCGGTTCTCTTGATGAGTACAAAAGAGAATTGATAAAGCTACAAGCTTTTCACGATGAATTCTATCGGTGGTGGCTGGCGCTTTGGAGGCGGACATTGCGAGGTTTGGGCCGAGCTTGGAAGATGTGGAAGCGTGCATCAAAGTGTTGAATGAAGGGTTGTTGCGTTCAAGATAGAAAGAAGCATGGCTAAAAACAGATGGAAAGGATGTTTGAATTACATGTTCGACAAGTATATCCGATATTAGAACAAGAAGAAGACATAAATGTTACAAATTGGCATGACTTCTTCTATTTCTTTCTTCTTACTTTCTATGTTCCTGGATGAAATTGTAAAACTTTAAGTTATTGGTTTTGCTGACCATTACTTAAAGTCATGTGGAACCATTCTAATAGTTAAGTGATACATGTGTCACTTAAGGAGAAGATAGTTGAGGATGATTGCCAAATGTCATCTTTACTTGTTGTTTATGTTTCGATTCGATTTGAGTTTTCCATTTGTACTTTCCCTCCTACATTCTATAAGTAGGAGAAGAACCTCACGGGTTAATCATGGATCGATCGAATTTGTAAGCTCTTGTGTTCTAGACTTTGTCTTTGAACCCTTGAGAGAAACTTGGAGCAAAGGAATCTGAAGGAGCAGTTTTACGGAGAACTTTGTGTCACGGTGTCTTGTGTTTCTTGCTTTTAAATCTTAGATCTCTTAAGTAAACTTTGTGTTATTATAGATCTGGATCTAGAGCTGCCGTTGTTTTATAATTAATGTGTGTTCATATCTATTAAGTTTCTTCTATGTGCATGCAATTAGCTCTGCTTCTCTACTAATCGGGATGCACATCTTCCCCATTTCTTCTCTATATTTCCTTTACTTCCTTCTTCTATAACTTTCCTTTCTTAAACAACCGCTTACTTGCTCTGAGAACTTCTTAGTTATGGTTCATGAACTAAGTGGTTAAAGTAAAACCACGATAGATAATAACACGTTTTTATTTACAAATCGACACGGGAGCCTCACCGGTTAAATGAGGAGATTTATCTCATGATTGCCTAGGTTTGATGCTATGCGAAGAAAATCTAGCCAACAGAATGACATCGTGTAATGTCCTAGGCCTAAGGGCCTTGACCAATCCCCTCAATTTGTCATGCAGTCCCTCAATGAAAAGCATCACCACACGTCTCTTAGGCATTTCTGGCACCATCACTACAATCCGCTGAAATTCGTTGATGTAAGTATCAACGTGCCCACTCCACCTAAGTGGCATGCCAAATCCCTATAATTAAGCTCCACATCTCTGTGATCAAACCTGACAATCAACCTCTCACTAAACTCTCTATGGGCTGTAAAGATCATGCTTCTGTGTGATAAGCCCATGGTGCCACCAATCGTATGCTACTCCCTCAAGGTGTAAAGTAGCAAATTGAATAGCCTCCTGCTCCTGCATAGGCTTGAGAGTGAGGTATGTATCAAGCTTGTGGATCCATGCTCTGGCGCTAATCTTTCCACTACCATCAAAGGTGGAAAGGGTCACCTTGTTGGTGGCCTGCTTCAATTCCTTGTTCTGCTGTGCTCTAGGCCTTTGTACCTGTCTAGCTCTCAAGCTCTCTCTCCTCTGAACACAATACTGGTGAAGGGGAAAGGCATTCCGTACCTCCTTTGGTAAAGCTCTCCACTCATCATGAGCTGCCATCACATTATCTTGAAAGACTGTGCCCTCAAGTGGGTCCTCAACTACTGGTGGCTCATCTCTAGGTAGGAAGCTAGGCTGCATAGGTCTATCCGCAGTCCTAGTAGATCTCCTCTCCTCTGTATGTCTCCTCTCACGTGGAGGGGAATCTCTCATGCTACCAACCTCTGTAGGTGCCTTGCTGTGCCTCCTGTGACTGCTGGCCACTGATGTGGATTTGTCCCTTCTATCCCTTCTATCACGCTGATCTCTAACATCCATCCTATGCATCAACTGCTGCATGGTCCGAATCATGTCCCTGAAAAGCTCATGATCCGGGTCAACCCGTTCATCCGGGGAGGGCTAAGTGATCCACCTCTTCGGTCCATGGTTTCGACACTACTACCTGTATCCAAACTTGCTATGAGACGTGCTGTCTCCTTGTATTATACCTGTGGGGCCCAACTTCTCTCGGCTGCATCAATCAAACCCTCCGGTGGGAGGATCGTTGCTCTGATACCACTGAAAGATCCCCAATAATATTCTTTGCCCTAGATCAGATTTTTGTGACTTCCAAATGATGAAATATGACTGCTGAAACCCTTGACAAGCAACCTAGGGCAGAATTTAATTTTTCCTAGCAAAAGCGACTAGGGTTTTTGATGGATCTCCATACAAATCACACTCAAAAATTATGTTTTTTTATTCGAGGTGATTGCAAATAATTTTATAACTCAGATCATGTAAAAATCAGTATTATTTGCAGCCAATAACTTGGAAAAAACCAGATCTGAAACTGAACATAAACTGCTGGATACCCTCTTAAATTAACTCAGAAAAATTAGGAAAACACAGCTCTTTATTTCACAAATATTTGGAGATGTTTGACTATAATTTTTAGAAGGAAATACCTCTAGAATGATGCCAAAACAACCGCAAACTGAGTCAACCCAACTGCTGCAATATATCTTTGAAAATACCTCCAAAAAGCACTGCTGAAATTAACTGAAATCAGATTATAACCGCTGGGAATTTATGAGTGAAATAGCCTCTCAAACTCCTGGGGTTTTTGTCCACAAGAGCTAAATTCTCAAGGGTTTTCGTCCTTGGAATTTCTTGCAAGTTGGAAGCTTACTGCAAAGGGAAATATGCTGGATAATACTCTAGCAAGTCGACTTGCTCATATAAAAGAGAAGCAACCCAAAAGAACCTCCAAAAACCACCAATGACATTGCTTGATCCTCCCTAGGTTGGTCGCATTTTTCCTTATGGGCCAATTGTGACACTTCCCTATTTTTTTATCCCCATAAGCAAGTCGCATTTTCCCTTTAATACAATTAGAATTAATTGTATTTTGACATTGGCATTTTATTTTAATATTAAACCTTAATATTTATTATATGTGCGACTTATAATATTATTATTTAAATATTTGCACAATATAATGAAATAATAAGACCTAGTCACCCTTGACACTTCCTTTGGTCGTCGGGTAGACAAAAAACACCAAATGGTCTTCGTCCTAGATCATTCGGAAAGAGGGGACATTACAATAAGAGAGCTTCACTCCATGTGCCATGCTACATGCTAGTAATTTCTTCTAATAAGGACAAATGATGGAGGATGTGCACGGATTCAAGAGGCATCAAAACAATTACCATCCGGTGTAGGTTTTCATTGCTAGGATGGATGATATCATGTGTTGTTTAAGTGGATATTATTATTTTTCTAAAATAAATTTAAAAACTGAATATCATTAAATTTATATGCGAGAGGGTGATGAGACAAAATAAGAGTTGCATGAATGATTAGTAATGTTATTTGGGTTAACAAACGCTCCAAGTACTTTCGTGAGATTTATGATATCTTGTCAGGGATAAAGCAATTCCAACTTCTCTCCGTGAAGGAGGAAGAATGGAGAAATAGTCGATACTATTCCTCTTTGTTAAATAGCTCTTGTATGATGTTAAAAAGTTGAATGAATGTTGTGCATTTTATGCATGGAGCAAAAAGATGCATCAAGTAAGGAAGCGCCACTAGAAGTGAAGGCCTTACTTGACGAGTATAAGAAGATAATTTTAGATGGCTTACCTATTGGATTGTCTCCATTGAGAAATATCATCCATCCCAAGGACACCATTCTAGGAGTAAGTTTTCTTACTCTAGCACCTCATAATTGAGTCTAGTGGAAATGAGCAGTTGAACAAGTAGGTAGAGGATTTGTTGTCAAGTGGTTTAATACAAGAGCTTGTGTCCATGCGCTATACTTGCAAGGATTCCTTGAAGAATGATGGAGGATGGAGGATGTACATGGATTTGAAAGCCATCAACAAAATTACCATCAAGTGTAGGTTTCCATTGCTAGAATAGGTGATATCATGTATTGTTTTAAGTGGATATTGTTACTTTTATAAAATATATTTAAGAAGTGGATATAGATTTAAACGAAACTTAGCAATATGTTGAACCATGTTGTCGCTTCTTCCATCTTGAGTCCGAACAATTTCTACTTCAAGGCCATTGCAATAGCCCCAACTTACGATCAAGTAACTTGTTCAACGCTTCCCAGAGGAAGTTGGAGATTTTGGAATGGTCTATATGATGAAGATAAGCATTCGATAATCCTAAACCAATGACTGCTATCACTCTCCTATCCTTGATATCCCATTTGGTTCCTTCCTCGACATCACTTAGTTTCACCATTTTTCCGTTGGTAATGTTCCACAGCACCCTTGTTGATTAGTAGGAGTTGAGTCTTGACCTATCAAGTATGAAAATCATTCCTCTCGAACTTTTAAGTTATACTCGGTATCTCCATTTTTACCCTCCCCACCCCATCCCCACAATTTAGAATGACAATTGGGACATCAGTTTCAACCGAGATAATGTCTCACATTTACAAGTGATAAATTGTAATGTCCCCTTTGGACATATTTGACCCAAGTTGGATTTTTGGCAAATCCAAACCCCAGATGCAAAATAATAAATTATTTATCAAATTAAAACTCTGCAGATCTGAATGAACCCAGAAAAATGCGACTAGGGTTTTAAGAGGAATCCACACAAATCAACAAGTAAATTCATACCCATTCACTCCAAACTGATTTCTATATTTTTAACAGCCCAAACATGAATAAAATCTGATTTTTAGAACAATAATGGACTGGAAAATAATGCAGAAATCTGCAGACCTGGGAGGCTGAAAATAACACTTTATAACCTTCCAAAAATTCTGAAAATGGAGTGTTTCAGTTGCTAAAACTCAGCTTTATTAATAACTTCCAAAATCAGTTCTGTAACAACTTGCAAACATACCAGATCTGCCAAGGGATAGGTCGCTCCACATAAGAAAAAATAAGAAATACACAGCTGCAACTTTCCTTCAAACCCTTGGACAAATATTTGTAAAATTCCTCCACACAACTGCTGGAAATAATGCTGAAATTTACTATAAATCTTTGCAAGCACCATAGAATCCCTTGTGTAGAGATCCCTCACATTCTCTAAGAGGGTTTTCGTCCTCTAGAGGAAATTCTTAAGGGTTTTCATCCTTGGAATAAATTATGCAAAAGCTGTAAGCTTTAGATGCAATTCAGAAAATAGATAATGATCATAGAATAGAATAGAATGCCTCTCCTCAAGTCGACTTCTCCTTTTAAGGATAGAAATGACCCAAAGGATACCTCCCAATCATCCAATCAACTCTTTTCAACATTTAATGCTTTTCTCCCTCCATTTTTCCATCCTAGAGCAAGTCACATTTTCTAGGGAGGATAAACTTTGACACATGAGCTTTTTATCTTTTTTTCTATTTTCTATTGCCCCCTTAGTCAAGTCGCCATTTCTCCCTAGGGAGAATAAAAATATAATTGCACCTTTTTCTAACTTATACTTGACATAATATTAAGTTATTTAAATTATTATAAGTGCTTACATATTTTCCCCTTTGCTAAGGGCACTATTTTATTTGCTACATTGAATTTTCCCTTTGCTACGCACTTTCCCTTTGCTATGGGCACTTTATAATAATTAAAAATAACTTAAGTCACCCTTATATGTTTCCCTTAGCCATCGGGTAGACAAAATAGGCTAAGGGTCTTCGATTAGGAAGGGGATATTACATAAATTTTGACTCTGTGTTTTACAAAACCATACACAATTACTTTAGAGCTAAATGACACTAAGGCACGATTATAATTGACTATTAAATATTTACAAGTAATTATGTTTTACTTATAGAATGACAGTCTAAAAATGATCTATTTAATATCTATTTATTGAGACACTATACTATAGCTTAGTCCACAAATTTTGACACACTTCAAATGAGAAGGATTTTAAGGTCAATTAGAGAACTACATTACATCACATTATTCATTCAAGTGCAAAAGAAAAACTTTTTCCGTGTTTGTTAGAGAGGTCAATGATTGTCGACCATTTGGATGCTGGAATTCACATGCAGCTTATACGTCCCTATCAAACTAGCTGTAGACTTTGACTGTGGATCTCAACAATTATGCAACTCACATGGAGATGAGATTGCATGTAGCTGCCATGGAAAGAACTAATACGGTGCATGGGTTTGCAAAATCCAATGAATAAGGGACACATGCTCTTAACACTTGATCTGCGTGGAACTAACAAATTTTCCACTTGCATACGGATGCAAAGATTAGTTGTGTACAGTCCCTTCTACAACATAACCTTAATTTTTCCAAATAGAAAAATTTAGGCAATATTTAAAATGACGAAATTGAAATGGGAAATTTCAAAAGTTCACATGAAGAGCTTGGAGTGGCGTTTTTCTAAACAAAAGGCTACCCTATTAATTTTGACATCCTAGACCTATTGGCAATATCAGCTTGAAGCCATCCCACTTTGATACCAAATTTTAAAATTTGGTCAGAGATTTGCAAAAAATAGAACATTATATAAAACTCACATTCAATTATTCATTTGATAGGGTAACATATTTATAGGTGTTTAATCTCCTAAAGACAATACAGGCCTTACCCAAATCTACAAATATCCCTAAAATATCTCCTCACTATTTACATGAGTTGTTTAAACAACTCACAAATAGTTATTTACTCTCACACACCCTCATACTTACTCACACATTACAATAATGCGATTAACAATAAATCACAACATAATTAGACAAGAGTTTTTGACACAAGTGCTTCATACTCTAGATGGAGGTTCCTATGAAAATGGTGATACTAATTGCTCATTTTCTTGGAATAGCTTAGGATTCAATGCAACAAGCATGTGCAATGGAAAGGGAAGGCAGTCATGTTTGCAAGACTGCAACTCTCTAAGACCAACTATTTTTATTGAATTCCCACGGATGAGGAATCAACAATGGATGATGCACGTGTTCACGAATTTTGAAAGGAGGACATTACTTCCTAAAAACAGAGTGTGTTATAATAGGGTCACAAAGATCTACTAAGGTGAAAAACTATAAGTTGTGGAGGATTGTTTTTGACAATGGATTAGGTGTGTATCTTGTTTCTCCAACAAGTGTGGTAGAGGTTGGGGAAATATACCTTATGATAAGCTAATTTTAGAATAAAAGTGGAAAATCAAAGTTGTGTGGCACCAAAGTGGATACCTATTGGATATGAGATTGTGAATGAAAATCATTTGTTTTTGCCATGAATTCTGTCCAATTAGGGGATCAAGCCTTTGTAGCATTACTAAGCCGAACATATTTGAGGCAAGAACAATTAATAAAAGATCGGGTCACTTAGTGTTCCAATTTGAAAGGTTGGTCTTAATTTCAAGTTGAGGGGTATGTGTTCATCCAACCCTTCCATGATGAAAAGTTGTAAAAAATAAATTACTTTCAATTGACAATAATAAACTAAGTACACATTTCATTAATTAATGAAATTGAATAAAATACCCCTCTTCCAATTTTTACAAACCTCAACTTCCAGGACACGTTTGACTCTTTCAAAGGACTGATTAAACATATTCGAGGCAAGAACAACTAATAAAATATTGGGGCACTTAGTGATCAAATTTGAAAGTCTTGTCTTAATTTCAAGCTGAGGGGTATGTGTTCATCCAACCCTTCCATGATGAAAAGTTGTAAAAAAGATTAATTTCAATTAACAATAATAAACTAAGTACACATTTCATTAAATAATGAAATTGAGTAAAATGTCACCCTTCCAATTTTTACATAGCTCAACTTCTAGGACATGACTGACTCCTTCAAAGAATTGATTAAACAAAGTATTTTTGGGAAAATAATACCTTTGAAAGTGGATTTTTACATGAAAAAAATAAATGATAATGTTTTTGCATTATTTATGAGACACGATGTGCCACAATATGGAGGCGCACAATCCTCATTTCCTGCCATTCAAAATAATTTCAGATTTCTTTCATTCAAACAATCAAATATTTTGTGAATTACAATTAAACAGCTCAAACATATAAAAATGAAGATAGCACAAAGCTATATGAAGGTCTACTAATCTTTTGCTTTGAATCCCAAGGACTATTAGTATTTGACCAATAAACACTGCAAATATATTGTCCTTCTGAGTTGCAGCCATGCTGGAAAGATATTGCCCTTCCCAATCGTAGCCATATACTACAAAATACAAAATTTATTCCTGTAAAAACATTGTTTTACCATTTAAAATCACAAATCTAATACAACACAACAAAAATATTATTACCCAGATATCTAAACTAAATAACAAGATTCTAGTCCAGCACAACTTATAAAATACATCCATACACATAAAATTAGTTATTTTGCAAAACCAGTGAAATACATATATTGCATGTATTATGTATCTGATGATATGACTTCAAGTAATGCATATGTCACCACAAAAATATGATCAACAAGTTACAACTATAATTTCATCATTTGCTATGATCTTAATCCCACACAATGGTAGCACATAGAGGTCTTTAAACCACGAAGGTTTGCAATAAAATAAGTCTCAATGTTGTCAATTAGGGCAAATTTTGATGAGAAAGTTTGCTAGAGCATGTAATAAGGTTGGTATGGTTGTTATAGTTGTAATTGTAAGCTCTAAGACATGCTTTCTTATGGAGGTGAGAAAAGGTAATGGGTTTTCACATCTATTGTTTTCCATACGAGGTTGTGTAGCAATACAGAGGCATACTATAGAAAAAGCACACACTCACAATCCATGACAGCCATGTTTGTTATTCACATGAAGAGAAGAAAGACAACTTATGTTCAAATCATTGATGCAAGTTTGACATGTGTGTTTGAATGATGTGGTCATGTGAAGATTGTAGTCATCCACGACGATGACGGTGTAGAACTCAAGAATTGAGGGTGAAATTGGCGAGCGTGGCAAGTGACACTCCTTTGACATGCTTATAGGAGAATTGGCCTTTGCAGTCCTATGGCCCCATATTCAACATGACCATTTGCAGGAAAAACAACCCAAAAAAGAAACAATGGCGACACCATGTTCGACCCAACCATACCGAGGGAGTGGTAATTGACAAGGCCTTTCAAGACATTATAATGAATCTTGCTTTGGCGAGTCGTGGGTTGTTGATGCTTGGTTGGATACTAGGCCACACGAGTCTTGCATTTGTTCAATGCAATCATCATAGTAGAAACACCACTTCCTCCTTCACAATCAAAATATGAAATCAAAAACAACATCAAATGCTAATTAACTAAGTTCCACTAAAATCTAAGAACTAGAATGTCAACCAAAAATATTTTTTTTTCTTACCATAAATATAGATGAAGAGGAGGAAGGCAATAGGATGGACAAATTTGTCCCTATTTGGGTTGGTTCCGAAGAAGAGAAAGATGGGTGAACTGAGATTTGCGTTGGGTAATGATGGAGGGAAGAGAGTGATATATATATATATGTTAATATAACTATTAACATTCACATTCACATTGATTGTTATGAAATTAAATTATTATGAGTACATAAATTAACCAACAAATAGACATAGATATAGATAGTATTACTAAGGTAGTTGGTGGGTTTACTCTTGAGGGCTATTAATCTCTGACCTATAAACACCTTAATATTGCGTGACATGTCCTTTCTTGTTGTAGCCCTTATTTCAAAGTTTCATCAACTTTTTTTTCCTTTGTAAATAACAAGTGAACTCAAAAATAATTTATTCTTGACTGGTGATTTTTGAATTGCACTTCTAGGATAGGTTTCAACCCCTTGGAAGGGCTGGGAAGGGTTCAATTTTTATCACTGATTGGGGGAATGATATATTGATGATAATCCAAGATGGTAGATGACTCTCCATGGATTTTCATACAGAGACATTGATTGAAGATTTGGTATTAGGTTTCCACTGCATTAAAAGAGAGTTGAAAAGTGAATGTTAAGGATAATCAAGTTTGTGTTTTGACGGGCATCCCAAACCAGTTGATGGATTTCTGACGCGAGCACTCTTTTGAAGACAGTGATTTTGGATAATGGATTATTCCATTGATAGATGAGGTATACGAGGTATTTGACTCCAGCGTGCCTTCACATATGTATAATAGGTTATGAGAAAGTTGGTTCCAATGTTCTGTCATTGATGATAAAAGGTAATCAGAACATATATAGCAAGTGTGAGAATAATATGTCACAAAGGAGATGAAACAGAAATAAAAATAAGACATAAAGGTATTGAATCCCCTCCGATTATGCAGAACACCGAATTCGTCATGCTAACCACACTTTAGAAAGTAAGAATGCAACTTTTTGAAAATTTGAAATGTCATAGGTGGGGTTTTGTTTGGATGATTGATGATTGATGATTCTATGGAACTCATAAACCTGTATAATAGTGCATGGATATTGACAATGGATTGTACCCAAGGAAGGTTATCTTTATGATAAATAGGGAAAGCTGCTTGGCAGATTAGCTTTGGATTGCGTTGAGATTGCTATCAAACTACTGAAGAATGTGGAAGTGATATGGACTTTTCCAGGAAATGTGTGGTATTACAGAAGATTCACTAAGATTTTTACTAAGATCAGACTCCCACTGAATGAATAAGTCAGGAAGAAAGCATCTTTTAAGTGGGATAAAGAACAACAAGAGGCCTTGGGAGCACTTAAATATCTTCTAATTTGGGGTGTAATAAATGGTTTGTGGTTAAAGGTGTATAAGAGAGGAACCACATCCACTGCAGATTGTTTAATGCAGGAAGGAAGAGGACTGCCGATCTTTCAAGATTTGTTTATGATATTGCTCCATAAGTTCTTTAGTCACAATCTTCATGTTGACTACTTTTTAGAAAATAGATGTTCTTTCTATAACTTCTTCATGAATAGATTCAAAATGGACGAGGCTGATAAGTATGGCTTAAATAGACTGTTGCTAGAGGGTTCCCACTGTCTTCTGAAGTTGTCACTTGTGCAATGGAATTGTAAGAAGGCTGTTCATCTTCACTATATGAGAATTCTGTCTTTTTTTATAGAATTATAAGCTCTTGCAAATCATTGGTCTTCAAAACATATGTAGATGTGAAGGGAGGAATAGATTTCAAATTGAATTCTTATAACCTAGTTATTGCAGATCACAAAGCAATTTTTCAGAGTACGAGTCCTCTAAGATTTTAGCATTCTTTTCTTGAATAGAAGATTAACATTTTATTTTTTTGTGTTGTTAGTTTTCTTGTTGTCTTTGCAGTTTTCCCTTTGGCTATGGTAGTTGCAAGATGCAAGGCTATTCTGTTTAAGGACTCTCACAGTGGTTTCTAATATATTTTCTGAGATCAATCAGTTTGTGAATCTTCTCTAGAAATGATGGGTCCATCTTGAACACAGGGTCTGGGTAATAATTCAAGTGATTACCAACAGTTGGCATCTTCCTTGGAAGAAAAAGG
The DNA here is from genome assembly GCA_018340775.1 of Taxus wallichiana var. yunnanensis. Taxonomy (NCBI): domain Eukaryota; kingdom Viridiplantae; phylum Streptophyta; class Pinopsida; order Cupressales; family Taxaceae; genus Taxus; species Taxus wallichiana. The sequence continues at coordinate 811,703,718 of CM031235.1, forward strand.
TGTTCGCACTGTTGTTGCCAAAGTTTCTCGACCTGATTGGCTACGAAATGCAGCTGGCCTAGTAGATGGGAATTATTGGAAAGGAACACTTCGTCCAAGACCAGTCCTAGATTGGTAAGCACAACGTTTTTCTTTCTCAAACTCTTATGGTCTGTTTTATAGGATGCTACCTTCAAGAGACTCTTCTTTCAAAAGAATGACAGATATCAACTTTGGCATTCCTGGGCCACAGATAGTGGGCAGTATCTATCTGATTGCCCATGTATTCTTCAATTGCAGGTATCTCAAAAGAATTGAAGAGGCAGTTTCAACAGCAAATCTCCTTGCCAATGGAAAGTATAAAAATCTTCAAAAATTTTATTTTCAGTAACGAACTTCAGTTTAATGGAATAATTTTCTAATTAGACTTGGTGCTTACTGCTTAGTGAGGAACAATAGTACAATTTTTTCAGCAGTGGAGAAATAAAAAACTTAATGCAGTTAACAGAGTTGTGGATCAAAATTATTGCCTTGATAGTTTCATCAAAAGCTAAGTACTCAGATTTTCTAGTGTAGAGTTAAGAAGGACCCAACTGGAGTTCTTTCAGCATTGAAGAAGATTAATGTTAAATAATGTCTATGCATTTTCTACTCCAACAAGTGATACAAAATTCTAGATGCTCAGTTTGTCCATGATTGAAGGAATGCTGAGTTAAGACTATTAGTAAAGCTCTTTATGCAACAGAGGCTGAATTTTAAGTACAGTTCCAAGAGATATGGATCATGATTAGTGTGTAGATTATATGCATGTTAACGAGTAATAAAGGAAAAGTACAAGCACTCCCTATGTAGGTCCATAGCAGAGATCAATGATCAGATAACCGCTACATCAAAAGATATAATACTATGCATGTCATATTGATTTCCATATCGGAAAAGGGCTCTTTTATGTGAGTGTGATTCTTCTCACACAAGTACAAGTATTACATCGTGTGTACTCTAACTCGGCATTGAATCAATCCTAACAGTTTTGATATAAGAAACTGCATTCATAATAATATTATTGATAGCAAATGTTTGTAAGTTAATCATATTTATTCCCTTATGTATTATCCCTCTCTAAGAAATGCCCATTGAAGAGCAGAACAAGTCAAGCTCTCAGAGATGGAAAATGGTAGTTTTCTCCCTTGAATTTTGTTGAGGCTATTTGTTGTACATAGAATGAGGAGATATGCACATAGAGGAAAATGCTATAGAAAGGTTTCTAGTCTAGATTATGGAAATCATAACATCTTCCTCTCCCTACACACTCATACAAAATTTAAAATTTTCATGCTGATTAGCATTTGTGAGCCGCCTTGGTGAGTGGTAAACTTATATTTGAAAAGAGTCTTGAACATCTGAAAATTATATTCAAAGCTCCAAGGGTGCAGGAAGTATTTTTGAAGGCTAGGAAAAACAATAATCGTTGGAAGTGAACAAAGTATGAATTTTGGCTATCTTGGAGACACAAATATTTTGGTAATATCTTGAAGAGGAAAAGTAGATGGGTCCACTCTGTAGATGGATAAAATCATTTGGAAAGCTTGGATCCATGAATTCTAGAGATGGAAATGGAAGATACGAGAGAATTCAAACTATCACAAGACTTGGAGCATATGTAGGGTCAAAATGGGCACGTCTTGAATAATCCCATTAGATGGGGAAGTTCAGTAGGAAAATGCTTGAGGAGTTAGAAGGGATATTGTTAAGCATTCATTATTATGTGTACACCTTATCAACTAAAAAGGGGCACGAGGTTATCTTTTGGACTTAAAGTGTGAAGAAGCAAAGGGGGAACTAGTTTATCTATAATAATGGCGGAAGATAATTTGTGAAACCTCATATCTCCCAATAGTGGAGAAAAAGAGAAAAGATGGGAATCATGCAGAAATTAAGCATTGAACGAGGATGGATCAGGAAAGCAACCATGTAAATGATAATGTATAGGGTCAAAATGGGCACGTCTTGAATAATCCCATTAGTTGGGAAGTTCAGTAGGAAAAAATGCTCAAGGAGTTGGAAGGGATATTGTTAAGCATTCATTATTATGTGTACACGTTATCAACTAAAAAGGGGCACGAGGTTGTCTTTTGGACTTAAAGTGTGAAGAAGCTAATCCAAGAGGTTTAGCTACTTTGATCTTGTTTACCTCTCCAATAAAATGGACAGGGAACAATCGTAACTTCAAAAGATATATCTTCACAAAAAGAGTTTGATCTGTGGGAGAGATCAGATGAGAAACTCACTATAGTAAATGTACTTATCAGTATTTATCCATTTTTCCTATAAATAACCAATAATAGTAACATCGAAGTGAACTACAGAATAATAGCATTAGCATACTCTGCAAAAATGGTAATTTGACTGCAAGGTTTGACATATGTAAAAAGGCATTCATAAAGGTAGCAAACAAACTCTGTACAATAGTAGCCAAGGACCGACGAGATAAAGCAGACAATGAAGATGAAATAATATGTTCCCATTAGTAACAAATGGTTGATAAAAGAAACCAATATTTGACCATATCTTGGATAGTATTGGAAGTTGTATCTGTCACATGAAAAATTCTGTGTACAGAATGTAAAGACAAATTAGAAACTCTCACTCCCGTGTTGTTTGTCTTTCTCCTGTCAAATCTCCTTTGCTGATTAGAAGAGAGAAAAATGGATGTTTACTTATGTTTGGAAAATGATCCACTTGGCTTGAATTTATATATGTTTCATCTATCTTTGTCAAGGAAAGTGTATTGACATTAACATGATGTTTTTTATTTGAGAAATTCATTGTTTATGACACTAGGGAAGGAAAAATTCACATCAATCTGACAACATGGTCACAAGGAAAACCTCTCTTGTAAAAAGCCATAGAAGCTAACATAGAGGCTTATGTCCTAAGATCCATTTAGTCAACATCTTCACAAAGCACTTGATTTTGAGTTTGGTAAGAAGAGCCAAATCCCAATTGAAAAGGCTCAACTCCCCAAGATGCATGAGGGGGAGTCCTTATGATGTTGGCTTCCATACGAATCCAATAGCCAATAGGAGTCAATTGAAATGTATGTCGCAAATATTTTTAGCTCTCTCTAATCATCTGAGTATCCCCAAGGAGAGGACCTCGCTGACAGGGTGGGTGGGCACAAAATAAATTATTGAATTCAAATAAAACTATTTCTTTTAGTTTTATTTGTCTTTTAGCTTCATTCAATTTCTTAGTCAATTTTTCTACTTGTGCATTGAACTTTAGAGATTTTTTTTTGCTTTCGTCCTCAGCAATTGTACCGTATGTACTTGCTGTGTTGAATGACATTTATATGCCATTTCACTTTACTTCTCCTCGGTCACTTTGACCATTACAAAGTGCCTTTGCACATAGCTTCTAGTGCATGGTAACTCATCAACAAATCTCTAGATTATGTCATCATCTACTTGTTCAATAATCACTGTACCACTTCTCAATGAAACTTGAATGACATTGTGCCAAAGATCATTACGGTTGATACTTGATAGTCTTCAAATTGCTCTTTCCTCTTGTCTTAGTAGCCACATCAAATTAATAAATCATATTCATCGAACTTTCTACCTTGTTTGTCATGACATAATGTATGAACCCCTCACTTATTCCAATTGCATGAGTAATCGATACAATTGTGAATGAATATAAACCCATTTGTTAGGATTCCTCTTTTTCTCACTCAATAAGGTGTTGCGAGAACCATATTATACTTAGGTATAATAGGCACATTGATAGTTATACTATTGAAGTTATACGTTGAATGATAATATTGCATAGATGCTTTGATTTCTTCTCCACACGGGCTTTGCTCTTCCATGGAAAATCCCTCCTTTCTAACCTTGGAAAAACCCCTTTTAGTGGCTCGACATAGACCCTCGTACACCCATAAAAGTTTGTCCGATGGATCGGTCAATGAAAATTTATGATGAACAGTCTTCCTTGGGAAAACAAATTTCCTTAAAAAGACAATCCCTCTTCGACGAATGAATTCCCTTAGACAGATGACCTTCCATAAAATTTGACCTCGCAGGGAAGAACAAACTTCCCTAAGTGGATGACTTGTCACAAACAGAGTTAAGACAAACATCCAACTCTGTATGTATGTATGCTTCTTCTTGCACCAACTCGCACAACAAGGCAACATGGACTTTGAAGTGAATGATGGTGTTCTTATTTCCCTAATGAAGCTCTTCTTCTCGAGTGATGGCCTTCATCGTGGGAATAAAGTTGCAGAGCCAAGTCGAAAATACTTAATCTACACCAAATTGATATATTGTGACTATGATCCATTCACTTCATCGATGATACTCTTGTACACTTGGAATTTTTGTTGGTTTTCTTTTAGATCGTTATACTTTTGTCGATAGATCTATAGGGATGGATGGATCATCTTTTTCAATGAACCTTTCTTTGTCAATAAAAACTTCCTCATCGACTAAAGGTTCCTTGTCAATGAAACCCTCCTCCTTGACCGGATCTTCTTCCTTACGGGACTTTCCTTGTCATTAGGATGATAACATCACCTTGTCAATGGATCCTTGTTGGAAGTTTTCATCTCACAATTTGTGGGCTCGAGATAGATGCTTCTTGTTGACTAAACAATAATATTTTGGCTCCACTTGATGTGCGGAGATGGTTACCTAATGTTTTTGTTGAGGCCACTCTTTGGCATTGAATTCATTTTCACATTTGTAATTTGTCTCTATTCATTTTTAGCTTGTCTAGATTCAAAAGTCTTACACAAAACTTAATTTATCCAACACGAGCTTTGATTTCAATATATGTCCACTCAACTTGATGTCCTAGGAGTATGAATAATTGCACAAAATTTCTATTTCTAAAATATCACTCTTGACTTGCCTATTTGTAGAATGCTTGCATCCATTTTTAGTAGTTTGAGCCTATTGTCTTTTAAATTAAGTTTCTTATTTTCCCTGAACAACGCAACATAAGGATGGTATATTTTGACATGAATTCCACTATCTAATTGCTCTAGGGTTTCATTTGTTGTCGATGTCAATAAATAATAGTAATACTTATAACATAGTACAATTAAGTCCTTTGTCAACCTTCCTATTGTTTGTTCTATAGTTTGAACTCGATCCATTTACATCTTACAAAGCACAAATGCCCATTTTTATGTAGAACTCGCTATGTCAAATATTAACTTTGAATCATGGTCCACATCTTTGAACTTTCCCTTATTTGAGCTTTCCCTTGGGTTATGTTCCACATTTCCAAAATCAAACTTGGTTAGTATGGCTGAACGTTGTTCTTGATGACAATGTCTTGTTCCACTAAAGTCAAAATTTGGCCCCTTAGGTTATTATCGGTGACATTAGTTGACATCAAAGACATTAACCGTTTCCATGATAGCTGTTAACAGCGAATAGTTTGCATAAATGATTGTGGTTATGTCACACCCACTATATTATAACCCAAATGTTACGTTTAAAATAGAGTTATTTTTTTTGTTAATTAATGCAAGATTTTACACAAAAACACACATGGTTTGCACTTTTCCGACACTATAAACACTTCATTCATAACAAAGCATACTTGCTTTTATCACATTAAGTATAAATTATTCACATGATTGTCGACCCATCAAGTCACAACTTTGTTCAGTTACTAAGAACACCTTTAATTATTTACTTGTACTTTTGTATTGTGATACATCCAAGTGCACTAGTTTACAGTTACACTAGAATAGGATTGGCTAGGATGGGAGTGTCTTAAGTTCCCAATCAACACTCCTAAAAACAAAACCTTACTAAGCACATTAGGCTATAAAACAATCTAGGAAATTCATGCCCCAAACTCAACTACTCATAATGGTTATGGTTCCAAGTCATTCAACTTGCGCTCAAATCATGTTTACTTAATTCTTGTTTTGTAGGGAGAATGCCTAAATATTCAATCTTTAGTTTAGCAATGTGAGACCAAATAGGAATGTTACCAAGAAGATCACAACATAATAGAAGGGTAAAAACCCTATACACAAAAATGGTGGCAATTAACAATGAACATAAGCACTTCACAAGGCATTTCTTATCTAGCCCCCACCATACGAGTGGGCTAAAGTGCCTAATAATGACACTTAGGGGAAATAAGATTCCCATTGCCCAAGTCCTGAAATAACGACCCGATAAGGGTGCCTCAACAAGTTGTGAGGGACGAGCATAGGAAATCCACTTACAAAACCAACAATAAGGTTGGAGACACATTACTAATTTCGGAGCCAATATTCCTTATATTGTACTCTTTAGGTTTGTCAAGTGGTTGGAAATAGGTTTGCTACAAAATTTACAAACTATGTCCCTCCAATAGCACTTTTAACTACGACAACATAAGACAAGGTACTCTTTTGAGGTGATCTAGCAATATGATGTCAATGTTGCTAATGTCTCTTGTATAATTCATGAGTTACAACTTCTGATATAGCCTCTTTAATGAAGGAATGTGTAGCGTTAGATAACACAACTAAACATTCTCGGATCACCACATCACACTTGACACACATCTAAGTTTCTTTCTTAGTTTAATCAAACAATAAATACCCATGAAATTCTTGGTAGATTTAACACAAAATATCATTAACGAATCAGCACATAATGAAGAATACTCACACATTTATTTCCTTTCATCAAATAATAATGTACAAAACTCTTTTTTTAATTTTTTTTACAGAAGTAACATCAAATGTTCTTATTATCCCAGTAGATAGAATTCATATCATACATCCCATTTCGCTCCTTTGCGTTGTCTCGCCAACCTGTATCAACACGAGTCAACGTACTGCTGGCGTGGGTATTACTCTAACTAGCAACAATATATTGCACTTACGGAGAGTTTTTTCCCACCATTCACCATTTTATTCACAGTGTTCTTTCTAGAAGGAGAGCATTATTTTCTTAATACAACACTCAATTTTTGTTACTAGTACAAATATATTTAAAAGAGATAGTTTTATGACACAAACCCAATCAACACGTTGTCAAGCTCCATAGGATCACTCAAATAGACACAAATTAGACTCTATGAGGTATCATAGCGATACTATATAAAATATTTTAGAAGAACAAGCTAGAGTAGTTTAAAAAGATGTTAATCGAATCTCATGTGCACAAATGGCTCCAAAACTAACATCCAAATGAGTACACTTACTGAAGCGATCAACACAAACCAATTATTAGTCACATTTCCCAATATGGGAAATGAGGGGGGGGGATTCAACGTTACAACACCACTTCTGAAAATATTTCTCAACATTAAGCAGCCCTCCTATGACCAGCATAATGAAAGGCCCAAGACTCACGTCCAAAATGATTTTAGAAAAGACATACGTAAACATGAAACATTGTTACAATGTCTCTAGTTACCGAGTGCCAAACTAAACTCATAACTTGGAAGGTGAGATATTACAAATGTGTGTTATGCGTTGTTTTCGGTAAGGGTGTTGTTTTAAGTCACTAAAAGCATATTTTCGACACTTATACACCTGAATGTGAGATCTGACCATAACCTTTCTTATAGATCACATTTCCTTTTATATTTACAAGTTTTGCCTTCAAATGTTAATGGGAATGACAAGTAAAAGTACGTCATCTTCTCTCTACTTATGAATAGCAGAACATTTAGCATTTATTTTTGATTATACGCCACACAATAACATAATGCTTTCTAATTGTCTCAAAAGTTAAATGCAATAATCACGAGATAGTGAAGCTAGGAGTTAAAAAACTCATACTTGGAAAGAAAGTAGTGTAAGCAACTACGGTGGTGGTGGTGCTCTAGTTGATCCATACACGAGCATGGATCTCCTTCAATCATGCAATCATATAGCAAAATTATCACATTCTTTCATGGCAGTTCTTTAAATCTAACCTCAAGCCACGTCAAGAAAACCATTTTGTGCATATCCTTGTTCAAAGTTCCTAGTTTGACACAAAACGAAAGAATGATTGCAAGAGAGAAGTGATTGGTTTGGTTTTCTTTTCATTAAATTTGGTATAATAATGTCCCTGCCTCTTTAGGCAATCCCACATCCTCTCTATGCTGCTATTGTTCTATTTCCTACACCTGACAACTGAAACAACATGAAAGGAAACATATAGCCAATTCTCACTAATATAGCATGCCCAAAACTGATCCATTCTCTTGAATTTTAACACCATATGCGGTTTATTTGATTGGGTCGCTTGCAATTGTAGACCGAGTTTACATGACAAGTTTCAAGGCATTTTCAACAAAACCCATTTTGTACATGGCTTAGTCCTTGAAGTCTGCTTAGCCACATTACTTGCTAATCGAGGTACATTGCCACAAAAAGCCATTTTGACGCAAGCTGAGAGCAAATATTTGGGGCATATTTGGAGCTATCATTACACCTGCCCAACGCCTCTATCACAACCTCATGCCCCACTCCCTTATACAAATCATGACTTGCACAAGAGTGTGTTGGCGTGAAGATAACCAGTTCTGCACTCCATGTCACTAAATGCCACCTTGGCGCCTAACTGCCAATTATTTTTCGCATTATTCTGCATACCACACCACACTAGACAAACACTCCTTTTTGACACCTCATATAACATAGTAAAAATGCCGGTGGCACAAAAAAAATACCAGAAGACAAGAATAGCTTTCTATTATGCACCTGTATTTCACCTACATGACTTCTAGGAACTTGAAACTCCAATAACCTGAAATCCCTGCTCAAAAGCACAAGTCGCTGCTCAAAGCCACGAACATGATAACCAAAAAATAAACTATAATATGTTGCTCCAACCTAGCCTCCTTGGATAAACGTCACAATTGGTATCCACTTAGGTGGAGAAAGGGTCATAGACCCACCACGTGCGATTCTAAAAGAAACAATATCTTTAATATAATTTATGTATTTCTTCCAAACATGCAGCATGATTTCTCCTTGATCTTGTCTCGGTTCAAACCTTGAAGACAAATACAAACCCTTTAAAATATATTTTATAAATAAAGGACTCTTGAAATGTTGCATCATAAATACAAAGGATTTCTCTTCTCTTCTGTCCTTAAATTCAAACACTCCCACGCGTCACGCCTACTTCCAAATTCCTCTCGATATATTTTTTAGGAGCAGGTAAGATAACCAACATGCCATCCCATTGTAATGTCCCCTTTTTCAAATTAAGAGCCTAAAAATGAACTTCTTGCCATCCCCTTTCCATGGCAATGAAGCATGATTGAACAAGGGAAGGAATTGCATTTCATTTCAGTTTTCTTTATTAGATTTAATGTTTTCTTTTTAGTGTTTCCCTTATGAGGCAGGTTAGGCTGTGCTTAGGAGAGTCATAAAAACAAATTAAAAGACAAAAAGAAGCCCAAAGAGGTCGGTCGACTTCTATTTGGCCTTTGGCACCAAACAAGAGCTATAAAGGGAGATATGTGACTTCATTTGCATCCTATCTTTGGTACATGTTTTTTTTGGGAAGAGGGCAACAAGGGTTTCCTCTACTATCAGAGGAGAGAAAGGAAAGTGGACCAGCCAAGAGAGGAGGATAATATGGCTCACCAAGATCCTCAAGAAGCCAAGATAGACAAGCTTATTGCAGGGCAAGAGCGATTGGCGGATACCATGGACTTCCTAGCCCTATCACTTTAGAGGGTTAATGAACCTAGGGTTCATAATGGAGATGGTAGCTCATTCGGAGCTAATACTACACGGCGACCTTTGGGATCAGCTCATGGATCAGCCACGAGGCCTATTTTCCTTCCAAGGGAAGAAGTCATTCCGGAGGTGGGAGCAAGGCCCTCTATGGGGCAAAGCATTGCCACGAGTTATGAAGAGTATATGGCACTTCCAAGGGAGATACGTGAGACCATTACACTTGCCGAGTTCATTGGTGTGAGCAGAGGAAGGTCTAGGCTAGAGCCAAGACAACATATGCCGCAGAAGGAGGTACAAAATGTGTTGGGAAATGACTTTCTCCACTTTTGATGGATCGACCAAGGGAACTACTAGGGCTTGGATCCAGAAGCTAGATACATATTTGTCCTTGAAGCCTATGATGGAGGATGATGCCATTAAATTTGCAACCCTTCACCTTGAAGGGATTGCTCATGAGTGGTGGTTTCATGGGTTAGTGACACAAGGGCACAATGAGATCCATTCCTATGATGAGTTTTGTAGAAGGGTCATTGATAGATTTGACAAAGTTGTTTCGGAAGTTCACTTTACGCTAACTTGCACGATCGAGACAACATGGCACGGTTGATGAATATGTGGCGGAATTTGAAAGCTTTCCGTGAGGATTACAAATGTCACAGAAATGAGACTTGTAGTTCTCTTCATTGAGGGTTTGACCGAACCACTCAGGGGTTTGGTTAGAGCCTTTGATCCTTTGTCTCTTCAAGAGGCAATAAAAAAAGCTTTGGACCTCGAAGGAGCTGCCCCAAAAACAACAGTGATCAACGGACATTCCAAGGTTACTTCAGGTGGGGGACAGCCCAAAGGACCCATGGCACAACCTAGAAACCCTCCCTTGGACCAGCCAAGGAAGCCCTTCCAAAGGATGCCTACTATTCACAAGGAGCTGCCCAAAACCAGCAATGAAGGAGAGTCTAGAAACGATTTACGAAAGAAGAATTTGTGCTTCTCTTGCAAGGATCCATGGACTCCCAGACCACCGTTGTTTGGGTAAAGGTAAAGTACATTATATTGAAGTATTTTCAGATTGTGAGGAAGATGAAAACAATGTTGATGAAGCCAAGCATGATAGTATTCCAAAAGAGGATCCGGAAAAAGTAGATGGCACTCTTGCTACCTTGTCGGGTGCACCTAGTTATCATCCATTCCGGATGAAGGGTGATCTACAAGGGCAAGGAGTCATAGTTTTGATTGATGGTGGAGCCACTCATAATTTCATTGATGAGTGCTTGGTGGCCAAGTTGGAATTGAATGTAGAAGACTTCAAGGGTTTCACGGTTAAGATAACGGATGGTTACACTATGCCATGCACAAGGAGGTGTCCCCAACTCCTTGTCACATTGGGAAAACATGAGGTATGTGCTGATTTCTATTTAATTAACATGGCTGATATGAATATTGTGCTTGGAGTCCAATGGTTGCATTCATTAGGAGAACTCACTTTTAATTACCAAAGCATGGAAATAAGCTTCACGGACAAGGGTAAGAAGGTTACATTACAAGGTATGCTTCCGGAAACACCTCAAGTCAAGTACTTGGTAGAAGATACTTTGTCATGGGAATCATATTTTTGCTCTTTATCTAAGATTACAGCAGATTGGAAGTCCTTAATTACAATTGAGTATGTCATTGTCAAGGACACATCTACTAATGTTGTTTTTGAAGGTGAAGTGTTTGATGAAAAGTACAAGGTTATGGATGGGCTCATTCTTTACAAGAACCGGGTTTATTTGGTGCCCAAATTGAAGGTGAAGAGTAAAATATTGAGGGCTGTTCATGATGACCCATCAACTGGTCATCCAGGTTATTTTAAGACATAAATAGGTGAGGGAAAGATTCTATTGGAAAGGCCTAAAGGGGGAAATACTCCAATACATTCGGGAGTATCTAGTATGCCAACAAAACAAAGCGAGAACATGCATTTCCCATTGGACTCCTACAACCACTCCCCATTCCCACTAAAAAATGGGAAAGTATCTCTATGGACTTCATCACGAGGCTGCCCATGGTTCAAGGTAAGAATTGTTTATATGTGGTGGTTAATAGACTCACTAAATATGTGTAATGTCCCCAAATGGACATATTTTGCCCTCAATGGATTTTAGGAAAATCCCAAAACCAAATGCAAGCTCACAAAATTAAAATCAGATTCTTACTATGCAAATCTGAATTTATAATGAGAAGTGCGACTAGGGTTAAGTGGAAAACCCACACAAATCAGCCCTTATATTTAAATCTTTCCACTCAAATCTGGTACCACTAATTTATAAAGCCCAAATATGTATAAAAATGCAGATTTCTGATGTAAACAAGGCTGCAATAAATTATTTAAAAACCCTCTTTAGCATAACTTCAAAAATTCATATCTTTTGCTAGAAAAGTCCAAATGGGCAACTTCTTATCATCGTATACATCTTACACAATCAACTAATTCATAGGTGACATTTTCATTACTTTCACTTTTTATCCTTTACAAATATTTCATTGTAATGTCCTCTTTTTTTGAATTAATCCAAAATAAATGATTCCTTTCCTTTCCTCTTTCCAAAGGCAAGCAATGGATGAGCAAGGAAGATCGTTGATTATATTTTAGCTTTCTTCATTTATATATATTTTTTTAATCTTTGTAGTTCCCATTATAGGGGCCAGTTGGGTTTGGTGCATAAAACAAATTAAAAGATAAAATCTGCTTTATATGGCTCGGCCTTTGCTTTTTTGGCCTTTGGCACCAAGATGAAGATATAAAAGGAGATTAAGGGCTTCTTTTGAGACATCTACTTTTGGGAATCTTTTTCTAATTTGGACTTTTGGGCTGTTTGCTCATTGTCTTTCCATTCTTGGGAAAAGATCCAAGTGTGCGGTTTTTTCAAAGAAGGATGAAAACCCTTCTTGTGGTTGGTTGGAGGATGAAAACCCTCCATCCTTGGTTGAAGCGAAAATATCTTGAAGACTTCATGCAAATTTGGACTCTAGAAGATCAAGGAAGACATCTACAAGGGTTTGCATGAATTTTAGAACCCTTCCTAGTTGGAGCGACTAGGGTTTGAGGGTGTTTGGGTGCCTTCTAGGGCACGAAAATCAGATTTTATTTGATATTCTGATTCGACATAATTTATAAGGCCAAAATCTATAATTTCATGATTTTTGGTGAGGTTTATCTATCATTTTTAACCTTGGTTTGTGGCAGCCCTGTTGCTGTCCTAAATTTAATTACAACAGTGTGTTATCTTGGGTTTTCTCCATTTGTTTATTGCAAATTCAAGTATCATCAAGTATCCATTACAGATTAATGACCCCATTTTTGAAGACCCTTAGCCTATCTTTCCCCGTGGGCTTTGGGATGTTACAGGGGGAACATTATACTAAATAATTAAATATTATTGCAGGAGAGTGATTTTTATCATTTGACATTATAAAACAAATAATTATTTAATTATGTAATTTATTTAATTTAATTCCCACAATGCAAAATTAAAAAGGGAATTAATTAAATAACTTTTGGGTGGCTTTTAATATTAAAATCACCCTTAGAAAGGGGACGCCACACCTAGGGAGGATAAACTATTTTTATTTAATGATTTCCCTCTCCTAGGGATTTTGAATTTTGTGCCTCCTTGTTTATAAAAGGAGAGCTTGGGATCATTGTGAGGGTTATGTTGATGAATTATTGATTTCACTCCATGCTTGGAGTAATGGGATGTATGCCCTAGCTTTCTCTCTCTTTCATTTGTAAGCTTCATTTGAAGCCTTTGTTGAAGATATTGAAGACTCTCTTGTTCCATTCATTGAGTTCTCTAGTGTTGATGTGTGTTTTGTGCATTATTTCTCCATTAGAAGATTGACACATTTATTTAGAGTGAAATATGCATGTTGTTGATGAATGTTGAAGAGTTTTAGAGTGTTCTATGATCTGATTTTTAATGCTGCAATTAATTCCAGCTATGGCGACTTGTGTTGGGTCATGTTTTGGCATGTTTTGAGGGTGAACAAGTTAAAATATAATCTGATCTATGTTGGCATAATTTTCCAAGTGTAGGACTGTTATTTGGAGGGTTTTTGAAGCATAGAAAGAGCTGATAATAATTTATGCCATTCACTCTAACCCTAGCGATTGGTTTGGGGATTTTGGGGGTTGTTTTGGAGGGTTTTCGGTGGTCTAAAAATTCAGATTTTTATCTCTTTGGAAATCTCTTGAATTATAGATTAGTCTGCACTTTATTTCACGGCAAAAGACAAAGTATTGAGCAAGTTATGAATTTTCCAAGTTTCAGCTGTTTGTGAGCAATATTTAATTATTGTGCTAGGGTTTCATCTACACAGTTTCAGATTTCGTGGGTTGATTTGCATGCCTTCTACTTATCCAAAAATTGTGTTCTATAGCTTGTTGGAAAGCTAAAAATATGAAGAATCTTTTGGCATTGGTTTGATAGAAAAATATTGGACGGTGAAGGAGTTATTAATTTTTGAAGTTTGCAGCAGTCTAGTGCATTTATTAATTAATTACTGCTGTAATTAATTTCAGATTTGAAGAGATTAATTTCCTAATTGGTTCTCCCATCTAATCCACCACCTTGGCTCACTCCAATCCCATTTGGGTTGTATTGAAGCTAACGTTGGATTATTTGAGGTTGAACTAGGAGGGTGTAGTCCTTCTAGAGTCGATTCAATAAATTAAATTGTATATTTGTATAATATCCCAAAAGGGGATATTACATAGGAAGGATACAAACTTATCATGGGCCTTATACTACCTAAGTGGCTAATATTCCTTCTCTAGGCAAGTCGCCAAACTCCCTAGGAAGGATACAAAATTAATATTAGACCCCCTTTGCACTTTTCTAAATATTACAACTTAATTTATAAGTGCATATTTTTATCAAGCCAAATAAATAATTATAAGTGCTTTAATAATTATTTTATTTTCTTTAGGCACTTATAATAACTTATTGTGACTTAAGTCACCCTTATATTTTTCCTTTGGTCGTCGGGTTGACAAAATGGGCCAAAAGTCTTTGATTGGGAAGGGGATATTACATTTTTTTGACAACCCCACAAAGGCTCAAGAGAATGGGGAAATTGCCAAGCAAGAACCAAGGAAAGAGGAAGGTAAAAAACTTTTGGTTGTTAATGATATTTCCTTGCTTTCTAATGGTTGCATGTGGCAAGATACTAAAGGATCTTGAAGCATAAGCAAAAAGATGAAACGAAGCATGAGGAGAAAGAGAATGCAGGGAATGTGGAAAAGATGCCAAGCAAGTCTCATGGGATAAAGGGAATTGAACATATTGGGGATGTCCAAAGGTATGGAGGTGTTCTACAATCATTGCTTTCTTCTACTCCAATTTAGTTTTGTTGTCTTGAGTCATTTGATAACAATATGTCATTGTTGAGGCTCCCTTGTAAACCATGGCAAGTGGTTGTACATGTGGATCAACAAGCTAAAAATGGAGTTATAAGTGAAGAAAAATCTGAATACGGGAGGAAAGATGAAGTGGAACTTCCAAGGGAAGATGTTATGAGGTACACACATGAGACAAGGGCATTTCCGGGTGTCCATGACCACTTTCAATCTGCTGTAATTTTCAGATCAGCAGCCTATGGTAAGCCATA
The DNA here is from genome assembly GCA_018340775.1 of Taxus wallichiana var. yunnanensis. Taxonomy (NCBI): domain Eukaryota; kingdom Viridiplantae; phylum Streptophyta; class Pinopsida; order Cupressales; family Taxaceae; genus Taxus; species Taxus wallichiana. The sequence goes on from CM031235.1 coordinate 811,719,049, forward strand.
TGATATTTTATTTGATCATGACAAAAGTCTATTTCATCATTATTTATCATGGCCATGCTTGGGTGATCATAACTATGCTAATGAGGGGCAAGGACTCACTATACATCTTCCAAGCAATGAAGTGGTTATTTATGACAGCCCAAGGTACACACATTTCAGATCTTTTGTTTCCTTCTTTATCATCTTGTTGGGCTGATCATCACAAACTCTTTGTCACGAGTTTGGACTTCAAGATAGGGGTTTCTTTGCACATGATGATCGAGACAAGAAAAGGTATGATGAAGGGTTTCATAGATTGTTTGCATCCTTGGAATCTGGGTAAACCCTTGAAGCTCAAAAAGGGTGAAGGTAAAGATTTCATTTTTGATTTTTCCTCTCTTTGCTTTTGGAAAGGAAGGAATTTGATGAAGGAAAATTCTAGCATGACATGTTTAAAGCAACATAAGCTTGATGGGAATTCTGATTTTCTTTTCTATGAATTGCTAACCCATGGTTCCATGAAAGAACCAAAAGAAATATGGAAAAGGGAAGCAATTATGATGAATTTGCAGCTGTACACATGACCATCAAAGAGGAGAATGATGATTCTATTTTTCAGTTTCATGACCCCATGAAGAGGTATGAATTTTGTTTTGGCTTCCTTGTTTTCAGTTCAGCTGAGTCACACAATGTTTGTGGGTATCAAGAGCTCCAAATTTAACGGGATTTATCCTCAAAATTCACAAGGAGTTGGGGTTCCACTTGAAAAATGATGAAATCAGAATTCATAGGAATGTTAAGAAGGCTGATTTTCTCAAGTTTAAGGCCAAGATGTCTGTTGATTTCAATTGTAGGCCTACTGTTCCTAGTGTCTCAGCATATGTAAATCAAATTTCAGTCCCTACATTACTCATGGAGTTGCCTTTCTTCATGAGATTTCAGTTTGGTAGGCTGAGTTTGCAAAAATCAGATTTGGGGCTGCCACTAGCAGCCATGAACGACAATATGTTTTCATTTTTGAAGAGCATTCTGTCATGGAATGATGAGGAAAGAAGATCTCAGCTGAAAAGAGGGAATAAATCAGATTATGATGTGTTGTTTTCAGACTTGAACATTTTGATTTTTGAAAGAAAAATGCATGATTACAACTGTTTTTGGGACAACATTATTGAAGTGTTGGGAAGCCATCATTTGGATGGAAATTATGAGATGGTGTCAAGCAACGGAAGAGAGCTAGCTATCATGTCCCTAAGGCATGATAAGGAGAGTTTAAAAGTGTTGTTAAACACTCTTGTTTTCTTTGATATGTTTGCTTCATGTGTAGGTACATCAAAGAAGAAGCAGTTGAGATTCATTTGGGATCCAGGTACTTACAATTGCTTGAGGACAAGCAATTTCGGGAAGGGAGGATTGTAATGTCCCCTTTTTTCGAATTAATCCAAAATAAAGGATTCCTTGCCTTTCCTCTTTCCGAAGGCAAGCAATGGATGAGCAAGGGAAGATCGTGGATTATATTTCAACTTTCTTCATTCATATTTATGTTTTTATTTTTGTATTTCCCATTATAGGGGTCGGCTGGGTTTGGTGCATAAAGCAAATTAAAAGATTAAATATGCTTTATATGGGTCGGCCTTGCCTTTTTGGCCTTTGGCGCCAAGATGAAGATATAAAAGGAGATTAAGGGCTTCATTTGGAGACATCTACTTTTGGGAATTTTATCTAATTTGGACCTTTGGGCTGTTTGCTCATTGTCTTTCCACTCTTGGGCAAAAATCCAAGTGTGTGGCTTTCTCCAAGGAAGAAAAACCTTCTTGTGGCTGGTTGGAGGACGAAAACCCTCCATCCTTGGTTGAAGCGAAAATATCTTGAAGACTTCATGCAAATTTGGACTCTAGAAGATCAAGGAAGACATCTACAAGGGTTTGCATGAATTTTAGAACCCTTCCTAGTTGGAGTGACTAGGGTTTGAAGGTGTTTGGGTGCCTTCTAGGTACGAAAATCTGATTTTGTTTGATATTCTGATTTGGCATAATTTATAAGGTCGGAATCTATAATTTCATGATTTTTGGTGAGGTTTATCTATCATTTTTAACCTTGGTTTGTGGTAGCCCTACTGTTGTCCTAAATTTAATTACATCAATGTGTTATCTTGGGTTTTTTCCATTTGTTTATTGCAAATTCAAGTATCATCAAGTATCCATTCCATCATAGAGAGTATGGCCTCAAAAGAAATTTCAAGTATCTATGGGATCTCTCTATACATGAGCACGTCAAGGAAGAATCCAAAAGGACCAAAGTGTGACCCTATTTTTGTTACTCTTTGTTGCACCCTAGTATGACTATTTCTATTACCTCTATGTTGTGTGAGATAAAAACTAAATTTTCAGATCAATCCCTTTCATAACTCTTTCCGACAACATTATCCTCTAATTATTTGTGTTCCCGCACCTCTTTGAAGAGTGAGGCCATTGAGATGAAATAAATAAGGCCCCAATAATGATGAGGCCACCTAGATAGAATTATTTTATTAAAATTCAAAATGGAAGGAGTTAATGAGCTATTGTTTAGATCAATCCCTTTAATTTTCATTGTTTGGTGTGCACAACATTGCCTTCACCACATAAGGAGTGTGTACTTTGGAAAAATTCATATTTTTCACTTCGTGAGTATAGGGAAGTTTGATAAGCAAGCATTTTCAGCATGGACTTCAAAGGGAAGCTCAAGTGTTGTGGAAAAATCTCAAAGATTCAAGGACCAAAACATGTATCCAAAAATCTTTAGTGAGAAGGTTTTAAACATTTTTACCCAAGTCTCGGGGATGGGGGACAGGGAGACGGAGGGACGGGGTTTCTGGGACGGGAAAAAATTCCCAAATTTTGGGGACGACAAGGGGACGGATATTAAAATAATATATAAAATATTAATCTTTGAATATTTTGACTTTATTCAATGAAATTTAGGGATGTAAACTTTATTTAGGTACTTTCAAGATTATAATTTAATGTTCTTCGTAAAAATAACAGCTTTTTAAAAGTAAAAACATCAGATTTTTTTGAAAGATAAAAAAAAAATAGGGAATGTCCCCTCCAAGTCCCCAAGTCCCCAAAACATTCGGACGTCACCAAAATCTAGGGGATGTGTCCCCACGTAACACTGGTTTTAACACATTTTTAATTAGAAATTTTGGTTTTGCCACATCAATTATGGCGGACAAAAATAAACTCTCCAACATCAGCCACAACATTGTCTTCCATGCATGGGCGAAGAATTCCTTGGACATGGATTTTGAGAAATTTGGCATGGCTAGGAAGGGAATATAATTCCTAAACCAACATCAACCATAGTTCAAAATATGGTGCAAATTCATTGGTAGCGGTAACTCCAGGCAAGGGGAAATTAAAAAACAGAAAGTGGGTGAACTTCTCACAGGGAATAAATCTAAGATGCTAGCCATGTCCGAGAACATAGTTGGGAGAGCCTTCTGACCGCTAAATCTCTCGCATGATGAGCCAGTTAGCCCGAGGACCATGAATTTAAAGTGACATTGCAAAGAGCCGAGGTAGAAAAGGATTACAAATGGCCCATTTTAGTGTGAGGAGTTCGAGCCATAGTTGTTCGAATGGCGTCCAACTAGAACTAGCAGAGTGGATACTCATTTTTCTGATATATGGACAAAAATGTTCAAATTATTTACACTGTCAAGGATTTGACACGAGTGATTGGTATGGTGTCACTTCGACAGTTAGTTAGCAAACCGGCAGGCAACCCTCATATTACCCATGCCTAGAAGGGTTATACTGGGTATACTGTATAATCTATGCAGGCCAAATTTGACTGCAGAGGAATTGGCTCACATGTGCGCTAAGAAGCATCATGACATAAAGAAATAATTATTGGCCTTAGAGGAGGGGTGTTGTCTTTTGGATGTGATCCGATGTCAGCTAGCGGGGGGCACTCAAGCATCCAATGTTATAGTTTTGATCACATATCACATGCTCAACTTATAGATAGGCGTGATTTAAAACTTGGGGGAGCTTTTGTTTGCTCAGATTCATGAATTCATTTCCTTGACGTACATAGGATTTTATATGACAACATGCCATTCAATTATTTCTGGATGCAGTGTAGTTGCTATTGAAGATGGAGGGGAATTTTCTTTGGATAGTTCATGTGACTTGATTTGGCCATCCATTTTCCAGTGGAGACATCTTGGTGTCTCGCTAGCTGATGCTAAGGATGATAATATTGATCCTGTGCAGTGGTGAAAGAGAGGAAGCTGATAGAGCTGTCCACTTTGGAAGAAAATGAGGGTGAAGGTTCTGATACAAAGGAGGTTGATGAGGACGACAGTGGAAACAGACTTGGGATGCCAAAATCTTACACCACTTCTTTAAACTATTTGTTTCTCTTTTTCTTCTAGGAGCCTATGGGTTTTTCTAGGCCATTGGGCCAGCCGACCATACATCCATTCGAGTCGTTCATAGTCACTTCATCGCCTTTGGGGGATGATGGGGAGTAGATAGAAGAACAACAAATATAAGACAAATTGACCAATTAATTCGGACTTGGAAATCCCAATGAACTCATTGCAGTTCCTAGAGTTGATAGTACAGAACTTGAGGAGAAACACGTTCAGTTGAGGGTTGGTATAGAGTTCATTCAAAGGTAGGCCCTTCTGATACTGGGCCCACTAATTCTCAGGCTCATGTTATGACTATTCCATCGTTCCTTCTTAGTTCAAATCGTATCGAGCCCTTTGACACTTTGTCTCTGTAATGTCCCACTTCTAGGATTAATGGAAAATGCAACACTCAAATAGAAAATAACACCACCAGTGATTAGAAATCAGATCCACATGATAAAACCCAGCCAATAGATGACTCAATAAACCCAAAGGTAGGGGTTTAATGGCCTCTACTAAATAGCTTAAGCAATTAATTCTCAGCTGGACTAATGAAACTCAGAAAATCAGATTGCTTTCCAATAAATATGAAGATCAAACACAGCTGCAAAAGATCTCCAAATCTGTTTTAATCTTCATGCTACAAAGATCTGATAAACAACTCAATAAACATGTCAAATTACATCCAATTCGCTGCCCCAAACAAGAGACTCTTAACACCATAATCTATGCATTCACATAAGCCATCATTAATCTGAAATATCAGTCATGTAAGTCGCTGCCAATTGAATAAATGCAACCACACAAATACTCAAAAATATGTCATATTCATATCTGCACAAGAGACTTCAAAAGGACCCCCAACTATCACTGAATCAAGCAACAATCAGACTGCCATGCTTAGGAATGGACCAGCTATAGAAAGAGCATTCAAACCCAGGTGCATCGCTGCCCAATGAGAGGCAAATCATGCATACAACTCAGATATTCTTCCTCGTATAGTTCGCTGCCAAAAAGACTTCAATTCATCATTAAAGCATACATTAAACCCAGTAGCCACATTTAGGTATTAGAGACACTCAATAAGCATGGAAATCGATTGCCAAAAATACACTATAATGGTGTCGCTAGGCATATGCCAAATATACTAGCAGTTTGTTGACTTTAGGAGGATCAAAACATGCATTAATTACTCAACATTCTTCCCAAACGGAGTCGCTGGTTTTAAGGAAAGAACAACAGCTCAATTCAACTACAATAGAACCATTACACACCAAATATTAGCACCAAACTTATCTAAAGGGATTCGCTGTAACAAGGGCACCAAAACATGTATAGATCTGATCGACTCACATCAAAGAGGGCTCTAAAACAGTCCACAATCACCATGAAAGGAGTTGCTGGAGTTAGGAGACAATAACACACCACTAGCTGGTTGATTATATACTAAATATTGCATACAAAACAGTCCATAAACATCATAAATGAAGTCGCTAGGGTGGCATGCAATACACATCCAAGTCGATTTGCAAAGCACACAAAAGAAACACTTTAATTGATATCAAACTAGCTTCAATTAAATCTCCCATGCAAGAGAGAACAAGTATCAAGTGTGGGCATGCATCCCAACTCCAAACATGGAGTTCAAATCGATTTCATCATAGCATAACCCATCTCAAGGAAATGCGATCCCTCTTTATAGAAATAAAAGGTGCAATCTCCAATGTTCAATCATTTAATGTTTTCCCTCTAAATCAAAATCAAAATAAAAATATTTAATAAGTTACTACTTGTGCACTTTATTTAATTTCTTAATTTAATATTAAGAAATAACTAACCTATGTGCACCTTCTAGACTACATAGAAATTCCCACTTGTAACGCTAGGCATACCAAGGGGTTACAATGTAGATAGAAGAGTGAATTGATTTGGTAGTAATGTCTCTCAAAAAGGGGGACATTACGGTCTCAATGTTTGTTGGCTATGAGACCCATGGTCAACAATACATGACAATTCGAGTGTGACCGAGTATCTGGATGTTGTGAGTGGTCCCTCATAGAGACAATGATACATATGATTTTGGAAGAGGCAATTAGCATATCAAAATTTGTGCAAGCGTGGTGTTATCTAGAGATCACACGAATCTGTTTCAACAAAGGATGCCCAAAACATAACACCCTTGAGATGCATGAGAAGTAGTTGCCCACTCTAATTCTTCATATTGTTGCTCTTGTTGTGCATAGTTTGTTGGAGTTGCTTAGCATCATTGAGGCCTTATATCAAATACCAACATTTGTTGCTTCATTCATACATGTGTGATCAACATTGGTTGGAGGATGAGAAGGATGATGCTACTTGCGAGATCACACTTGTGAGGAGTCAGCAAGAGGATCAACATGGCCACTTCTAGGACCAGCTCACCAAACAAACTCAATTTTTGTAGGAACATATTCGAAAGGTTACTAAGTATGAGAAAGAGCTCACACAAGTGAAGGGTGAGCTACAAAATGCTGAGCAAGAGGTCATTCATGGAAAGAAAGATTTATGAAGTTGAACATATGGTGAAGGATTCATGTGAGCGAGAACTTGTGGCAGCCAAGCAACTACAAAACCACACATCCAAAGTGTATACCCTTTAAGATGAACTCAAAGCATCTCTTCGGCTCACGTCCGATTGGAGCTTCAACACCGTAGGGATTGTAATGTCCCGTCTTTACCACGAGCTCACCACGAGATCCTTTTTGCCCTAGATGATTTCTTGGGGCTGAAAGAGAAATACAAGGAAGTAGTTTATCGTTATATTTTTAAGTTGCTTTACCTTGTAATATTTATTAAAAAACAACTTTAAGTTATAACCATTAATCAAAAGGGACTTTCTATTATTAAAGTGACTTTATGATAAAGTGTATTCATAAAGATAAAATAGAAATAAGAAAGTCACTTTATAAATTAAAAATCACTTTTAGTCCCACATGGAGCACCCAACTTGGAAAAAGGCAAGGAAAGGTTAAAATAAGAGGTTTGAGTATTCATTTGAGATCATCTTTTGCCAATCTATTTTCTATCATTGCATGTTAAGCTATTTGCTTGCATCAAATCTTCTAAGGATGAAAACCCTCAAGGAGATGGAGCTTTGGGGACGAAAACCTCCAATATTTGAAGGTTGGGAACGAAAACTCCTTAACTTTGTGAGGTGAATCTACTCGAGATTTACCATACAGTTCAGATTTGCAGTTTTGTTGAAAGGATATAATTCAGATCTAGGGCATTTTCTGGGCTGTTTTCACCCTTTTCTCAGCTAATCTTCAAAACAGATATGAATTTGTGAGTTTGTGGGGTTTGGATCAGCCAAACCTTGATTATTTTCAAATCAATTTGTAGATGGAACAGATTTGGGCACTTTTGGGCCTAAAGCGACCACCTAGGGAGATTTGCAACCTCTTTTGGAGGAGTATCTCATTTCTGATTCGGTCTTTGGTTTATTGGAGGGTCTTTGACATCACTAAAGGCAATTTTAACATCATTTGAAGTATCCCTTGAAAATCAGACCCTGTTTTGGTGATTTGAGCTCCAAGAAATATTATCAAACACTTGGCTTGCAAGTCTGTGTACTTGTCGTAGTTTCTTCATTTGGTGTTTTGGTTTGTTTTGATGATTGTAAAGGACTTGAAAGAAGTAATTTAAATGATTTAAATAAAGGGAACACAATGCTACAACTATATGCAATCAATATATGACTGAAATGACATGAGAAATGCACCTACAACTTAGTGGACATTATTACAAACATTTGCCATGTAAACTATTGATTGAATATGAACTGAAATAAGTAACTACAACAATGACATATTGACAAACATTTGTTGTGCAACCTTATTTCTCCTTTATTGAATGCATAGACTTATTACAATCTTATCAAATGCTGTTTACAATCTGAGTGCAATGCCAAGACTCTTGGCTTACATCGAATCATGAATGAATGCCGCTACAATGTCCTATACCAAATATTCATGCAACTACAGCCACTATATGGCAGCAACTAATACAATGCAATGTAGCCTATTAAAATGATATGAAATAGGTCTTTCTTGTATTAACTTTCTTAAAGGCTTGAGTAGTCTTGCGAGTTCGGGGAGAATGGAAGGAAAATTTTCGCGCGCAGCAGTAAACACCTGGCAAGGCCGCGGATAGAAGCTCGAGAGGGCGCGCTGTAATATCCCCTTCTAGAATAAGTTAGGAATTAATACAAATCTGATCACACACAGCTGAAAATAATTAATTTTCAAACCCTAACTGCTGCAAACTTCAAAAATTCATATCTTTGGCTAGGGAAGTCCAAATGAGCTGAAATTTTGGATAATGGACCATAAAAATATGAGGAACAATATGCAAAAATCAGATTTTGCATAGCCAACCCGAAACCCTAATTTTGACCTAAAAAGTAGGTCGCCCAGCACTTTTAGGGCACCAAATCTCCTCCAAAAATTATGAAATTGCTTTCTCCTTATCTCTCCTAATTTCTACAACCAAAACCAATATTAATCTGACCCCAAAACTGCAGATCTGAAATAAATATTAGTTTATAAGAACCAAAAAGCTTGCAGACAACGCTGAAATCTTCTAAAATTCATAACTCCTTCAATACTTAGAGTTTTTGCATGAAATAAATTGCAGAATAAAATAGAAATAAAGATCTTTCCAATGAACTAACAAACTGAATTTTTATCCCACTAAAACCCACTCAAATCTGCCTCTGAAATCTGAAAACCAGTTGCTAGGGTTAGGGAAAATTAATTAAATAATTTCCAGCTCATAAAACCCTTCCAAAAACCCTTAAACAATCAACCCTTGATCTGAAATAATTGATTAGACACAACAACAAATAGATCTAGCATAAATAACTTCAAAATATGAAAGATCAAACCCCAATACCAGTTGTTATGGCTAAATAAATTGCAGCAGCAATAATAGTCATAAAAGTACTTCAAACCCTTCACAAAAATATAGATTTATCATCCAAATAAATGCGCCAATACCAACACAAGAGATCACAATGAAGAGAACAAGAGAGAATACTTCAATTGATCAAACCAACTTACTAACTTCCCACGCAAGAGAGAGAGAGAGAGAAAGCTTTAATGGGCATGCATCCCAACTCCAAGCATGGAGCATAAAATAAATATCATCATAACATGAGTCTAACAATGATCCTAGCACTCCTTTTATAAGCAAGGAGACACAAAATTCAAAATCCCTAGGAGAGGGAAATTATTAAATAAAAGAAGTTTATTTCCCCTAGGTGTGGCGTTCCTTTTAAAAAGGGTTGATTTTAATATTTAAAAGCCACCTAATTATTATTTAATTAATTCCCCTTTTTAATTTGCATTTTGGGAATTTAATTAAATAATTAAATACATTACTTGCTCCATAAATATTAAATAATTAAATAAATATTGCTTTATAATGTCAAATGATTAAAATCACTCTCCAGGCAATATTATCTAATTATTTAATATATTTTTCCCCTTACAACATCCCTAAAGCCCACGGGAATGATAGGCTAAGGGTCTTGAAAAAGGGGACATTACATTAAAATCTGGACATAATTCAAAGGGAAAGACCTGCTGTCACGACTTGGCCTGGGGGTTTTTGACCGGCATGCGAAAGTGAGATCGGTAATGGTGGTTGAGGATAAGAAGGTGGAGGAGCAGAGTCATAATCCTAGGCAAAATCCGTTGGGATTTCGAATGGGGGCAAAACAAAGAAAATAACGAAGCATTGGAGCATTAATTACACCATTGTGGCCCTAACATCCCCTAAAGACTTCTTCTTTCAAAGACATACTTTGGAAAACAATTAATTCCACTCCTTGGATAAACAAACAACATATAATCCGGCCTATTCTATAATCGATCTGCCTTTCTTATTCCATCTATTACCATCGAGAACCACTTTTCAAGTGGAGGAATATTTCAAAAATTTATCTCGGGATGCAATGATTGGTAGGTTTAACGGGTTTTGGCCTTCCTCCGCACTTAACTCAAGCCTGGGCATTTGAAACTTGGACCAATAAGTGTGAAATATCCCTCTGTTAAGGGCTTTTCATTGTATATTTTTTAGAAGTAAGGCTATCAAATGGGCGATGTCCGACAAATGGTCCGTGGTTAAATAAACATGTGGGTTTATTTAAAACTCCATGGTTTCAACTTCCTTTTGATTTCCCTTTGATCCGAACATTGTTCAAAAAAACACCCGTTTGGGTTAGGCTCCCTAACCTCCTTGCATCTATGGTATTCACCCAAGGAGGACATTGGTAATAAGGTTTGGGCAAGTTTATCAAAGAAGACTTGGATAGAATTATTTGGAGTGCGTGTTCGTTTCCCATATATCGTTGAAATCGATTTGAATTTCATAATGGGATTACCGGATCGGATCAATCTTAAATTTGGCAATTTTCAGCATATCCAGATATTAGACTATGAGAATCTTTTATTCCGATGTAGATTATGCGAAAAAATTCATCTACAAGCTTCTTGTCCGTCAATAAAAACCGAAATCTACAAAAAGAATGGATCAACTTCTTCATGCGGATGGGGCTACTGCTCACCCGGTTTGGTATCCGCTTTGAATTTTAAGGATTTTCCAATAATCCGACCCTCGTGAATAAAATAGCCACCCAGAGAGGAAGATACTTTGAGATGGGAACTCCAGGAAAATCACATGATAGTAGGTGGAATGAAAAGGGGACATACTTCGGAAAGTTCGGAATCAGATCGGGATTTCGTGTCAGATAAAATGATTGCTTCGGAAATTTCTAGTGACCTTGTCTTGGTTATCTCAAAAATTTCAAGGCAAGTGGTTCAAGTAAAAACACAAGAAACAAAAAGGGTCGAATGGGCAGCATTGAGGATTATTTTCCATCGCAGGGTGGGAAGTAATTTTTGTTTAGGCTATTTTGGTTATTCTAATGCTTTTGGAAGTTGGTGTTCAGTTGTAGTTGTTTACTTTTGGATTTTAAAGCCTATTGCCTTCAGAGGATCTAGCCTCTGCTTTATTAATAGGGAACGGGTCCCTTCAACCCGCTTTATCAATAAAAAAACATATGAAATAGAAGAACATATGCTAAAAGTAATGATCGACCTCCTCTTAGTGATGAGACCTACTTGGGTGCCACGATTTTGAGATGATGCTTTGCATGATTTCCTTTTTTTATTGCTCACACACTCGATCATCGTGATCGTCCCCATAACTAAATTGATAGTCAATATTGCCCACAAAAACAACTGAAAATATCTTCAATACTTCCTTCGATTGAATCACAACAATACGTCAGTTGCCATGCCAAAAGAAATGATATTTGCAACAATACCTTAGTTGTTGCAACTCAACAATCTTCTCAATAAGATGCAATAATACATCAGCTATTGCACCCAATTAGCTAGCTCTCAGAATTGCAATAATACAACAGCTATTGCAATTGATTGAATCCTTCAATGAAGCACAAATGGAAATCCTGAATGAATCTCCCACAATATGAATTGGGTTTTCGTCCAATCCACAATCCTCCAAGGGGTTTCGTCCTCGGAAAATAATAAGCATGAGCTGCTCTGAAATTGTCTTTGAAAATGATAGATGATCCTCCCAAATGAAAGAATGAACCCTTTTTATAAAAACCCAAACCCTGGAATCCAAACCACCTTTAATTTTATTTTATTTGCCTTTCAATTCCAAAGGGGCCCAAGTGTGGAATTATACTAATTCCACTTTATAAAAATAAAATTCCACTTAACGTCATAATTAAATATTATAAAGTCACTTTTCCGACTTAATAATATGACGTTATAAAGTAACTTTGTAACCCCACTTAATAAAGTCACTTTAATTAAAATAATATAATTTGCTCATTAAATAAACCATTTTGGTGCCCGACTCAAGTGCGGAAAAACATCTCATGCCACGAGAATCATCTCCTATCCACTGAATTTACCTACGGAGATGGATAATAGGCAAATCTCATCATCTGAGTGATCGACTAGGAAAGTGGGGACATTACATCATTTTCCAGCCCTTTATTGGTACCATTTTGATAATAATCACTGCTGTTATTTTCTACACTGTTCCAGCCCTTGATTTATTTTTATAAATTCATACAAGTGTAGAAAAATTCTGATTTCACTTGTAAGTTGTTCTTTGACCCCAAATCGCCATTTTTGGCCTTGTGGGTATCTTGGAAAGTGATTATTTGCATTAAAAAAAATTATTTTCAGTCTGCTGTTCATTATTGTTTGTATGGGCAGTTTGGTACCATTTTGTGTAGTTTTCAGTTTATATCATTCAGATTTAGAAAGAGGGATATTATAGTGGTATCAGAGCTGTGATTCTCCCAGCTTGTGAAGGAGAAGATCAGTTTTGCATGGACACAGGTGAAGAGGGTTTTAGATATCACTACTCAAGAACTCCAGGAAAGGAAGGTATGGGTGATAGAGAAAGGCCTCCACCAACAGATGAGATGAGCTATTTGAATGAAGTGTTCACTAGAGGTAACAGAGAATTGCAAACCCATTTGTTGGATGCTCAGAGGGATCTAAGAGACTCCTTTGTAGGAGCTATTGCTGATTTGAATCAATCTATACAAGGGCTAAGCACTACCATACCAAATCTCCAAGGAAATCAAGGTAATCATGGTGAAGGAAGCTCTTCTGCCAATCATGGAGAAAGGGTCTCAAGCAAGACCCCTCTCAATTCTTTCGTGCCAAATTCCTACAAAGAGAAGAGCCACAAGTGGAGTTAGAACAGCCACAAGCAGTTGGAGTTGTTGATGAATGGGATCTTTATGGGGACGAATATGCATCCTTGAGCAACAACACAAGAGATTTGCTTTCTTTCAGAGATTATTGCCAACTAAGGAGAAGTGAAGGACCAAAGAAAAATAAGGTGAGTCATCAAGAGCCAAGAAGAGATATCCAACATAGATTGGGTAAGATTACTCTTCCCACATATGATAAAAAGTCTGATTTTATTTTTGAAGATTTTTATGAAGAGGTTGGTGGGAGAAGGTTGGAGAAGAAGGAAGAGCAGCCGGAGCCAAAGCCTCAAGAAGTTGCTAAGGAAGAAATTTTGATGGTGGAGCATAAGAAAGAAGAAAAATCCAATCTACAAGGTTGCATGAGAGAATTTGGTGGTTAAAGCCAAATTTTCGGATGATAAGGTTGATGTTCAACTTGCTGGAATTTTCATAGCAACAACTAATGGTAAGGGTCCTTACAATGTTTTGATCATCATGAGAATTATTCTAACAATGAGGATAAGATGAAAGGTACCAAATGGAAAGAGGATCTTTTCCAAGAAGCCTCTATCCATCTTCCGAGCATTCCAAAGATTGAGCAATGGCCATTTGAGATGGATTTTCAAGATAGCTATGGAAAGGCACTTGAAAAGAATGGTTGTGATAAGGAAAATCTAACAAAAGCTTCTACTTCAGTCAAGGGAGATAAGCCTTCTAATGACAGCCCAAGGAATGATGGTCATGTCCCATATTCAGTGCTCCATACTACAACAGTTCCAGATTGTTGTCAAGAGGGTAAGCACCCTTATAACTTCAGTTCAAATTATGGTGAGGACAACAAAGAACTATTCCAGCCTTGCCATCACTCAGAGAATGGGAAAAGGATGAAGGTAGAACCTTGGGTTCTAAATTGTCCTAAGAAGCCACCATGGGTTGTACAACGAATCAAAGCAAGCAACAATGGAACAATTCAAAAATCAGGTAAACCAACTCATACAATCTTTGCTAGCTTCAGATTTGATATTCAAAATGGGATTGCATGGGCCAATACATATGTTATGAGAAATGGAGGTAAATGGATAAATGGCTGCCTTCTAGACAAGGTCCAAGGCATGCTAGATAGGGCAGTAACATTCTCCTTTCATATTGTTTTTGACTCAGCTGGTAAGCATGCATTTGAGGAGAAAATTGTGGGTCACAAGGATGGAAGTTTCAAATGAAATATCCCTTTCAAGGGATGAAACCAACAATCAAGGAAATTAGCTCAAACCCCAAAGCAATCAAATCTGATTTTCAAATCAGCAGACTGAAATAAAACCCAGATTTGGACAGTGAACTGATTTTAGGAACAACAGTATGAAAACTCACAATTTCACCCAAAATATCATCTAACAATGCATCCACAATTTTTATAAACCTTTTAGAGAGATTCTGTAATGTCCCCATTTCTCGAAGAAGCCTATACTTCCCGTGGGCTTCGGGATGTGCAAGGGAAACATTTTTAAATAATTAAATATTATTGCCTGGAGCAATAATTATTTAATTATTTAATTATAATTATTTAATTTAATTCCCAAAATATAAAAATTAAATGGGGAATTAATTAAATAAATATTTAGGTGGCTTTTATTGTTAAAATCACCCTTTGAAAAGGGGACGCCACACCTAGGGAAAACAAACTGCTTTTATTTAATATTTTCCCTCTCCTAGGGTTTTCGAATTTTGTGCCTCCTTGCTTATAAAAGGAGTGCTAGGGTCATTATTATTATTATGTTATGATGAACTTATTTTGATACTCCATGCTTGGAGTTGGGATGCATGCCCATTGAAGCTTTCTCTCTCTCTGCGTGGGAGGTTGTATTGAGCTGGTTTTGAGATCCAAGTTAAGTATTTAATTGTGAGATCCTTATTTCTGGCTTTGGCAAACATTTTGATTGAATTTGCAAGTGGAAATCTGCCCTTTTACTGTAGCAGATGGGTTTTTGTTCCTTGCATATCGATTTGGCTGATTTAACATTTCTTGTGATAATGGTTTGTAGCTCCTAGCCTTGGCATCTTGTAATTGATGTTTGTGAGCTATTTTATATGTTAAATATTGTATGAAATCGATCAGCTGGAATTTATATTGCTCTTTTGAAATAAATCGATTGAGATCTATGCATATTTTGGTGTATTGGATGTATGAAGTATATTCCAGAATTAGCGACTTGCTTTGTGATGTTTAGGGGCTGAGTTGAATACATTTGCTAGTACAAATCGACTGGCTGATTGTGTGGTTCTGTCTTCTAGTTACAGCGAATTGATTGGGAAGATTTGGTATGAGATCCACGTGTTTGGGAAATCTGAATATCATCTAGTTTGACTGCTGTTATTCCCTTGTCCAGCGATCTCTTCTAGATATTCATTTTTGTTGATTAATAGATCTATCTTCCTTCTTAAACAGGAACGCCATTTGGGAATGAATATTGAATAGTTTAATGCATGTTTAGGGCTCTAAATATTCAGCGAACTGGTTAGTATTAAATTGCTAAGCTACAGTGATTTATCCTGAATGCTTTGGAATGTATATTGGAAGTCAACAACTGCATAAGGGTTTTAATGTCTGACTTGTGGCATTCTTCTAAGTAATTCGACTATCCTATGCATGTTAACAGACCCTGTTGCAGCGATCTCTTTCAGGGCAATACAGTGATAGTATTTGACATGATTGTGATCTGGGTTTGGTGTGGATAAAGCTGCTGTGTTCTCCTATAACCAGCGACTTCACAAGGTAATCTTCTGAGTGTTTTGAGGCATGATTAAGCCTCTTAATTGGCAGCGACTTATTGTAGAAGTTTGGTAAACTTCTAAAGAGTCTTGCAATACATTAAATGCTCCAACAAACAGAGGTTTAAGCCTGTTACAACGATCCATAACAAGAAGGCCCAGATTGATATTTATTTCATGCATATTGAGCAGCGAGTTTATCTAACATAGTATGAAGTTTGGGTGATCTCTGGATGAATGTCATTTTGTGTGGGTGAATTTGGATCAGATTTAGAGATCTTTGCAGCTGTGCATGACCTTCATATTTATTGGAAAGCAATCTGATTTCCTGAGTCTCATTTGGCCCAATTGGGAATTAATTGCTTAAGATATTTGGTAGATAATATATTATGAATGTATGGTCGTGGACTGATTGGGTTTGATGATTCTTTATATAGATCTATATATGAAATATTAGATCAATATTGCAGCGACTGGTATTAGAAGTTTAACGCTGGATTTGTATGCTCTAATTGGTCATCATTGGCTGAGTGTTGTGTAAAGATTTTTAGAGTAATTCCAGTATTCATTTACAGCAGTATACATTGTGGAATTTAGTTGATAAGTTAAGACCATTAAACCCTTATCCTCGGGTTTATTGAGTCAACTACTCAACTGGTTTCAAGTGGTTTGCTACTTTCAGTTGATTGGTGTATTGAAGGATTGTTGATTTTCCTAATTTCTATTGATCCCGGAAGGGGATATTACAGTGGTATCAGAGCTACCATCCTCTATTCGTGTGGGTCACTTTGTGTATGCAGGGT
Organism: Taxus wallichiana var. yunnanensis; assembly: GCA_018340775.1. NCBI lineage: Eukaryota > Viridiplantae > Streptophyta > Pinopsida > Cupressales > Taxaceae > Taxus > Taxus wallichiana. The sequence goes on from CM031235.1 coordinate 811,735,784, forward strand.
TTGTGATTCTAAGTGCAGAAATTAGAGATCATGGAGTTGATAAGTGATGGTGAATGGAAGGAACAAATCAAGCATAATCTTGACTCATATTGCCAAGAGTACTTTACACTAAGTCAAGAGACCCAAGCTCTCTTGACCCTCCAAGGGTTCTGTAACTTGAAGAGAAAAAGAAGGGGATCAAAAAGAAGAATGACTCCGGTTGATGCATATTGGGATGAGCTCATCAAAGAGGTCAATGGCTATATAAAGTCAACTACCTCCCATGGACAAGAAGAAGGATTGAAGAAAGAGCAAGGTAAAAATGCTTTGTTGATTAAAAATGTCTCTTTTTCTTCTAACATTCACATGCATGATATAGTGACAAAAAAGGGAGTCATAAAGAAGAAGCAAAGGGAAGACTCAGATCTGCACTTTGAAAAATCAGATTTGAGGTCCAACCGTGAGCCATTGAAGGAACAAAAGGAAGGCATAAGTCCGATAAAGCTCTCACATCATTACCCACCAAGCATGCACACTTGTAGGGAAGAAAAAGGGGTTTTGGATGAGGAGAATGAGGGAGAAAAATATGCTGCACCAAACTCAAATTCTGAGTTTATAAGAAGTTGGGGAAAGCCCAAGGTATAATATTTTACATTTAACTCCTCTTTCCATGTTAAGCTTTCATGGGTATGGTTTATTTTCCCACTTCATGATGGATCTTAGCATGTGGGATCATGGGCAGCTTGCTAAAGGAAGCAATTTGTTTGATTGGGTAAGTCTTCCCAACAAAGATTTTTTGTTTTGGCATGATCATCAAAAGTGTTGTGCTAACTTGAGAAAAGAAATGAAGGATGCCTCATGGGATCTTGTGAGTATGTGTGGGAAAGAGAAGGAACCGAAGGCCTCTCATGAAGGAAAATGTTGTAATGGCAATATTGTTGCTATGGACAAGGAAGCAACCCCTAAGAGTAAGCTACCTAGTTTCACCATCATTCAATTCAGTTTTGATGACCTTACTTGGACTAACTCTTGTGAGGAAGATTTTGGGATTACATGGAAATATGATTGTCTTTTAGACATGGTGCATAAAGGGGCAACGATTTCCTACTCTCATATGGAATATGGTTCAAGTGACATGCATGTTTTCTTTGATAAACATTTTCAGATTTCATTTCAGCAGGATTATATGGTGAATTGGTCTTTCTTTGGGTATACTTTCATGATATATTTTGCAGGGGTAATAATGGCTAAGTCAAGGAAGGGAATGAGAAGAAGGAAATTAATGGGGGATACCACATATTGCATAGAAATCAAAGATAACAGCTTGCTGCCCCATCTTTTTGGTACCTAACATCATCATGATCAGTCCATCAGTTCTTTTACACTCTATAAATGAAGTAAAATATCAAATATATGCCCTTGAGGCACTAATCTTCACACCAAAGTAGGTCGGTCCACGTAGGAGAGGCCACTTAATGCAAATACAAATCTGATTATGATTCCTTCTCCACAAATTTGCAACAATCCTTGAAGCTCACACAAGGAAGGAAGGTTTCCCCCTACCAACCACTAGAAGGGTTTTCGTCCTTCAGGAAGATGCCACACACTTGGATTTTCGCCAAGAGTGGAAGAACCAAGAGCAAACCAACTCACAAGACCAAGTAGAATAAATGTGCCAACATAGATGCACAAATGAAGTCTTCACTTCCTTTTATACCTCCTCTTTGATGCCAAAACTTGGAAAGATTATGGCCGACCCATAGAAAAGCCATTATGTTCTTTTAATAACCCTCTTCAAATGCCTTAAGCCCAAATTTGCTCACACCTGTTTACATAAAGAGGAAATACTCTAAAAGAAAACATTAAAATTAGAAAAATAAATGCAAAAGGGAGCTCAATTTCCTTTTCTAACTCCTCAAATTCTTTGCCATGGAAAAGGGAATGGCAAGAAGTCCAAAATCTGATCCTTGAGTGGAAAAAGGGACATTACGAGTCCTCCCTTCCCGTAATTGTTTGTCACCAAGCAATTGTGAAACTCAATGTATCCACATCCTACTCTTCATTCCCCTCACTTTGAAGTTCCACATCCTTTAATAAAGCAAGATGTGGCATCCTTGATAAAGCATCCACAACCACATTATGCTTTCCCTTGTCGATCATTCAAATCATTTTGATGGAGAACGAACCTCAAGCTATTGTGAGTCGGTTTTGACCACAAACCTTCCAAAAATTAAGTATTGCTGGACCTTGAATAATGCATGCATGATGGCTAAAATTTCTTTGTCATAAATGGACAACCTTTTTTCATGCTCCTTCAATTTCCGACTCTCAACAGCAATGGGGTGCTGATTTTGCATTAAAACAACACCTATACCTTCACCGAAGCATCACATTCAAGCACAAATGGTATAGAGAAATCTGGAATAACAAGAACTAGACAAGAACACATCGCCTTTTTTAACTCAAAAGCTACATGGACTGTTTTTGACCAGCTGAAACCTCTTTTCTTCGTTAGAGAAGTCAACGGGGCTGCAAGTTGTGAGAATCCCTTCACAAATTTTCGATAATATGAACACAAACCCAAGAATCCTTTCAAGTGAGTAATGCTGGTTGGTGTTGGCCAATCCATGATGGCTTGGATCTTGTTTTGATCCACATGAACTCCACGTGCATTGATAACATGCCCCAAGTATAAAATTTCATCCATACCAAACTCACATTTAAACTTTTTTGCATATAATGACTGCTGTTCTAAAATTTCCAGCACCTTATCCAAGTGTTGGAGGTGCTCCTCCCATGATCTACTATAAATCAGAATATCATCAAAGAAAACCAACACAAATTTCCTCAAGTGCTTACCAAAAATATGATTTATGCATGATTGGAAGATGGTGGTGTAATGTCCCCTTTTTGGGACATTGATAAAATTGAAGACTTGAAGACCCTCAACCCATTCTCTCTTCTCATGGACTTGAGGATTGAGCTCCAAAGATCTCTATTGTCTATTTTGTGACCCTTGGTATGCCTTGCGCTACAAGGTGGGATCTCTAGGTTAGTTAAATGTGCACATAAGATAGTTGTTTTTATTATTTAATTATAAATAATAAAGTGCACATAGTCTTGGTTTATTATAGACTTTATTTTATAACGAGAGTTTATGTTTTCCCTCAAAATGGGAAAAGGTTGGTCATTGAATATTGCACCCTTTAGCTCTAAAAAAGGAGGTCGCATTCCCTTTAGAGGGTTATGTTGATTGATCATTTGATTTCAGTTCATGCTTGGAGTATTGGGATGTATGTCCTAGTTCTTGCATTGCTCTCTAGTGTCCCCATTTCATCTTGAAATCGAGACTACCCTATCTGAAAAAATTTCGTACTTTTAAAATAAATGAGTCCTTTTGTGTTTTTATTGCTAGATAATTCTTGTATTGTGTCAAGATATTCCCAAAGAGCCTTATTAGCCATTTTCGCCAAATACTCGATGATGCCCAAAATTGTTATATTCGTCATTGCCGGGATTTGCTTGGGAAATTTGTATTTAATTATTTTGAGCCCCGTTTGAGGCAATTTGTGCTCCGGTTTAACTCTGTTGTGATCGTACATATCGTTATTCCCATATACTAGTAGGGTTTTAACCAGGAATGCATTCTGGACTTTATTTGTGACTTCAGCAACGCTTTCTATTTTTGTGTTTTCCTGTTTCGTTTTACGTGAAATTTTCTTGATCAATTCCTTTGCCAATTTGGCTTGATTCTTGGCATGGAGTAGCTGGAGATCATATACGCACGTTATGCCGTAAGGAAGTCACCATTAGAGGCACGGTTCTCTTGGAAAAGATGAAGTCCCGCACCCAAAAACCTCTTCTAGCTGGCCGCATTTTTGGAAAAAGAAGAATCAAGTGGATCATGGGAAAATTATAAGCAATAGGGTGGTGGGAATTTTGTACTGCCTTAGCAAGGTACTTTTCTCCCATAGAAACAACGACACTTAAGTGATAATGGGAAAATTAGAGGTAGCAGAGTGAGCAAACAAAAATTTCTTACACCTTGGAGGGTAAAAATTCCCATTGTGGAATAAAAGAAAAATCACTTAAGTGAATCATGGGATTTTATTGCCTGCCTTGCAGGGTAAATAATCCCATTATGAAAGTCAAACGACTTAAGTGAATCATGGGATTTTCAGGGCTGCCTTGTAGGGTAAATAATCCCATTGACATCTGACTTTTAAAAATAGAAATTCTTTATTCCAAAAAGTGCGACCCACCTTGGGTGAATAATAAATGCATTAAATAAATATTTGTTAATATTTATTCACCCAATTTTGGCACCCAGGCTTGTGGAAAAGTCAACAGAGGTAAATGGACAAAAGGAGGTTGAAAATAGATTGTTCCAAAATTAAATAAATAATATTTATTTAATGTAGCCCCTTCATGTCAAAAAGTGCGCCCCATTTTGGGAGAGAAATAATACTTTTTTAAGTATTAAATGATTTAATTAATTCCTATTTTTAGTGGCTAAGGTCAAAGCACACTGTGAAGCTTGAGTGGAATGAAGGGAGGTTGATTAAGTTAAATAAATTTAATTTATTTGATGGCTATCCTTAAGAGACAATTTTAGCAACACCGATTAAAGAGAAAAACATGATTTTTAATTAATTAATTGCCGGAATAGGAGGGGCAATTATTAATTATAGAATTATGATAGTTATATAAGCATGGGCTGCCATAAGGATGAATTAATTAATTCATAGGTAAAGAAGTGCAACCCAAAGGAAAAGTGCGCCCAATTTGAAGAGGATTTTTGCTCGGAAAGAAGGTGGATTTAATGCTTTGAAAGTTTCCAATTTTGGCTCATGCATTGAAGGAGGTTGATTTGTGTCTGGATAATTGTTTGCATAAGTGATATAGGTGCCCAGGTGAAGTTGGTAAAATTCGTGCTTGCTTTGCATGCAAATAAAACATCAAATTTTGGGGCAGCAGGCTTGAATTATGCAGATTTTTATGATTAAAATCCACTTGCTTCATGCTCGATTGCCATCTTTATGCTGAATTAATTGCGGAATTCATTACAGTGCTTTTATAAAGAAAGGGAGCTTAAATCAATGTCCAATACATTGAATATATCCTCCGAATCGAAGAATTATCCGATCTACACCGGTTTTGAAGAATTCCGGCAAGATAAGGAGAAAAGAATTGCTTTCGCACAAAGATTGCTCCGGCCATGGCGAAACATGATGAAAGAAAAGGATCATGCAGATGTAGATCCATATGCAGATCCATGTGCGAGATCCATATGCGAGATCTAGATCCAGATCCGCATCCATATCCATATCCAGATGTAGATGCGATCCGAGATCCAAATCTCATAATTAAGAATCCTCCGCAAAAATTCATCCTCTTGTTTCTAATGCAGCCCGTGTAAAAGTCAGTACATGGAGAATTCCTTCCAAGATCTTGTGCATGTGCTCTCAATATTTCAATTGAAGCCTTCATTGAATTTGCATGCACACAGTGCTTTTCAGAATTTTTAATTGCTCATATGCAATTCAAAATAAAGATGAGTTATTTACCGCAAACATTGCACTAATGCATGTACTTGGAGAAGAACTGCAAAAAGCTTCAAGGATGAAAGGGAAGGTAGGGCAAAGGCAACACCAGATCCAACTTGTTTCTAGATCCAAATTTGTTTCCCGAGCATCCAACTTGCTTCTAGATCCAACAGACTCCCAAATCCCGGCTTGGTGAGAGTCAAGGACAAAAGAATCAACTGCATGCGAGAATGTGAAAAAGAGCAAGATCAGCTTTCCTCTTCCTTCTTTCCTCCGACAAAGTAATTGAGCGATCAATTAAATTATAAAAATTAAGTGGTTGGTTTAAAAGCCATTACTTGAAGAAGTCAGCTACTTGGAGATATGTGGTAGACGTGCATAATAGAAAGTTCTATTTTCAGTTGCAAATCATGCATGTCATGCAAAGAGGAATTCCAGGAGGGAGATTGCCAGTTGTTTCCTTTCCCACTTCCACATGTGTTAGTTCAACTAAAACCTTCCGACTTGTAATTGCCCCTCTACATTCTATAAGTAGAGGAAGAACCTTCGGTTAAGGGATCTGAATTTGTAAGCAGCATTCTTGTGTTCCAGACTTTGTGCTGAAACCCTTGAGAGCCACTTGAAGCAAAGGAATATACAGGAGCAGATTTCCAGAGAATTTTGTGTCACGGTGTATTGTGTTTCTTACTTTTTATCTTAGATCTTTTAATAGACTTTGTGTTATTTCAGATCTAGATCTAGAGCTACCTTTGCTTATAATTCTGTGTTTATATCTATTGGTTTCTTCTATGTGCATACAATCAACTCTGCTATCTATTGATTGGGATGCACATCTTCCCCATTTCTTCTCTGTGTTTATATAATTTCCTTCTTCCATAAATATTTTCTTTCTTAAGCAAATAACATTGCTAAAATCTGATGCTATGGTTCATGAAACTGACAGGTTAAAGTAAAACCCCTAATAGATAGTAGCATACTTTAATTGACAAATTTGACACGGAAGCCTCACCGGTAAATGAGGAGATTTATCTCATGATGCCGCCAGTTTTGTGCTATGCAGAAAATCTAGCCAACACACACTCTCTCTCTCATTTGGATCCATTATTGAAGAATATTGAAGATTCCATTGTGCTCTCGTGTTGAATGTGTTTATGCATGGTATATTTATTCTAGCATTGGTGACTTGGTCTTGGGTATTGGCGCATTTATTTGAAGCATAAATCTGCATTTTTGTGAAGGGTTTGTGGTACTTTGTGACCAGTTATTATTGCTGCAATTTATTAGAGGCAAATCGACTTGGTTTGGGGTTTGATCTATCATGTTTTGAGGTTGTTTATGCTAGATCTATTTGCTAGATCTATTTGCTGCTGTGTCTAATCAATTATTTCAGATCAAGGGCTGATTGTTTGAGTTTTTTGGAAGGGTTGTATGAGCTGAAATTAATTTATAGCATTTATTCTAGCCCTAGTGATTTGGAGGTAGATTTCGGGGCAATTTTTGAGTGGGTTTTGGTGATCAGAAAATTCAATTTTGTAGTTCATTGGAAAACCCTTCATTTCTACTTTATTGTGCAATTTGTTTCATGCAAAAACTCCAAGTATTGAGTAAGATATTAATTTTTGAAGTTTCACCCTTTATGGGTGCATTTTAATTATTTAACTGCTATTTTAAATTTCAGATCTGTAGTTTGGGATCAATTTAACATTGAATGTGGTTGTAGAAATTAGGAGGAATAAAGAGAATGTGATTTTATAATTTTTGAAGTTGATTTGATGCCCTTAATGTGCTTTGGGCGACCTATGTTTCAGGGCAAAATTAGGGTTTTGTTGGCTATGCAAAATCTGGTTTTAGAATATTATTCTTCATATTTTTGTGGCCCAAAATCCAAAGTTTGAAGATTTTTTTCTTGGATGGTTAAGCGGGAAATAATTTTGGAAGATTGCAATAGTTGGGGTGTGATTATTAATTATTTTTCAGCTGTTAAAAATCTGATTTGAATGTGTTTAAATTCTAATTGTTTTCTTCGATCAATTTCACCACCTTGGCTAGTTCCAACCCCATTTGGGTTGAAATAGTTGACATCGGGGATATTTTAGGTTGAAGCGAAAAGGGTTTATCCATTCTTTGCTTAATCTTGATAAGTATTTCTCCATATTTCCAAATTGTCCTAGAAAGGGGACGTTACAAATGTGGCATTGGTTAACCCGAATGGCATGACAAGAAACTTGAAATGCCCAAAGTGACACCTAAAAGCGGTTTTGTGAACATCTTCTTCTCTCACTCTTATTTGATGATACCCGGATCTCAAATCAATTTTGGAGAAGTAGACCGCTCCATGTAGTTCATCTATGAGCTCATCAATCCTTGGAATTGGATACTTGTTCTTGATTGTTTTCTTATTGAGCACTCGGTAGTCCACACACATCCTTAGAGTGCCATCCTTCTTTTTAACCAGCACCACAAAAGAAGCATAGGGGCTGGAACTAGGCGCTATCAACCCCATTTCTAACAATTCTTTGATAGTTCTTTTAATCTCTTCCTTGTAAATCTGTGGGTGACGGTAGGGAGTGATTATTACCGGTGTTGTACACGGTTCTAAGTGAACATGTTGGAATCCCCTATCCGTTGGCATCCCATGAGGTAACTCATTGAAAACTTTGGCATGCACATCAGTATGGGTTGAATATCATCATGAAAAGTAGATTGAATGGAAATAGAAGAGTTAGCTCTTACCAAACAATGGGTAGCCCAAGTAACTTGCTCCTTTTTGAAGGTTCTTTCCATGCTCTTAGCTGTCACAACTTGAGGAATTCCACCTTTCATTCCATGCAACACCACTTCTTGCCTTCCACTTTAAATTTTAGCTCCATACTTTGATAGTTTTGAGAAAACTCACCTAAAGAATGTGACTTTTGCACTCCCAACACCAAATTAGATTCACCAATACTAATAACATAGAAATCATCTCTTACCATATGCCCTTCTAAGGCGAGTGTGAGCTGAGGTATTCTTTAGTGCATGGAAATATGAAACCATCCGCCACCGTGACATTGAACCCTTGAAATTTTCAGCTTTCAACTTTAATTTCTTTATCAAGCTTTCATCCACAAAATTATGCGTGGCTTCACTATCAATTAAGATGGTGACCTTTTGTCCTTGAAGATCACCTTTTACTCAGAATGGGTAATATCTAGGTGCACCAGACAATGTAGCAAGAATGCTATCTAATTTCTTTGGATCTTCTTCCTCTAGAACATCATTATGCCTAGCTTCATCAACAATGTTTTCATCATCATCACAATCAAAAATACTTCAATATAATGCACTTTACCTTTGCCCAAACAATGATGCCCTAGAGTCCATGGATCCTTGCATGAGAAGCACAAATTCTTCCTTCGAAGCTCGTTTCTAGATTCCTTTTCATTGTTGGTTTTGGGCAGCTCCATGTGAGTACTTGGCACCTTTTGGGGTGGCCTCTTTGGCTGGTCCAAAGGGAAGTTTCTAGGCTGCCTAGTGGGCTGTCCTCCACTCGAATTCACCTTAGGAAGACTGCTGTTCGCTGCTGTTTTTGGAGCAGCACCTTCAAGATCTAAAGCCTTCTTAATTGCCTCTTGAAGAGACAATGGATCAAAGGCTCAAACCAAACCCTTTAGGGGTTCAATCAAACCTTCAACGAAAAACATTATAAGCCTTCTTTCTGACACATCCGTAATCATAACGGAAAGTCTCTAGAACTCAGTCACATACTCCTCTACCGTGCCTTGTTGTCTCAAATGTGCAAGCTCACGAAAGTGAACTTCCGGATCAACTCTATCAAATCGATCAATGAGTCTTTGACAAAACTCATCATAGGCATGTATCTCATTATGCCCTTGTGTCACTAACCCATGAAACCACCATTCATGAGCAATTCCTTCAAGATGCAATATAGCAAACTTGATAGCATCTTCTTCCATCACAGGCTTCAAAGACAAATATGTATTCAACTTTTGAATCCAAGCTCTAGTTGACCCTTTGGCTGATCCGTCAAATGTGGAAAAAGTCATCTTTCCCAACACATCCTGAACCTCCTATTGTGGCATGTGATGTCTAGACTCAGTCCTAGGTCTTCCTCCATTCACTCCAATGAATTCATCAGTGAAATAGCCTCACAAATTTCCATTGGAAGAGCCATATACTCCTCATAGCTTGTGGTAATATTTCGTCCAGTGGAGGGCCTTGTTTCATCCTCCAAAATAGCTTCTTCTCTAGGAAGGAAAACATGCTTTGTAACGGATCCGTAAGCTGATCCCATAGGTCACCGTGATTGTTATCTCTAGATAAACTACTATCACCATTTTGAACCCTAGGTTCATTAACTTTTGGAGGGATAGGGCTAGAAAATCCATTGTATCCACTAGTCTCTCTTGGCCGGCAATAACTTGTCAACTTTGGCTTCTTGAGAGTATTGATCAACCATATTGTCTTTTCCCTTGGTTGATCCACCTTCCTTCTTCTTTGGTAGTAAAGGAAACCCTTGTTGCCTTCTTCCATTGAAACCCTAGACCTTTGAAGAGCCGAGCTTTGATACCACTGAAATATCCCTTTCAAGGGATGATACCAACAATCAAGGAAATTAGCTCAAACCCAAAAGCAATCAAATCTGATTTTAAAATCAGCCGACTGAAATAAAACCTAGATTTGGATAGCGAACTGATTTTAGGAACAATATGAAAACTCACAATTTCACCCAAAATATCATCTAACAATGCATCCACAATTTTTATAAACCTTCTAGAGAGATTCTAGGACTGTTTTCAACAAAACAAAACATGCATATGCTCAGCTGAAAATTAATAATAACCAGCAGAAGTACAACTCTATAATAATTATGAAAAGAGGGTTTAGAAACCCCAAAAATTCACAACAAAGTAGATTCCGGCTTTATTAATAGAGGAAAATCTAAAAATGAAGTGAAATATCAAATATATGCCCTTCAAGGCACCAATCTTCACACCAAAGTAGGTCGCTCCACCTAGGAGAGGCCACTCAATGCAAATACAAATCTGATTATGATTCCTTCTCCACAAATCTGCAACAATCCTTCAAGCTCACACAAGGAAGGAAGGTTTCTACCCCCTACCAACCACTAGAAGGGTTTTCGTCCTTCTAGGAAGATGCCACACTTGGATTTTCGCCTAAGAGTGGAAGAATCAAGAGCAACCAAAATCACAAGTCCAAGTAGAATAAATGTGCCAACATAGATGATGCACAAATGAAGTCTTCACTTCCTTTTATACCTCCCCTTTGGCGCCAAAGCTTGGAAAGATCATGGCCGACCCATAGAAAACCATTATATTCTTTTAATAAACCTCTTCAAATGCCTTAAGCCCAACCGATCTACTTACAAGAGGAAATACACTAAAAAAACATTAAAATTAGAAAAACAAATGCAAAAAGGAGCTTTAATTTCATTTTCCAACTCAACTTATTTGCCATGGAAAAGGGAATGGCAAGAAGTCCAAAATCTGATCCTTAAGTGAAAAAAGGGACATTACATCGAGAGTATCTCAACAATTCTTATTTTGGGAAAGGAAGAAAGAAAACTCATTAAAAATCATACAAGATATGTTGTGAATCCTAACAAAGGGGTGAAGGACCAATTCAGAAGTCGCTCCTTGGAGCAAAGTTTTAAGCTTGAAAACTTGGTTAAGAAGATAGTCATGGTTGCAGGGACAACAAGTTGCATAGGAAAGTTCAAGAAGTGTGAGATAGGGGTAAAACGGGATCATTTGGTCCTATGTTATCAACTTAACATGGTATAGTTATGGGTTACAAGAAACATAACCCATGGCTCTTGAAGAGTGTTGTCACAATTTTTGGACTGCTGTCTTCCACATTTCCAGCTTTGCCCCTATACTTTTGCAGTTATACTAGTGTTTTCAATAGTAAGACTGAATTGTGTTCAATGTGTGGCTTCCATGGGAGTATTTTCAGCCATCATATGGTTGTTTCCAACCCTTATATTACTGACATTGCTGAATTTTGTGAAGTATTTTCAGTATTGCAGCTGCTGTACCATTTTGATATTGTTGGTTTCCAAAAATTCTTATTTTAGACTGGTCTTATCAATTACATTCAGCATCCAATTTGCAAACAAGGAAATTTTCTTGCCTCATGCGGTTTGTGAAGGATCTCAGCTAGTGGAGCTGCTGGAAGCAAATATTCCAGCCGCCATACTGTTGTTTTTGGTGAGGTTTCAAATGAACTATGGCTTTTGCAACATTGTTCCAGCGTGCAAGCAAGTTGAGTGGTACAAATTCAAGACGGTTTCAACTTGCGGTACAATGGTAAGGTCTTTTGGAATTCGAAGGAGTTATTGGCATGCTCACTTTGGGTCTTTGGATCAGATTTGCATGATGTTGGAATATGCACTCCTAAGGATGAGATGGGCTCCCAAATTTTTAACTTCTAGTTGGATTAGAGTGGTGCAACAGATGCATGGTGAAGAGATCCTAAGACTGATTTGGGATCCCAGGATTACAACAATGGCCAGTTGGGAAGAGTCGGAACAATTGAGCTAACAATTGCTTGAGGACAAACAATTTTTGGGAAGGGAGGATTGTAATGTCCCCCTCTTTAACATTGTAATATCCCCTTCTAGGACAAGTTAGGAATTAACACAAATCTGATCACACACAACTGTAAATAATTAATTTTCAAACCCCAACTGCTGCAATTTTTAAAAATTCATATCTTTGGCTAGAGAAGTCCAAATGAGCTGAAATTTTGGATAATGGACCACAAAAATATGAAGAACAATATGCAAAAATCAGATTTCGCACAGCCAACCCAAAACCCTAATTTTGACCTAAAAAGTAGGTCGCCCAACACATTTAGGGCATCAAATCCACTCCAAAAATTATGAAAACATCTTCTCCTTATTTCTCCTAGTTTCTACAATCATATGCAATATTAAATCAACCCCAAACTGCAGATCTGATATAAATATCAATTTTCCATACCCAAAAAAGCCTGCAGACAACTGAAATATTCAAAAATGCATAACTCCTTCAATATCCCATATTTTCCCCTCAAATAAAATGCAGATAATTCTATAAATTAAGATCTTTCCAAAGAACTAAAGATCTGAATTTTATGACAACCGGAAACCCTCCAAAACAGCCCCCAAAAGTCCCAGTCTAGTCGCTAGGGTTAGATGGAATGACATAAATTATTTTCAGCTCTTTCTACACTTCAAAAACCCTCCAAATAACAGTCCTACACTTGGAAAATTATACCAACATAGATCAAATTATATTTCACCTTGTTCACTCACAAAACATGTCAAAAAAAGACCCATATCAAGTCGCCATTGTTAGCAAGTATAGATCATACAAAGAACATACTTCAACACAAGAGAACTCAACAAATGGAGCAAGAGAGAATACTTCAATAGATCAAAACCAGCTCACTAACTTCCCACGAGAGAGAGAGAGAGAGAGAGAGAGAGAGAGAGAGAGAGCATCAATGGGCATGCATCCCAACTCCAAGCATGGAGCATAAAATAAATATCATCATAACATGAGTCTAACAATGATCCTAGCACTCCTTTTATAAGCAAGGAGGCACAAAATTTGAAATCCCTAGGAGAGGGAAATTATTAAATAAAAGAAGTTTATTTCCCCTAGGTGTGGCGTCCCCTTTTAAAAAGGTGATTTTAATATTTAAAAGCCACCTAAATATTATTTAATTAATTCCCCCCTTTTTTTAATTTGCATTTTGGGAATTTAATTAAATAATTAAATACATTACTTGCTCCATAAATATTAAATAATTAAATAAATATTGCTTTATAATGTCAAATGATTAAAATCACTCTCCAGGCAATATTATAAAATTATTTAATATAATTTTCCCCTTGCAACATCCCTAAAGCCCACGGGGAATGATAGGCTAAGGGTCTTCAAAAATGGAGACATTACAAACATGAGTTCACCATGAGACCCTTTCTACACTAGATGATTTCTCGGGGCTTAAAGGGAAATACAAGGAAGTAGTTTATTGTTATATTTTTAATTTGCTTTATTAAGCTTCGTAATATTTATAGAAAAAGAAACTTTTAAGTTATAACGATTAATTAGAAGGGGACTTTCTATTATTAAAGTGACTTTATGATAATGTGTATTCATAAAGATAAAATAGAAATAAGAAAGTCACTTTATAAATTAAAAATCACTTTTAGTCCCACATGGAGCACCCAACTTGGAAAAGGAAAGGAAAGGTTATAAAAGGAGGTTTGAGTATTCATTTGAGATCATCTTTTGTCAATCTATTTTTAGAATTCAATTTTTGTGGAGTTTTCTGTTTATATCATTCAGATTTAGAAATAGGGATAGTATAGGGATGTCTTTCTCTTCCTCCTCCTCCTTGACTTGATCTGGTATAGTTGTTGAAAGAGACGCCAACTTATCTAAATAGGGGGATAATGTAGACTGTTGTTATGAATGGTACTGAACAGTTTGTGTTTGAGCACTAACTATAAAATAAAGCAGTGATTACACTCATATTCTTATGTTCTCTAATGTTCTATGCATCTGCTATTGTCTAATTGACGTTCTAAGGTGGTGTGGTTTCATAGTAAACAAAGTATGGTTGCAAATACTCTGATCAGAGCTGGTTGATGGATGTTTTCTAGCAGCGAGACTATTAGTTAGAGGGAAAGGGTGGGAATATTATGGACACTTTTTATGGTTTTGATTACAGGATATTTTGGATGGAAAAGACAGAGTAGATTTCCCTTCGTGCTACGTGGACATTTGCATGCTTAAAACTGCTAACTGCAATGTTATCATGAGAAACCAGTAAATCGATGGTAGTAATGCAATTTCATGTAATTATCTATAAATTTCTCTTAATAGAATCTATTTCTATCTGTGTTAAAAAAGGCACCCTATCAGGAACCACCAATTCATTTTATAGAGCAACTCTATAGGCACTTTTGGCTTCTTACTTTTGACATAATCTATGTATAGGTATATACTATTTTTCTTTTCAAAATGTTGATTATTGAGTGACACATTTCAGTATTGATGGTTATGTCTTATATGCGTAACACCAATCTCTGTTGCTTTCTTTTACTGTTATTAGTGACAAATTTCAATTCTCCAGGTGGGAAAATATCCTTAATTGGTCATTCAGCAGGTGGCTGGCTAGCACGTGTATACATGGCAGAGTATGGGTTCGATGGAGTTTCTCTTCTTTTGACACTTGGAACTCCTCATTTGTGCGTAGATTTTACACTCTTGAAATGCATAACAATGTGAAAATACGTTTCAAAGCAGCATTCTTACAATGGTTTTAGAGAAGGTATATCATTTACAAGATTAAATACGATATTCAAATGTAATCAAATAAGTTATTGACTAATCATTAGTATAATTGCTCATTTTCACGATATGAAGCTTATTTTTGATTTTTAGTTTTTTTACCATGGCCTTGAGTTTATTGTCTCAAAACAACACAGATAACCAAGTAATATAATATTCTAGTTCTGTCTGTAATGTATTGTATTGAATCAATGTCATCAAGGACAAATTACTTTCAGCAACATAAGGTTGCAATTATTAAGAGTACCTTATTGTAGTGTTATTAATTCCTATTCTTATCATGCATTTCTTCATATTTAGTGTTTATGTTTGTATCTACTATTAGCATTTTATCTTAGGTTGCATTCTAGTAACTGCCGTATTTATGCGTCAGTTTTGAGTTGTAACTACTTAAACGATTCCCTTTGGTTGCGTAAGGTGGAAATTGTTTAAGAGGGTTCCTTTCTATATAAAGGACTCCACCAATCTTTAGTTAGCACAGTTCTTTGTATTCATCAAAGTGATAAATTTCTTTGAGTGTCCGTGAAAGAAGTCCACTTGTAACCTATCACCTTCTTGTTTTGGGTTAGGAGAAATGTCCTCTTTTCGATAAAATGCCCAATTTCATTATATAAAATAATTTTTTTCCATCATGCCCATCGTTGTGTGGACAACAGCCAGTTGTTACGGTAAAAATCCTTTGAAAGATATTTTATAATGAAGAGCAAGCAGCTCAAAACACTCATATAGCTAACAAAGAACTAAAACAACACATAAGTAAATCTTGCTTATAACCCATACAGTCTGTCCTGTTTTAAGAATGTTACAAATTTTGCTTTCCTAGACAAACATAGCTCATTACTATCCATGTATAAATATTTTAAAAAGCCCATGAAAATGTACTCAATGAAGAGCTGGGCGAATCCTGTGTGAACACTCATGACAATTAAATATTTTCTCCTCCCTTAGGATTAGGAAAGACAAGATCAGAACCAGGGTTTTCTGGGGCTTGTATTTCCATAAATGCACTTGCATGCTCCTCAGGGGTTTAATTAGTGACATCAGTTCTAGTCTTGAATTTGAAAAATGAATAATTCCATTATCATACATCACCCCTGATGGTTTCTTCAACTGAGCTCTCAGCTTGTTGGGCAGCATGTCGCTTGCATTGGCATTAGCTTGTTGAATGTTCTGCTGCATGACCTCAGCAGACCTCCTTTTTGCTCTCCCATTTGTCAGTATTTACTCAGTGGCTTCAGACCTGCTTTGAAGATTTTGGAAATCATGACTGAGGTAATTAATACTTTCAGTTTGTTTTTGTGACAATCCTGCAAAACTTGAATACAATTTTTCTGTTACTGGAATGCAGTTGACAAGAAGAGCAATACATTTTACAAAGAAAGAAATATCAACTACTTTTTCCTCAAATTTTCCCCTCCACCTGAATGCTTTCAGTGATGGTGGTGAGAGCTAAGTATAAATTGGATTTATCGTATCTACAACCTGTTCCTTTGGAGCTTCAGCAGCTTGTTACTTATGTGGCTATTACGAGTAAGAGGAGGGAAAGCTCGATATCCTCCCTGCACAGCAGACCTATGGGTTCTAGCCTAAAAATAGTGATTTGCAAGGATTAAAACTGAGTAGGATTGTTGACCCCAGTTTTTGCTATTAGTTTCGAGTCTTTGACAAGGTTTTGAGCTTAGGCATGTGCAAAAGAGAGATGATGCGTGGAGGTGTGTGCATATAGAAGACTATGAGGAGGCTGAAGATAACTTGTACACTGTATGCATAGATAGAACCAACTCCGATATTACACATGCAGTTAAGGCCAATAAGGATTTGGGAATCACAACAATGAAGATGGTGATAAACAAGGGACTACCTAGAAAAATGTTGTGCTTCACTACAAATGGAGATAAGCTCGAGCCATTTTAGGGCTAGGGTTTCTTGGATGTAAAGTAAGATGGTAAACTCTATATAAATTGACCTCTACTCCTTTTGCATGGGGATTGATTGTTGGTATGTAATGAAGGTTCACCATTAATGAAAATATTTGTTATTGGCATGAATACCTGTGTTTTGAATAATTGTGCTATGTGGATCTTACATTGTCTTTACTTTGTTTTTGTGATTACTTAGTATGTATGTGTGCATTGTATGCCCTAAGTAGATTAGTTATGTAAGTAAAGTGATGGTGTCACCCGCCACCCGAAATCTGCGACTACCCTATCCGAAATTTTTCGTACTTTTAAAATAATGGGTCGTTTGTTGTTTTTATTGCCTGAAAGTTCTTGTATTGCGTCAAGATAATCCCAAAGAGCCATATTAGCCCTTTTCGCCAAATACCCAGATGCCCAAAATTGTTTTATTCTGTCGTCGGGATTTGTCTGCGGGAAATTTGTATTTAATTATTTTGAGCCCCGTATGAGGCTATTTGCGCTCTGTTTTAACTCTATTATGAGCGAATATGTTATTATTCCTATGTGCCAGAAGGATTTTAACTTATTTTAAGTTTTGGGCTTTATTTGTAACTTTTGACAATTTTTCGTGTTTTTGTGGTGTCCCATTTCGTTTTACGTGAAATTTCTCTCGAGCAATTCCTCACGGGTAAGCCCAATTTTTGTCTGGAGCAGTGGAAAACATATACGCACATTATGCCCGGAGGAAGTCGCCATCGGAGGTGCGGATCACCGAGAAAAAGCGAAGTCGTGCATGAAAAAGCCCTGCGGGGATGGGCGCATTTTGGAAAACAAAGGATTTAAGCTGCGATGGGAAAATAGAAGCCATGAGCATGATGGGAATTTTATACCTTCCTAGCAGGGTACTTTTTCCCATGTTATAAAATTCACTTAAGCTGCAGTGGGAAAAATAGAAGCGTGCGGGCGGTGGAATTTATCGTCACCTTGCAGGTACTTTTTCCCGTGATATAAAATTCACTTAAGCTCCAAAGATGGGAAAGTTAGAAATTGCAGGCAGGCGGAATTTATTACTGCCTTGCAGGGTAAAAATTCCCATGGTGAAATAAAAGAAAAGTGACTTAAGTGAAATCACGGGATTTTATTGCCTGCCTTGCAGGGTAAAAAATCCCATTGTCAGAAATTCTTAAAAATAGAATTCTATTATGCAAAAAAGTGCGACCCACCTTGGGTGAATAATAATGCATTAAATAAATATTTGTTAATATTTATTCACCCAATTTTGGCACCTAGGCTTGTGGAAAAGTCAACAAAAGCAAAGGGGAATAAATCAATTGGAAATAGAATTCCAAAATTAAATAAATTTAATTTATTTAATGCAGCCCCTTTTGAGAAGGAATTAATACTTTTTAAAGTATTAAATGATTATATTAATTCCTATTTTCAGTGGCTATGGTCAAAGCACACTGTGAAGCTTAAGTGAAGTGAAGTGTGGATGATTAAATTGGATTAATTTAATTTATTGGATGGCTGTCCTTAAACATGCTATTTTTAAAAGAGAAGAGCATGATTTTTAATTAATTAATTGCCTTTAATTGTTAGGGCAATTATTAATTATAGAATTGTGAAGGTTATATAAGCATGGGCAGCCATATGGGTGAATTATTTAATTCACAGGTCAAGAATTGCAGCCAAGAGGAAAAGTGCGCCCCCATTTGAAGAAGGATTTTGCTCAGGCAAGGTGGAAACAAGGCTAAAAGCTTCCAAATTTGGCGCATGCTTTGAAGGAGGTTGATCTTTGTCTGCATAATTGTTTGCACAGGTGTTACAGGAGCTCAGGTGTTGTTGAAAGGATTCATGCTCTCTTTATGTGCAAATTAAACACCATTTTTTGGGGCAGCAGGCTTGAAAAGTGCAGATTTTTACAATTAAAATTCACTATTCATGCTCCGGTGGCCATTTTTATCTGAATAAATTGCAGAGGAATTCATTACGGGTGCTTTACTCTTTTATCAATGTCCAATACATTGCATATATCCTCTCGAATATGAAGAATTGTCCAGTCTGCACCAAAAATATTGAAGAATTCCCGAGTCAAATAAGAAGAAAAAGACATTCGGACAAAGATAGACAAAGCTATGGCGAAGAAAGATGAAAAAGAAAGCACAACGGAGTCATGCATCACTTCTAAATTTGCAGATATTGGAGACACGGATCTAGGCTCGGAACCTCTTGCTGAATTGATAGACAGATCCAGAGCAGGAAAGACTTCACTCATGCGTGCAGGAGAAACTTCACTCATGCGTGCAGATTAAAAGTAGTGGAATTATTCGAGTTGCAGCTTTTCCATCCATAGCCCAGTTGCAGAATTTGTTATGCCAGTGCCAGATCCATATCCGGATGCAAATCCATATGCAGATCTAGATCTAGATCTCATAGTTGCAAAAGCTTCCGGCACAAAGGCTTCATCCTCTTGTTTCAAATGCAGCCCGTGAAGAAGTCAGTGCGTGGAAAATTCCTTCCAAGATCCTGTGCATGTGCTCTCATCTTCCAGTTGAAGCCTTCATTGAATTTTCATTCATCCAAAGTGCTTCCAGATTAAAAATAAGGATGATGAGTTATCTACGGCAAACAATGCATTGATGCATGTACTTTGGAGAAAAACGCAAAAGCTTCAAGGATAAAAAAGAAGACAAGTTGAAGGCAAAATTCCACTTGCTTCCAATTCCAACCGCCGCAATTCCAACTTGTTTCGATCCACCCGCTTCAAGATCCAACTAATTCCGACTTGCTTCCCCAATTCCAACCGCTTGCAATTCCGGCTTGTTTCCAGATCCAAACTTCAAGATCCAGCTAATTCCAGCTTGTTTCCGATCCGGTTTAAAATCACCATTTCATGAACATGAAAAAGACAAAGTTAGCTTTCCTCTTCCTTCTTCTTTCCTTCGACAAAGTAATTGAGCGATCAATTCAATTATACAACTTAAGTGATTGGTTTAAAAGCCATTACTTGAAGAAGTCAACTATTGGAGATAGGTGGCGGACGTGCAAAATAGAAGGTCACCACAAAATCATACATGTCATGCGAGGAATTCCGGAAGGAGATTGTCGATTGTTTCTCTTCGACTTCCACGTGTGCCGAAACTAAAGCTTCCACTTGTAATTGCCCCTCTACATTCTATAAGTAGAGGAAGTACCTTCGGGTTAATCAGGAATCGAGAATTTGAAGCTTGTAGATCTTGTGTTCTAGACTTTGTCTTTGAACCCCCAGAGCCACTTGTAGAAAGGAGGAATACAAAGCGCAGGTTTAGGAGAACTTTGTGTCACGGCATCTTTGTGTTTCTTGCTTTTAAATCTTAGATCTTTTAAGTAAACTTTGTGTTATTTTAGATCCGGATCTAGAGTTGCCTTTGCTTTATAATTACGTGTGTTCAAATCTATTAAGTTTCTTCTATGTGCATGCAATTAAATCTACTAATTGGGATGCACATCTTCCTCATTTCTTCTCTCGTAATTCCTTTACTTCCTTCTTCTATAATTTTCCTTTCTTAAACAAAATGTTGCTTACTTGCTGAAAACTTCTTAGTTATGGTTCATGAACTAAGTGGTTAAAGTAAAACCCCGATAGATAATAACACATTTATATTGACAAATCGACACGGAGCCTCATCGGTTAAATGAGGGAGATTTATCTCATGACCGCTAGGTTTGATGTTATGCAGAAAATCTAGCCAACAAGTGAAATGTCCCTTTCAAGGGATTAGACCAACAACCAAGGAAATTAGACAAATCACCAATTAACCAAATCTGATTTCTATAACCAGCAGACTGAAATAAAGAACAACGAACTGATTTCTCCAAGCAGCAATATAAAAATATATGCCAAACACCAAATTCACTTCAAATAACCTTGCCACAATTTAAATATATATTTTAGACATCCAAAGGAACCATAAACAATGAGAAATGAAAGTCAACACACTGCTGGAAATTAATAAATAACCAGCGAAGAGCAGCCACAACAAAATTATGAATTATGGGTCTAGAAACCCTCAAAAATCAAGAGAATGTAGATTTCGGCCTTAATAAATATGAAAAATCAGATTATGAACTGAAAATGCAATTGTGTGCCCTCTAAACCATCAAACACAGTGTCCCCAGATTTCATCCTGAAATCTGCGACTACCCTATCCGAATTTTTTTGTACTTTTAAAATAATGGGTTGTTTGTGTTTTTATTGGTGAAAGTTCTTGTATTGCGTCAAGATATTCCCAAAGAGCCATATTAACCATTTTCGCAAAATACCCGATGCCCAAAATTGTTATATTCTCATTGTCGGGATTTGTGCGAGAAAATTTTCATTTAATCATTTTGAACCCGCTTGAGGCAATTTGCGCTCCAATTTAACCTTGTTGTGGTCGAACATATCATTATTCCTATATACTAGAAGGGTTTTAACTAAAAATAAGTTTTGGGGTTTATTTGTGACTTTTGGCAATTTTTGTGTTTTTGTGTTTTCCCGTTTTATTTTCTGTGAAATTTCTCTAGATCAATTCCTTTGCGGTTTGGCCTGATTCTTGGCCTGGAGTAACTGGGGAACATATACGCATGTTATGCCAGAAGGAAGTCGCCATCGGAGGTCCGGTTCACTGGGAAAAGATGAAGTCGCGCACCAAAAAGCCTCTTCTGGGCTGGCCGCATTTTTGGAAAGCAAAGAATTAGAGTGGATAATGGGAAAATTAGAAGCAGTAGGCAGGTGGGAATTTTGTACCTACCTTGCAGGGTACTTTTTCCCATGATAGAAAAGTCACTTAAGTTGCAGTGGGAAAATTAGAGGCAGAGGCGGTGTAGGAATTTATTGCTTGCCTTGCAAGGTAAAAATTCCCATTGTGGAATAAAAGAAAAGTCACTTAAGTGAATCATGGGATTTTATTGCCTGCCTTGTAGGGTAAATAATCCCATTATGAAAAACAAGTGACTTAAGTGAATCATGGGATTTTCGGGGCTGCCATGCAGGGTAAAGAATCCCATTGTCATAAATTCTTAAAAATAGAATTCTCTTTGGCCAAAAAGTGCGCCCCCTTTGGAAAAGTAAAGGCAGCCTTTAAAGTGATTAAATTAATTAATTTCTCTTCTAATTTTGGCGCCCAGGCATGGAAGAAAGTCAACAAAAGCAAAGGGGAATAAAAGAGGTTGAAATAGATTGTCTAAAATTAAATAAATTAATTTATTTAATGGCAGCCCCCTTCATGACAAAAAGTGCGCCCCATTTGGGATATATTTAATGCTTTTTGAAGCATTAATTGATTAAATTAAATTCTATTTTCAGTGGCTAAGGTTAAAGCACACTGTGAAGCTTAAGTGAAGTGAAGAGTGGATGATTAAATTGATTAAATTTAATTTAATGGATGGCTGTCCTTAAACATGCAATTTTAGCACACCAAGCTTAAAGAGAAGAGGATGGTTTTAATTAATTAATTGCGAGAATAGGAAGGGCAATTATTAATTATAGAATTATGAGGGTTATATAAGCATGGGCTGCCATAAGGGTGAATTAATTAATTCACAGGTGAAGAAGTGCAGCCCAGAGGAAAAGTGCGCCCATATTGAAGAGGATTTTGCTTAGAAGAAGGTGGATTCAAGGCTAAAAGCTTCCAAATTTGGCGCATGCATTGAAGGAGGTTGATTTGTGTTTGCATAAGTGATACAGGTGCTCAGGTGAAGTTGGAAAAATTCATGCTCACTTTGCATGCAAATAAAACATCAATTTTTGGGGCAGCAGACTTGAATAGTGCAGATTTTTATGATTAAAATTCACTGTTCATGTTCCGGTTGCCATCTTTGTCTGAATTAATTGCAGGAATTCATTACAGGTGCTTTACAAAAGAAAATGAGCTTTAATCAATGTCCAATACATTGAATATATCCTCCGAATCTGAAGAATTATCCAGATCTGCACCAGTTTTGAAGAAATCCGGCCAAATAAGAAGAAAAAGAATTATTCAGACAAAGATAGACAAAGCCATGGCAAAGAGGGACGAAAAAGAAAGCACAACGAGTCATGCATCACTTCCAAATTTGCAGACATAGGAGACACAGATCTAGGTCCGAACCTCTTTCCGAATTGATTGATAGATCCAGAGCAGGAAAGACTTCACTCATGCGTGCGGTTAAAAGCAGTGGAATTATTCGAGCTGTAGCCTTTCCATACACAACCCAGTTGTCAGAGTTTGTTATGGAGTGCGCTAGATCTTACCATCCTTCATCCAGATCAGTGCGAGATGCTTTATGGGAAAACAATAATTCGATTGACGTAGAGTTCATCAATTATTGTTCAAGATTCCGACACGAAAGGTGGTGACTTACATTAGCATTTAGGATGCCGGCAGAGTGGGAGAAGCATAGAGTTGATTGCGCGTGAACATAATGAACAATGCAATACATGAAGCCCAGATCTCCTTCTAAGTTCCCAAGAACTCTTCCACGGTCCAATCTGGTGCAAGAGGTTGATGATATTGTCAAATTGTTATGCAGGATCAATGGCGAGGTGAATGCTCACACTTTCCGTATACATGGATATATGCTTTCATCGGGACCATTGAAGTCAACAAGGTTGATTCGATAATCAATGGTCGGAAATCATTAAGCGGCAAACATTGGTGAGCATCTCCTAGGAATGTGAAGCGTACTTTCACTTCAAAATGACTTCTACTGGTGTATCTTTGCAGCTTCACAAGGTGTCTTCTCCAAACCGGATAGATGTGGCGTTCTTTCTAAGGACCCCATTTTTGAGTGCTACCCACAACTTCACTGTACTGCGTGCTTTAGAAAGATTTCAAAGTGGTCAATGATGAATTCTTCTACGAATTCATTTGCGAGTAGCTGATGAAGGACCTAAAGGCCAACAGGGGTGAGTAAAGAAGCGTGGGAAGTCAGATATCCAAAATCGGCGATCTATTCATTCGTTTGCATATTTCACATACCTCGGGAGTTACTTGGTGTTTTTGGAGAACCGGTTAAGTCTGCCGAGATATCCGAATGATAGATTGATCACCATGGAGTGAAAGCGCAGAAACTTGTGCGGTTACGATCTTTAGTCAAAACGGCACAAGTCTACGGGCTTCTTCCGATCAGGGGGACATTATAAATGCTGCAGAGCATTCATAGAGCTTGAGGGATGGAGACTTGAAATGTTATCCGAGTATGAGCAAGAGTTCTTCCTGCACACGCACTAAACTTCGATCCATTTGGAGTAGCTAGGAAGACGATCTCCCAGGAGTATGCACATGTGCCTTCATTAGAGGATTTCTAGATGAAGTGCAAAAGTGAGTACGAGGTTAGAAAGAAGGATTTGAAAGGCTATCAGCACGGCAAGTGTTCGACTTTGGACTAGCGTGAATACCTGCGGATCTTAAAGATGATGGAAATGTGTTACTTGACACTTACCATCAAATGGGAGGAGATAGAGCCATACTTCAGATAACGTTGGGGGTTGCATACAATTGAAGAAAGTTCTAGCGCTGTTTTTTGGCGAATACTTCAAACCGGTTGTTGTCGAAAGGATATTGCCTTGATGAAGCATTGACGAATCAAGTCACAGGCAACTTTGGCGCAGGAGATTCCCTCAAAAGGAAGCACGAAGGAGAAAGCAGCAGAAGGTTCGAGAAGTTGAAAGTACACAGAAGATCTCAATCAAAGGAGAAGATCACTTCCATGGCCATGACTTTAGTTCCGCTTCTCCAAGATCCCAGTAGTTCACTAACTGCAACCTCGGCGGACACTTCCATGCCTCCACTGAATTCAGCAACATTCATCTTCTCTCCTTAGCCACTCCATTCAGCACCTATTCCAGAAGAGACGTTGAAGCTGCAGATGGCAGAGTTTGAAAGAGCTTTGTCCTTGGATGATTCAGAAGATGGCAGCCATAACACTGTAGCACTTTTTGATGGAGAGGAAACAGAGCGGGAGATAGTAGTGCACTCAGCAACTTCTCATTCTTCGAGAAGTAACTTCTTAGAATGGTTGGCTTCATAGTTGGTTCCAGAAGCTAGAGTGGAGATGAACTTGGAAGAACACGACTTGCAGCTACTCCAGAGTCTAGGCGGAAAAGACAGAAGGCCTAAAGTTGCTAAGGTAACTTCAAGGTTGATCATCGAAGAGTCGGGCGTGTTTTACGAGATGTCGGTTCAGCCGAAGGAAAGAAGGAGGATGAGCTCACGGCAGAAGATGTAACAGTAACCAGAGTACCCCTCGGTCAAGCCACCACAAAAGGATTGAAGCAGGACACGCAGACATTGATAGATGCTCTATTCCTTAGGCTTGACAGAGAAAAGGCAGAGAAAGACGAGCTTCAGAAGCAAGTATCTCAATTGTGTGAGATCATAACCAAAGTTGCTAAATCTTCCACTCAGCCCATTTAAAGTAGGTGAGTGATCATCTTATGTAGGAAATGGAAGATGCAACAATCGTAAAAACTATCGACGAATGGAAGAATCGATTATTCATCAAGCTTTTCATACAACTTGAAGAGGTACCACCCACTAAGGTTATGAATGATGCAAAGTGAAATCAGTGAAGCAATGGTGGCGAGCATAGTAGACATGAACACGATTCGAGAGTAATGAGTACTTTGGCCGAGATCAACAAGCTCTGGAGATGTATTGGTTGCAGGCGATTGCTTATCTGGACGGATCGGTTGAGAAGGGGAAGCAATGG
Source organism: Taxus wallichiana var. yunnanensis (assembly GCA_018340775.1). NCBI lineage: Eukaryota > Viridiplantae > Streptophyta > Pinopsida > Cupressales > Taxaceae > Taxus > Taxus wallichiana. Next base: position 811,761,287 of record CM031235.1, read on the forward strand.
AGTTTGCGGTATCTTCCGTTTGGAGATCTGGGGAGTTTTGCAAAGGATGCGAGGCACTTGAGAGTAGGACATCATCCTTACCAGACAGGCAGTATCATCTCTTTCACCGAGGAGGACGTGGTCGGAAATGTTACTTCATACATATGGATCGTTCCTACCAAAGTGCCTAATTCCTGGAAGGGTCTCTTCGATGGTACAAAAAGAGAATTGATAGAGCTTTAAACCTTTCACGATGAATTCCATTAGCGAATGGTGGCACTTCGCAGCGGATATCATGCGAGGTTCGGGCCGAGCTTGAGAGATGTGGAAGCGTGCATCAAGGTGTTGAATGAAGGATTGTTGCGGATTCGGGACGAGAGAAGGAAGCAATGGCTAAAATGGATGGGAAGATGTTGAATTACATGTTCGACAAGTATATCCAATATTAGAACAAAAAAAGACATAAATGTTACAATGGCTTGACTTCTTCTTCTTCTATTTTCCACGTTCTGATGAAATTGTAAGACTTCTAAGTTATTGGTTTTGAAACCATTACTTAAAGTCATGTGAAACAATTCTATTAGTTAAGAGATACATGTGTTACTTAAGGAGAAGTTAGTGGATGATGATTGCCAAATGTCATCTTTACTTGTTTGTGTTTGATTCGATTAGGTTTCCCATTTGTACTTTCCCTTCTACATTCTATAAGTAGTAGAAGAACCTCCGGGTTAAGGATTAAAATTTGTAAGCAACAACCTTGTGTTCCAGGACTTTATCTTTGAAACCTTTGAGAGCCACTTGAAGCAAAGGAATATATAGGAGCATTTTCAGAGAGAACTTTGTGTCACGGTGTATTGTGTTTCTTGCTTTTAATCTTAGATCTCTTAATAAACTGTGTTATTTCAGATCTATATCTAGAGTTACCTTTGCTTAAAATTACTCGTGTTTATATCTATTGGTTTCTTTTATGTGCATGTAATCAACTCTGCTTTATCTATTGGTTGGGATGCACATCTTCCCCATTTATTCTCTATGTTTATATAATTCCCTTCTTCTATAAATATTTCCTTTTTTAAACAAGCTCGCTTACTTGTTGTAGAACCGTTTAGTTATGGTTCATAACCGGGTAGTTAAAGTAAAACCCCATTTAGATATCAACATACTTTAATTGACAAATCGACACGGGAGCTTCATCCGTAAATGAGGGAGATTTATCTCATGATTGCCTAGGTTTTGTGCTATGCGAGAAAATCTAGCCAACAAAACCCTACACCAAGGTAGGTCGCTCCACATGTAGGAAGCAAATAAAAATCTGAAAGTGAATGTCTTCTCATCAAATCTGCCCTTAACTTCAAAACCAAGCAATGATGAAGGGTTTTCGTCCTTCACCCAAACCACTAGAAGGGTTTTCGTCCTTCTAGGAAGCCACACAAGAGGGTTTTCATCCTCAAGTGGAAGAACATGGATCAACAAGCTCTCAATGCACAATGTTAGAAAATGCGCCAAAATTAGCTCCACAAATGAGTTCCCAAGTGTAAAGTCACCTTCTAGAACAAGTTAGAAATTAACATAAATCTGATCACACACTGTTGGAAAATAATTAATATTCAAACTCCAACTGCTGCAATTTTTCAAAATTCATATCTTTGGCTAAAGAAGTCAAAATGATCTGAAATTTTGGATATTGGGCCACAAAAATATGAAGAATAATATGCAAAAATCAGATTTCACACAGCCAACACGAAACCCTAATTTTTTCCTAAAAAGTAGGTCGCCCAACACATTTAGGGCATCAAATCAACTCCAAAAATTATGAATTTAATTCCTCCTAATTAATTAACCAAATCGATCCTAGGAAGATTAGATCTTCATAGTTTGACCTCAAATAACCCAATGTTAGCATTAATACAACCCAAATGGGGTTGGAGTAAGTCAAAGTGATGGGTTAGATGGGAGAACCAATTAGATAATTAATCTTTTCCAGATCTGAAATTTATAACAATAGTTAATTAAAATGCACCCAGAACAGCTGAAACTTCAAAAATTAATATCTCCTTCAATACTTTCTCTTTTTGTATGAAATAAATTGCAAAATAATCTAGAAACCAAGGCCTTTCCAATGGACTATGAAACTAAATTTTCTGAACACCCAAACCCCTTCAAAACAACTCCCAAAATCTGAAAACCAATCGCTAGGGTTAGAATAAATTGCACAAATTATTATCAGCTCTTTCTTTGCTTCAAAAACCCTCAAAATATCAGTCCCACACTTGGAAAAATATGCCAATACAGATCAGATTGTAGATCTAGCTCAAAAGACTCCAAAACATGCCAAAACAACCTCCCATGCAAGTCGCTTTAGCTCTAATAAATGCAACAGTGAACAACAGTAAATAAAACACCATAAACCCTTCCAAAATCACTTAAATTTGAGCCACAACATGCAGATTTAACCTCACAAATTAATGCATCAACATATGAGCCAAGTTGCCAATCTTAGAATGGAAAAACAATGCATAAACACACCCAACACAAGAGAGCACAATGAAGATAACAATGGAGTCTTCAATATCTTCAACAATGGATCCAAATGAAGCTTACAATGAGAGAGCACAATGCAAGAACTAGGGCATACATCCCATTACTCCAAGCATGGAGTGAATTCAAAATATTCATCAACATAACCCCACTAGAGGAAATGTGACCTCCTTTATAGAGTTAAGGGCGCAATATCCAATGACCGACCTTTTCCCTTTTGGAGGGAAAACATAAACTCTCATCATAAAAAAACTCTCTAATAAACTAAGACTATGTGCACTTTATTATTTTTAATTAAATAATAAAAGTAACTAACTTGTGCACATTAAACTAACTAAAGAGACTCCCACTTGTAGCGCTAGGCATGCCAAGGGTTTCAAAATAGACAAAAGACATCTTTGGATCATCTTCAAGCTCAATCCTCAAGCCCATGAGAAGAGAGAATGGGTTGAGGGTCTTCAAGTCTTCAATTTCAAAAATGTCCCAAGAAGGGGACATTATACCAAGACTCCTTTTATAACCTTCCATTGGTGCCAAAGCTTGGAAAGGTAAGGCCGACCTATAAGAGATGTTCTATTCCTTCATTAAGCTTCCTTTATTTGTTTTTAACCCAACCGACCTGCATTAAGGGAAAACGCTAAAAAGAAACATAACAATTAGAGAAAACGAAAACAAATGGAAGCTTAAGGTTCTTCTCCAACTCTTCTACTTCTTTACCATGGAGAAGGAATGGCAAGAAGTCCAAATAATGCTCTCAAATGGGAAAATGGGGACATTACATAAAGTTTCCTTATGCCACAATGCAACAAGCACTGGATCCTCTCTCTATGCCTTAGGTGAGCACTTAAGGTCTTGTGTTTAAGTGATATGCCGACATGAAGAATATTTTATTTGTTGGACATTCACGGTTTACGTAAAACTCAAAGGCAAATATAAACTCCCAACATTTTGGCTCTTTCGATGGGACCTCGTTTAGTTGGTAAATGGAGATCTTATTTGGTTACGACTTCTCGGATTGTGTAGGAGCGCATGGAAGAATAGTTTAATGCACATGCCTTGGATTTTGTGAGAAATACACTAGGAGAAGGAGATCTCAAGACTCAAGCAAGAAATCTACAACTAGTTGTTTGAAGTGTTCTTTGTAAAGCTCGCAGTGCATATTTATGCATGGCTTGCATCCTACATTGTGGATTGTAGAAGGAATTTGGGCCAAAAATTGGAATGGACAAAGGAGCAAATTGCAAAACATAAAGAAACTGATGAGATTTGGCTCATGTTGTAGATGTGTGGTGGAGAAGAGCTTTTAATAGCCACATGTTGGAGTTTTCAGTATTTGTGTACACTTGCTTGGAAGAGGCAGATTATTAATTTTTGCATGAGCTGCAAGTTCATTGATTGCTTAGATCCCTAAAGCAGAGGATGATATGGAGGACCAAGGAGAGTGGGAGCAGAGGTTGCACGTGTAGAGAGATGGCAGAGAAGCAACTACCAATGCTAAGGAATGCAATAGGAGGGGAGAGCCAAGTCAAGAGGATGCCACGAGGACCTGCACAAGTTGAGAAGGGAACACGATCGACTCTTGCATAAGTGTGCACTCAAAGGGTAAGCACTGATGTGTGCAACTAGGAGCATGGTGCATCCAAGGAACTTCTAGATGAGGATGAAGCTTGGGAACCATTGGGTTCAACTAGAAAGAGAAACACATGGAAAAGTGGAGTGCTAAACTATACCGTATTTGAGCAGCTGCTCATGCACATTGTTGGAATTTTTAGTATTTGTATACACTTTCTTGGATCAAGAAGATTAACTGTTTGACCATGGAGAGCTGTATCACTCCCATGCATCGGCTACATGGATGATAGGGGCAAGGTGGAAGCAAAGTTGTGGCAGATCTAGTGAGAAGGTAAATCCCTAAACATAGGATGAGATGGACCACAAAGATGAGAGGGATTACAGGTTGCACATGTATAGGAGGGAACCAAAGCAAGTATTGATGCAAAGGACTGCAATAGGAGGGGAGCACCAAGTCAAGAGGATGACACGAGGACCTGCACCAATCGAGAAGAAAACACAACTTACTCTCGCACAAAAGGTGTGCACTTAAAGGAAAGCACAAATCTGCGTAACTAGGAGCATGGTACCACATCATCCAAGGAACTTCTAGATGAAACCACTAGGTTTAATTGGAAGGGGAAATTCAAGGGAAAGTGAAGGACTGCCAAACTGTACCATATTTGAGCAGCTGCTCATTCACATTTTCATTAAGGAATAAACGTCAAAGGAAGTTCATATATATCGAAGATCGAAGGGTTCAAGAAATGGGCAATGCAATACTTTGTTCTTGAACACGTGATACCATATTTGTAAATAAAGTCATCTATAGGAGGTGAATAAAATACTACGTCACAATTTAGTATGAGTTTGCTTGGAATGCTGGTCAAAGGGGGAACTGCCAATGGTCCTAACACTACACAATGCTTGCCAATATTGGTCTTAGTTGTGGGCACATCGTAGACAACCAAAAATTAAGGATTTGTATTGTTGGGTGGAAGTAAGGGTGCATTATGAAGCACAACTATGGAGCCCTGACGATTTGGGTGGACAACCTAACCTAGGAAGTAGTTAACCAAGAGGACAAGGTGTGGAAGCACCACAAGCCCCAACTCCACAACAAATCATCTTGTATGAGATTTAAATGAAACTACAAAAGTATAGAGGCATGGAGGATGCTTTTGAGCATGTACACAAATGTGAGAGAATATGGCGAGCCAAAGGAGTGAGTGTACATGATTGTAAGGCAATTCAACTTGCCACGACCTTGCTAGATTATGTGCACACATCGTGTAATAGGTATGATTTGAATCAAGTTGTGACTGATTATATCTTGTCAAAGGAAGCATTCTTAAAGGAATTTGACATTCCCGAGTTTGAGTAACAAAGCATTTGTGCATTGAAGGAGATTAGGAAAGAGACTTCTATCTAAACTAGCATATGTGTTGGCTAGATTTTATGCACAGCGTAAAACCTAGGCAGTCATGAGATAAATCTCCTTCATTTAATGGTGAAGCTCCGTGTAAGATGTTTATCTATTTGCAGTGGTGAATCCTAATAACTACTTTTTGGGGTTTTACTTTAATTTCCTTAGCTCGTGAACCACAGCTGGGTAATTTTGCAGCAAGTAAGCAGTTGTGTTGGGAATATTTGCAGAAGGGGGAAAAAGGAAGTAGGGAAAGAAGGAAGGAAGATGTGTTGAATCAACAAATAGTTATCAGAGTTTGTCTCATCCACACAAAGTAAATAAACAGAGAAATCACAACATTCAACAATAAGGGAAAGAAATAACTTCTAGCCTAGATCTAAGATAACACAAAGTTTATCTAAAACCTTTGAATAGAAGTACTCAACAAAGCACTTTGTAGATGCAAAGTTCTCCAGAAATCCACCTTTTATTCAATCCCAACTTTTACAGAAATCACATCAAGGGTTCCAGCACAAAGTCTGAAATCTTAAAAATGCTCCAGTTACAAAAGCCTTTGCTAAACAAGTTCTGATTATTGATGATTAGCCCATAGGCTTCTTCCTCTATTTATAGTGCATAGAGGGAAAATACAAATAGGAAACTTTTAATGATTTTCCGCATGTGGAAGCTATGAAAAAGGAAACAGTTGGGAATCTTTCTCCTAGAATTTCTCTTTACATGACACGCATGATTTTCAAGTGAAGACTAAATCAACGCTTTGCATGTCTGCCACCTATTCTTAAGTAAAGGACTTTTCAAACAACTTGAAGAAATGGCTTTTAACCCAATTACTTCATCTTTACAATTTTTGTCCGAGAAAATAAGAAAAAGAGAAGAAAGAAGAAAGAAGTTATTCCAGCTGCAACACTTCATACTTGCCCTTTGTTTTGATACTGAATGTATTTGTCAAGCATGTAGTTCATTGTTTTCCCATCTGCCTTAGCAATAGCTCCGCTTTCAGTCTTGAACCTTAGTAGTTCCCTGGATAGGATATTAATGCTTGTCTTTACCCTCTCTAAACTAGGTCCAAATCCCTTGACATTTGCATGAAGCCTTACTAATTTTTCAATTGAATCAAAAGTGAAAGGTATGACGGCTTCATCAATCTTCTTTTGGAGAAATGGAAGAAATTCTTCAAGGGAAGCTGGTGGTTTGTCGGGAATGAACCTTGTATAATAATGGACACCATCAATTACTTCCTTTGTAGTGAAAGAGATTACACTCCCTGGCACTTCTTCCATTTTGTCTTCCAAAGAATCGCATTTCACCCAACATATGTTTGAGAACTTTCATGCGGAAAGACACTGTCATTTCCAGTTGCTTACCCTTTTGTATTGATCCATCTGGTACAATTTGTTCTTCAATCAATACACTCTCAGCGGTGAATTTATTTTAGCCAAAGTCTCCAAGTGGCTTTCAACGCAACTGCATTTTCATCTTCTATACCTGTCATCAATTCTTTTAACTGAGTCAATGCTCTTTGCATATGTTCCAAGCTATCTGGTACTTCTTTGAATTGCTCTGCCGCTTGGTGGATGATTTGCTTTACCCATTCATCAATAGCCTTGACTTTATCACCTCGCTTCTTCAACTTCTTTGATCAAATGACAACTTACCTGCTCCTGTACTAGTACTGGGTGAGAAGAAGGTTTAGCAACCTTGGTGATAATTTCACACAGCTGGGAGATCTGCTCATGGAGTTTGGCTTTCTCTACTTTCTCCCTTTCTAGCTTGAGGAACAAAGTATCAATCAATGTCTGGGTATCTTGTTTTAATCCCTCAGTGGTGACTTCCCTCAGTGGCACTCTGGTCACTGATATATCCGTTGCCGTTAGTAAAGATTCTTGCTCATAGTAAAGAAACATTTCAGCTTGGATATTTCTGGCTTTGTAAATACTCTGGCAACTATAGTGGCCAACTGTGATTGGGAAGCTAACTGTCGGCCTGTGCTGTTTTGATTGTAAGTCTTGCAATTCCACGAGCTACCTGCATAGCTCCATGATAATCCACTTATCATTGGGATATCTTGGTAGCTTGATTGGTGCACCTGAGAAGCCACTAACCCTGAGATAAGTGAAATCAACAAACTGAATGAAGACACAACGTACTGAGAGACAACTTCCCAAGCTTCCTTGCTTACTCTGTTTGCCTTCAGATCACTATTTAGTCTGCAAATGACTTCATAAAAGAAGCCATCATTTACTACCCTGTATTCCTTATAGTATTCAGGTATCACCAGCTGTGGGTAACACTCATAGATAGGATCCTTGGAAAGTATCCCTCTTTTGTCTAGCTTGGAGAACACCCCTTCTGAGGCTGCGGCATACACAAGATATGAAGTCATTTTGAAGTTGTGTAATGTCCTCATTTTTGAAGACCCTTAGCCTATCTTTCCCTGTGGGCTTTGGGATGTTGCAAGGGGAACATTATAATAAATAATTAAATATTATTGCTTGAAGAGTGATTTTTATCATTTGACATTATAAAACAATAATTATTTAATTTAATTCCCACAATGCAAAATTAAAAGGAGAATTAATTAAATAACTTTTGGGTGGCTTTTAATATTAAAATCACCCTTAGAAAGGGACGCCACACCTAGGGAGGATAAACTATTTTTATTTAATGATTTCTCTCTCTTAGGGATTTCGAATTTTGTGCTCCTTGTTTATAAAAGCAGAGCTTGGGATCATTATGAGACTTATGTTGATTGATCATTTGATTTCACTCCATGCTTGGAGTATTGGAATGTATGCCCATGGGATGTATGCCCTAGTTCTTGCATTGTGCTCTCTCTCATTTGGATCTATTATTGAAGAATATTGAAGACTCCATTGTTCTCTCCATTGAGCTCTCTTGTGTTGAATGTGTTTATGCATGATATATTCATTCTTGCATTGGCGACTTGGTCTTGGGTATTGGCGTGTTTATTTGGAGAATAAAATCTACATTTTTGTGAAGGGTTTCTGGTGCTTTGTGACTTTTATTATTGCTGCAATTTATTAGAGGCAAATCGACTTGGTTTGGGGTTTGATTTATCATGTTTTGAGATTGTTTATGCTAGATCTATTTGCTGTTGTGTCTAATTAATTATTTCAGATGCAAGGGCTGATTATTCGAGTATTTTGGAACGGTTTTGTGAGCTATAAATTATTTAATTAATTTTCCCTAACCCTAGTGACTGGTTTTCAGATTTTGGGGGCTGATTTGAAGGGGTTTCAGTGACCTAAAAATTCAGAATCATAGTTCATTGGAAAGGCCTTGAATTATAGAATAATCTGCATTTTATTTGGTGGAAAAATATTGAGTATTGAGTAAGATATGAATTTTTAAAGTTTTAGTTGTTCTGGGTGATTTATTAATTAATTAACTGCTGCTAAAAATCAGATCTGGATGATTTTAGAATTCTAATTAGTTCTCCCATCTAACCCACCACCTTGGCATACTTCAATCCCATTTTGGGTTGTATTATTGCCGACATTGGGTTATTTGAGGTCGGACTATGAAGATCTAATCTTCCTAGGATCGATTTGGTTAATTAATTAGGAGAAATAAGGAGGAAGTAATTTTATAATTTTTGGGAATTGATTTGATGCCCTAAAAGTGTTGGGCGACCTAATTTTTAGGGCAAAATTAGGGTTTCGTGTTGGCTGTCACGAAATCTGATTTTTGCATATTATTCTTCATATTTTTGTGGCCCAATATCCAAAATTTCAGCTCATTTGGACTTCTCTAGCCAAAGATATGAATTTTGGAAAATTGCAACAGTTGGGGTTTGAAAATTAATTATTTTCCAGCAGTGTGTGATCAAATTTATGTTATTTCCGAACTTGTCCTAGAAAGGGACATTACAAGTTGAGTGTCTGCCTAACCTTTTTGAGCTGCTCACCGATGTTGTTGCTTATGATTTCTGCCCAATTGATCATTGAATTAGCTCTGTTGATTTCAATTGTCCTGACGAAGTAATACATCCATGAGTGGAAGTTCTTTGCGTTACTTTCTCCATTTATTTTGCATAGCAACTGGGTGATGTCATCAACTTCTTGTATCATATTTGATCTAGGAAGGGTCCTTGGAAATTTAGATGGCTGCCTAGATTTCTTCATATAGCTCTTGTTCATAATACCTACACAGTCCATCGTGTTGTTCTTCCACCTATCAATAGCCTCTTGCATGCTGATTTTAATTACTCTGGATCTTGCAGGAATCTTGAGGCAGTAATTGATGTACTGAGTATCCAGCCTTATCACTATATTTCTTGTTGTATCCCTGATTGTTCTAGATAGAGGATGGTAGAATTTAGCACATTCTAGAACAAATTCAGGTAATCTGGCAAGTGGCGGAAATGCTGCAGCTTGAATGATTCCATTGTCCCTTATAGCCCACATAAGGGGTGTCCGGCAAGTTGCCCTGGATCTGTCAATTAATTCGATAGACACATGCCCCATGTCTGTATCACTCACTTCAGCAAGCTTGGACACTATGCATGATTCTGCTGGATAACCTTTGTCATCACACTTCATTCTGTCTGAACCTGCTTTTGCCTGAGATTTCCCTTTTCCACCTTTACCCGAAGCTCTTGCAGTTGTGAAATTTGGATCTCTTTGTGTAGAAACTGCAACCGCTTCTCCTGATTCTGAAGATATATTTAATGTATCCGACATTGGCCTCAACTTTCTTCTCACAAGTATGTGCACAAGTGAAATATTCCTGTAAACAATTCAGACAAACATGCAACTCATCACCCTTTTATTTATGCATATGGGCAGCCTTAAATTCTGGGAATTACTTCGGGTGTAAGCAAAGAGAAGTAGGCTCAACTTGGGCTCAACTGGGAGATTGGGAACAACATGCATGGGCTTTTGAAGGCTTAACTGGGAGACTTTGCATGCATTTATATTGGCTGTGTTGAATTTAGAAGACAAAGTGCTCGGAATCCACACCATTTTAAATGCTTTTCAATTCCCAAACTAAGGTTGCGTTGATTATAGAGGATGGAAAGGCTGCGTTGAAAAAGAAGACAAAGTGCTTGGAATCAACGATTTGCCAATCACTTAGAAGCTGCGTGTTTGCAAAGAAGAATGACTGCGTGGATGCAAGGATAATTGGATGCTTTACAATTTAGAAGCCAAGGTAATTAATATCAACACAATACCTTTTAAGAGGTTTTCAATTCCTAGCCAAAAACTGCGTGGATTTGGAAGGAGGATGCTTAGAAACACGCAATTTTTAGAAGCCAAGGTTTTGACCTTCAACGCAACACTTTAATGATTTTCCTTTGCTTTTAAAAAAAAATTGCGTGGATACAAGGGAAGGAGGATGGAATAGAAGGATGATCGGATGATTTTATTTTAGAAGACATGGTCTGTAATGTCCCATTTTAGGGACTTAGACAAAATATCAGAATTCTGATATTAAATTACAACAGACTGAAATTAAATTGCAGCGAAGGATATTTATGGAAATAAGTGCTCAAAGTCTTCAATAATTATCAGGGAATGATTAGCAAAAATTATCAAACACTTTTAGAAGCGATTCCAAGCCAAATCAAATAGATTGGAGGGAGATTCGAACTACTGTTACAGACTGTACAAATTCTGGAAATCACAGCCCTAGACAGGTGATTCATTTTGCATGAAAATGACCTCGGTTTGTGTGAATACTATAAAAATAGCCTTCTAATTTCAAAGTGACCAGATTAGTAGAAAGTTTATGGAATGGTTTGGTCACATACAATTAATTATTTCAATTTATACACAGTATAAATCTGAATTGATAAAATACTTTGAATTCAATAATATGCAATGATTACACAAATGTTTTAAGTCAGATTCAAGGGGTTTTCGTCCCTAGAATAGACCTCTAATGGGGATTTCGTCCCAATAGGAAATAATGAGAACAATTCTCACAATTTTTGAATGATTACAAGCAAGTCGATATCTACAAATAAAGCCTATGACCCCTATTTATACTAATTCTAAAGGTGGTGCCAACTGAATAGACATGACTGTTCAAATATCTTGGCCGACCCCCTTTAATGTTAATTTGCCCTATTATGGCCGACCCATCCTTACATATTTATTTTCTTTATAAAAAATACATAAAAAGATGATCATTAATTGCTGCTTCTTCTCCTTGACTCGGCCATGGATAGGAATAACTGAAAACTCCATAATTATCTTTGAAGGGGGAAAAAGGGACATTACAGTCCTCCCTCCCCAAGATTGCTTGTCCTCAAGCAATCGCTAATGCTTGGATCCCAAACAATCTTCTGCTGCTCCCTTTTTGTAAAGTCTCCATCCCAAAAAGATGGTACATCATCTTCTGTACAAAAGTAACGGTCCCCAAACTCTCCCATCTCTGGAACCACTCAAAACTCTTCGTTCAATGCCATGTCAATTTCCGATGTTACAATTTTGAGCCTTGGAAACTTTTTGCAGACCGTATGTATTCCTTCAGGAGCAGATATAAGGTTGAGAAAAATAATATTTGATTTGTGTACTCCTTTCTCTAGCAGCAATAAAATAGCTTGCACAGCTGAATTTCCTATTGCAAGGACTGGATCCAAAAGCAGTACATGACGGTTTGAAATGTCCTTTGGCAACTTCTCATATATCAATTGTTTGCCGTTATCTCCATTTCTATGAATGAGAATTTTACCAATTTTAATTTCTTTGCAGCACGCCCGTAATGCATTCTCCATGCTTTCACCACTGCGGATTATTGAAATGCCACATAGTGTCTTACAAAAGTCAACTCCAATATAAACTGATCCAGTAGGAGTGAACACCTGCTTTTCTGTAAATGGAAGATGACCAAGACCATGTTCAACAACCAAACGAATAAGCCGATCTGCATAGAATACAAAATCGTGTTTGGTAGTTTCAATATCGCGTATCAACGTATGCATTCCTTTTATTTGAAACATAGAGTGAATAACATAGAGATTGGGATATATTTTACACAAATTGTGTTCCCCAAGCTTTGTCCGAATATGTTGCACTATCAAATCAATGGCAACATGGTTATCACCTCTACGAGGGATGATTATATCTGCATACTTCTTAGACGGCAATATAAAGTTGTCATATGCTGGCCTCACAAATTTGGAATACTGTTCAAGGACTGATCCTACATCTCGTCCCCTCTCAACCGTATCACGCCTTATTCTCCTCGCCAGTCTTATATCAGCATCTGTGTCAACAAAATTCTTCATGTTCATTAACTTGCGGTCCCTTGGATTGTGGAAAACCAATAAGCCCTCTAAAATGATCACATCGGAGGGATTCACCCAAACAAAGGCTGCCTCTCGCAGTTCAGAATTGCAGCATGGTAATTCATATGATGCCATAATATGCACATGCTCATTCATCCTTATATGCTGCCCCAAAATTCGCCCTTGTACCTCCCCTTGATTCATTATCATGTACATCTTGTAAGGAAGAAATAGAAAGAGGTACATCCTTACATACCTTGGAATGATGTTATGTGCTTTACCTCCGCGTGATTTGCACATGCTTGAAATTACTTTCCCTTTGAATACATCTTTGATGGAACCTTTGTTGACCTTTCCTTTTTGGTGATGAACATAGGACTGAATTTTTCCTTTTTGAAGCTCATTGAATGATGCCTTTGGCTGCCCATCTTGTATGTCCGGTGCACATGGTATTCAGACCTTAGCTGCCCCACATTTCCTCCTTTGGACAATGGATGAGTAGCTTCCACCATCAAGCTTTCTTCATAATTTAGGAGCTCCAACTTTGCTCCCTTAGACTTTTTCTTCATTGTTTCCTTTTCATCATCATGGATGCCACCATTAGATGTCAACAAGTCATTAACAAATATCAAAGAACTCATACCTTGCATGGAGATCTTCACTGCCCATGATAAAAGAGGGATTCTTCTTTGGCATGGCTCCGGAAGCAACTGATGTAGCAATTTATGATGCAAGAAGTCTTTCTCATCTTGGGTTGTCCATAAAGAAATCTGAATTGTGTAGTATGTCTGCTGTCCCAAACCAGCAGTATAAAAGTTTGTAAAGACAAGCTTAGGACTCCATACATTTACCCTTATGCCCGGATCAAATGAATAGTGTTCACTTCTTATGTGCATTCCCAAGAATAGCTTGCATGATTGGTATAGTCCAACTTCTTTATTTTGTTTTTTATGAGAAATTTTCTCCCCTTTCCATACCTCCATAGGACTATTTTCAACACAACTCCAAAGCAATCTTTTTAACATAAGCATATCAAAAGAATGGCCAACCAAATTAAGAGAGGAGTTGGTTACCTTAACATGCAAATCATGGTTTTTGGAGGGAAGATCATCTTCTACCTCAATTCTTGGAAGCAAGAGATCTGAGATGTATCCGATCCTCGGACCTTCAACAAATCTTTCGTCTCCTTCTTTATTATCTTCTTTGTTTACTCCTTGTTCACACACTTTTGGAATATCGTGGTATCTCTTCTCCAAATTCAATTCTTCGTCTTTGGCTGCATCATTGTCCATTGTGATAAACGGACCAGCGGGCTGTCTTTTATCCTCTCCCTTTTGGGAATGGCTTTCCTTTGCTACTACCGCTTCTTGTTCATCACCTTTAAATTTATCATTTGCACAAAGATCATTGTTATTAACTAAGCAATGATCAATGCTAACTTCAACATGTTGATCATTCGGAGCAATAACGGTGGTGGGTGCTGATGCATCCTTCTCTTTGGCTCATTCCTTGAATTGTTCTTCTTCCTTTGCCAATGTAATTTGGAAGTCTTTCTCCACTTTCTCTTTTCGTGGCTTGACATGCCTAGGCTTAGGCCTAGATCTTCCACTATTCAATTCCATGAACTCTGTAAATGACATGGCTTCACGAATTTCCTTGGGCAAGGCCATATACTCCTTGTAACTTGCTTCAATACTTTCTCTTCCGGCAGTGCTTGGATTATTTTCTGGTGTGGCTTCATCTTTGGATACGAAGGTGGGCTTCCATCTCGTTTCTCGGGCTGCTCTCAAAGATTGCTTCAGATTATCTAGATTTCGGATAGATACTGCAAGTAGGTCCATAGCCTCCATGAAATTCTCTTGTCCCGCCATGATATCATCCACTGAATTTCCCCAGGCCTTAAGAGGATAAAGCTCTGATACCACTGTAATGTCCCATTTTAGGGACTTAGACAAAATATCAGAATTCTGATATTAAATTACAGCAGACTGAAATTAAATTGCAGCGAAGGATATTTATGGAAATAAGTGCTCAAAGTCTTCAATAATTATCGGGGAATGATTAGCAAAAATTATCAAACACTTTTAGAAGCGATTCCAAGCCAAATCGAATAGATTGGAGGGAAATTCGAACTGCTGTTACAGACTGTACAAGTTCTGGAAATCGCAGCCCTAGATAGGTGATTCGATTTGCATGAAAATGACCTCGGTTTGTGTGCAAACTGTAAAAATAGCCTTCTAATGTCAAAGCGACCAGATTAGAAGAAAGTTTATGGAATGGTTTGCCCACATACAATTAATTATTTCAATTTATACACAGTATAAATCTGAATTGATAAAATACTTTGAATTCAATAATATGCAATGATTACACAAATGTTTTAAGTCAGATTCAAGGGGTTTTCGTCCCTAGAATAGACCTCTAATGGGGATTTTGTCCCAATAGGAAATAATGAGAACAATTCTCACAATTTTTGAATGATTACAAACAAGTCGATATCTACAAATAAAGCCTATGACCCCTATTTATACTAATTCTAAAGGTGGCGCCAAATGAATAGACATGACCGTTCAAATATCTTGGCCGATCCCCTTTAATGTTAATTTGCCCTATTATGGTCAACCCATTCTTACATATTTATTTTCTTTATAACTGCTTCTTCTCCTTGACTCGGCCATGGATAGGATTCACTGAAAACTCCATAATTATCTTTGAAGGGGGAAAAAGGGACATTACAAGGTCATAAATATCCATGCAAATCCTTAAGTGTTTTGCTTTTTATTACAAAGGCTTTTGGATTGTGTGGATTCAGAAGGGAGAGGATGCTTTGCAAAAGGAAGACAAGGTGCTGCACATCCACGCAATTCACTTAAGTGTTTTGCTTTTCTCTCTTTTTTTAAAAACAATTGCGTACATTCCCCAAAAGCTGCGTGGATATCAAGGAGGATGCTTTGCAAAAGGAAGACAAGACCTTGGACATCCACGATTTGACTTAAGTGATTTTGCTTTTGTGCTTTTATAACAATTGCGTGGATTGAAAGAAGGATGGTTGCGTGCTTCTACAAATAAGACAAGGCTCTAGACATCCACGATTTGCACTAAAAAGCCTCTGCATTCTTTTCTTTGCACATGGCTTCTTTCAAAAATAGAAGAACAAATCTTCCATAACCACGATTTGGCTTTGGATAATTGAAACTTGCAGGAATAAAATTAATCATAGCTGGAACAAGTCGATTTGCAATTAAAAACAATGGATGGCTTTTTCAAAACCCTAGGCCAGGGAACAAATCGACACAAAGAAAGAAAAGGCTATGGGGATTGCCAGATGGAAAACAGAGAAAGACCAAAACCAAAACACAAAAGAAATAAATAAACAAAAAATCCGAAAGAAGTCAGGGCAATTGCTCGAAAAATCTCTCCAATTAGCTAATCTGTAAAAACTCTTCCCTAGGTGAATGCTCCACTTTGAGGTGAAAGTAATACTGGTGTGGTAATAATGATGGGGTAAAGTGCTTTATATAACCTAAATTTCCCAATTTTAGCTCAATCTATTTTTAAATGAACTTTTACTTATTTAATATAAAAATAAGTAAAAGCTTTTATAAAACCAGACTAGGTTTCGAAGGGAATTGAGTGAGCTTTTGCATATGGGTATTTGGCGAACGTGGCTTTATGACTTCCTGGAGATACCTTTGAGCAACGCTAGCAACCGAAGGCAAAAACAAAAACAAAAAGCAAAAAACAAAAACATGACCCTTCGCTCAAAAAGATTGAAAAATTTAAAAAGGGTAGTCCCAAATTTCTAGGTGAAATCCTGGGGACACCAATATGATATCCACTCACTTCAACATGCACATTTTTTTGTTGGATTGTTGGCACCCCATAGAAGAAATTTCTCCACAAAGACATTTATAGGTGCGTGTGAGGATTTGGAAGTTGCATAGTGAGTAGAGGTTGTAGAAAGCTTTGATATGGGCACCGACCTTTTCATGGAGACCCAAATTGCAAGTATGGTTACACAATTGCAAAAGCTTACAACAAATAATGCATGGCACTTAGAGAGGTCTATGCTGTATATATATATATATATATATGAAGTGGAAGGACACAACAAGAAAAATTGTCCCCTGCACAATGTGAAAGCAATTCTTCTTGTTGTAGAGGGCCAAACAAGTCAAAGCTTCATGCTGGTGCAAAGTATGTGAGACACAACACCCATGGCACAATGGATCACAGGGGTTATTGATAAAATGCATGAAGCATGCAACCTCAATTTAAGGCAAGCCACAACATCTCCATCTTCACAAGCTCCTAGTTATGGGGAGGCCTATCCTATGGGTGTAGAGGTAGACATAGTGGAGGCTATTTACAAAGGACTTGCTGTAAATGCCTTTTTCGATACAAATACCAGAGTAATTGTCCATGTTTCCTACTTGTGGACATTATAGGGGGATTATAGACTAGAGGATCTCCTTTTTCAAAAATACCGGTTTGTCCATGTTTCCTACTTGTGGAAAGATCCTTCTCCCAAAAGGTTGATAAAGGGATAAAAGGGCAAAAGGGTGCACAAATCTGCATAACCCCTCAAGAAGAGGAGTTGGTTCCCATGCAAATAACATTCAAGTCAAGCTATGCAGGCCCAAAGGTGAATATGACCACACACTATAGAATAGATACTCAAACTAGGATGATGCTAGATTCATAGTAAGAAATGGTTTAATGAGCATCAAAGGTTGCGGTTATGGACTATCCTAATGGTCCTACACAAAGTTTATCTTGGTTGATGCCATCGAGATTGTCAAAACTTGTAAGGGAACTCTAAAATGCGTAGTAAATGGAGGTCTGAATCAAGGAAAGTCAAAGCAAGGGTCCCAACCCCAAAGAAGTGGAAGAATTCACAAAGATCTTTAATCTACTAAAGACAAAGGGGGTTATGACTCTACTTAAGACTTGGTTGACACAAATGTGGGTGAGGTGCACGCACAAAGTCATGGCCGACCAAAAGAGATCCCGACGTGAAACATTACATATGTGAAGAGCTGGTCATTGATACTACCATCAATGAGTGGTCGTTTTATGGCATCTTGGTCAATATGGGAACAAAAGTGAACACCCTTACCCAAGATGCATGGATAAAGATGGGAAGCTCTCATATGAAACCATCACCACATGTCTTGTTCATGGCTAACAAGACACTCAACTAATGAGTATATTGTGCAATGCCAAAGTGTACATTCTTGGCGCAAGGTTTATTGCAGATTTTGAGGTGATTGAGCTTGCTGAAGACAAAAATACCCGAACACATTGGCAAGGCCTTAGTGTTATGAGAATAACACTGCGCTATATGAGTAGTGATAATGGTGAGCATCACATGATGATCTGTCTAGATAGTTGTCATGGACCCGAATATGTTGAAAGTGTAGATGTAGATGTCAAGTCCCTTTTCAAAATTAAAATAATTGGGAGACTCGTAGCCTATTCCTTATTTCCCGTAGGCTAAGGGATAAAGTTAGGAAAATAATTTAATAATAATATTTTAAGTTGTCCTAGTAACTTTATTTTTATAACATTGTAAAAGGGCGACTTATGTATTATTATTATAAAGGGGCATAATGTAATGTTTTATTAAAAGTGTTTCTAGGCACTTTTGGAGGGAATTTTAGGTAGAAAGGAAATTAAAATTAAAATTGAGTTATAAAAGGAAGAGATGGGAGGAAGAAGGCATTCCTGTTGCTATTGTTATCGAACCCTATTTCAAAGCTTGAGCATTCTATGTTCAATTTTTTCTCTTAGGAAGACTCCTAGGAGTCTGGGAGATTTGAAGGACGAAACCTTCTTCTCCTTTGAGGTGATTCCATCTAGGGATCGCATTTGAACTGAAAGATTGAAGTTTATTTCCAGTCCTAGTTGGTTAAGGAGATTTTTAGAGATTTGCAGTTTGCTACATTGCTGTTACAGTATTCCGTACTGCTGCTACAATATTCCATACTGCTGCTATAGTACCATCACAACTGCATATTTCGTGAGTTGGGTTTGCTGTTTATTTTGGTAGTTTGAATAATAAATGAACCACATATTGCCATTGTACATCTTTGAATATTATATGCAAAAAGGGGTTTGTGGAACTGTTGCTACCCATTTGATATAAAAGATTTAATATGAATATTTAATGCTGCTGTCTAGCATTCAATAAATGATAGCTTGGCTTATGTTCAATGCTATGTGTAAGGGTTCCATAGTTTTCATTTTGTTCTGAGCGCAACAATAGTGCATGTATGCCAACTGTTTGTGGAATTTCCAGTGAATGGTTCATGTTTGCCAATTGTTTGTGAATATGTCAATGCATACTTGTGATAGTTACAATTGTTCCTAAGTATAGAAATCAAAGAAATTTGCATAGATTATTGGTTTATTTTGAAAGGGACATTACAATAGAGGATGGCATCAAAAACATCTACAACATTATGACACAAGGGAAATATTACCTAAATCCTATGGATGATGTTGTTCTTAGCTGGAAGAGTGGAATATCTACTTTGCATATTACAAGCCATGCATGTGAAAGATGGATTTAGGAGGCCTATGAAGTCATTGGTAAGTCGTGTGTGAGAATTAAGAATTGAATCATCGGCTCAATCAAAAGAAATTCATTATGTCTATCCACCAATGTTTTTAAGAACACAAACTAGGGTGAGAGTGTACAAAATGTGCGTTGTGCACAACACTTGATAAAAATGACGACTAGGCTAAGGAAAGGATGATTAAAGAAAATACCAAGGTATGAGGTTTCCACTTTTGTGCAAATCTGCTCTAGAGATATTGAAGCTTGTCCACCCAAGGAGGATGAGCGTGTCACCAAGCTCATTCCTTCGTGTTAGAGTAAAGATGCTCATTGACGGGCTGCACACAAACCACATCATTTCACGTGGAAAAGAAAAAGAGGAAATAAACACAAGCTTTGAGAGAAATAATGACAAGAAAGGTCTACTTTTGTACCAAGGTAATGCAGAGCCAAGAGAAAACTTGAGGGTTTGTGAGCAAGTTTGGAAACAAGGATTTCTAGGACTACCTATGTGGATGTGGGTGCATACTTTTTATAGCACGCTTGAGATGTGGGATCATGCATGGCACATTTTGAGTGAGACTTGATGAGAGATGTCAAAATGGGATGTATAGAAAGGCAATTTTATACAAACATTCATTTTTCACGCTGAAGAACCAAAGCTAGTTGAGCCTCTCGAGAAGCTCACAACCATCTTCCAAGATGATGCACTAATGAAAGATTGTGTGCATGCACCATGTATGATGAAGAGGAATGCACAATTTAGGATCTTTTCAGAACATGACTCGGGAAATAAGTCATTTTGATTTGTGGGAGGATAAGTTGGACACATCAAGTTGCGTATAGGAGTAGGAATGTGTGTAGGAGGGTTTGGAAAAATTAAAATCTGTTTATAAGATAAGAGGGCAAGGAGCTTGAGGAAGACTTGGGCCATTTAAATAAAAAAAGTTAGTAGAACAAATGATAAAATATGCTCGTGGTGACAAAAAAATGGTATCACAATGATCCGTTGTGCACAAAAGATGTTAATATCAACATTGAATTGGAGTCGAAGGTCACAAAAATAGGGATTATTGGTTTGATGTAGAGATGGTGGGTATCATTGAAATGCTGAAGGAATTTCAAGTTTTACTCCAAATAGGCTATCATGAAATGGAGTATACCATTCATCGGGTGAAATGAATATTAAGACGTGTGAAGGCGCAAAAATGGTGAAGAAGCGACTATATAGGATGAACCCAATTTTGCACGAAAAGGTATGGCGAAATAGAAAAAATGCTTGCCACAAGGGCCATCTACCCAACTCAATAGTTTGACTAGGTTATCCCAATGGTGTTTAGAATCAAGAAGGATGGAAGAATCAGGATTTATGTGGATTTTTGCACATTGAATGAGGCTTGTGTAACAGATCCATTTCCTATACTGTTCACTAAAGAAATCTTGGAAGGAGTAGCTGGATGTGAGACATACACATTTGTAGGTGGATTCTTAAGGTACCATCAAGTCCAAATTGTAGAGAAGAACAAAGAAAAAACTACCATTGCATCGAAACAGGGTTCGTTTGTGCACAATGTAATGCCTTTTGTGTTGAAGAATGCACCACTTGTCTTCCTATGCATGGTAGTGGAGGCATTTACATGAACGTAATAAATTTCTTCAAGTTTATCTAGATGATTGGATAATCTATGTCTCGAAAATGTCACCACATGAGGTTGTGATTAATGTTTAAATGATGCTAGCAAATGCAAATTTGATTAAATCTGAAGAAATGTGTGTTTTCCACACCTTTTGGAACCTTGCTTAGTCATGTCATCTGCAAAGAAGGCATGCTCGTAGATCTAGAAAATATAGCAGTCATTTTACAAATTGAAGCTCCATGCACACAAAGGAAGTGCACACATTAATTAGACAAAGTTCATTAGGAACCATGAGCAGATTGTTGGCCTATGGAGCAGTTGCTAAAGGAGGAAGGACTGTTTGTATGGACTGAAATGCAATATAAATCATTTGAGATGCTCAATGAGAAGCTGGCCAAAACACCCATTCTTTGATTCCTAGACTTGAAGACTCCACTCCACATCCATGTCGATGCTTCAAGAACTGCAGTTGATGCTGTTGGAAAGATCTTATGTTGCTGTGGTTTCTTCGATTATTTCATTGACTTGACAAAAGGGCAGCGGCATAAGATTACAACAATGGAGAAATCACCATTGAATGGGTGATTTTCCTCTGTGTTATGAGAGGTCCAGCTCCCTCATATGATAGGGTATTTTGGGTAAATACTTTTAACCGAAATTACAAAAAGGAAAAAAAGGAAAAGGAGAAGATTGAAAATGGAAGCAAAAATGAAGAAGCTGGAGGTGTAATGCCCCCTTTTCAAGTTTTTTTTAGAAAATAATAATAATAATAAATTAATAATTTGATTAAGTGCAAAAATAGTTATTTTACGCACTTAGGATTATTATTAATTTAAATTTTAAGTGGCTTTGAGGAAGTGAAAAGGAGGTCTAAAAGTGCAAATGCCGACTTAAAATAAAGAAGGTAATGGAGTTTTTTTTGTTAAAAACCAGAATTATACTACTAGAAATAAATTATTCAAATTACAATGCCAAGCCATGGTACTCATACTCCAAGATATATCCTTAGACGTCCAACAACATTTAAATTAAAGAAGAAAGAAAACATATCTGCATGGCTTATCCATCCACTGATTGCAAGTGAAGGATCTTTTCAATCTGATTCCGCTTCTCAAGAGACCATGTCAAAGGAAAAGGACCAAAGTTGATCAGATTATTATGATCCAAGGCCCAATTTGCCAAAGCATCCGCCACCTTGTTCTGATCTCTAGGAACATGTTGATATATGATGGTCTGAAATTGTCTAGTTATAACTTGAATATTATCCTGAATCCTAGCGATTAGCCAATTTTTGGATCTTTGCTGCTCTTGAGTTGACAGAAGGTTGATAATCACCTTAGAGTCAGATTCGACTATAATTCTAAGACATCCCAATTTAGTTACTTCCAGGAGAGCTCGCTGAATTGCCAAGATTTCAGCCACATTATTAGTGAAATACCCCAATTGACGAGCAAAGAAGAAAAGGGGAGTTCCCAAGAATCATGTGTTATCCCTCCAATACTAGCTTTGGACCCAGATTACCTCTTGCTGCTTCATCAAGTATTTATTTTGACAAAATCAAAAGGAGGTGGCTTCCATTTTCGTAATACAGAGGACATCGATAGTCTAGTACATTACCTAGACTTCAATTTGCTTTCCTCCAAATTGAGCTTTTGTAGCAGATTTTTCCATTTTCAAGTAAGGGGGAAGGATTTTCATATTATGCTCAATAGTTTCCACTATATTGCTTCTAGTTAATTCCTTGACATACCAAATGTCTCTATTTTCAGATTTGAAGATGCGTTTGTTTCGCTCTTTCCATACATTCCACAACATAAGAGAAATAGCAATCCAGAATCCTTTGTTAAGATCCTGACTATCAGAGACAGAGCATTTCCAAACTCTAACAATTTCCACAAGACTCATAGAAGAATTCCAAGTGACAGATAATCCAATCAACCAAAATATTCCATAGGACATAACAAAAGGGCATTGAAGAAAAAGGTGAGTCAGAGTTTCATCCGCTTCTTTGCATAAAGGACACCAAAAAGGTCCTACCATACCCCTTTTCATCAAATTGTCTCCAATAAGAATCCTCTTGTATAAGAGAAGCCAAATAAAGAATCTAACTTTAGGCCACAAAGCAGTTGCCAAAGATCAGCAAAAATATCCTTCCAAGGGTGCGGCTGAATACCTATCAAAGTACTATATCCTTCAACAACAGAATAATTCCCTTCCGAAGATTTTCCCCAAGCAAGGGTATCAAGATGGAAGAAATAGGAAGGATTTTGTTTTGAAGGAGAGTTTGAAAAAAATTGAATTTGGGCCATAGACAAGTTGGCTTGCCACATAGATGGAGAGATCCATTCAATCCCTTGAGACGATGATTGTAAATAATGGACCACCTTTTTCCTTTCCTTTACTATGAAGAGTATTCATAATACTTCTAAAATCCGGATACTGCTCAATCAAAGGTGGGTGCCCATCCCACGAATCAGTCCAAAAGTTAGCCTGATCACCTTTCCCAATTTTCCAAAAAAATTGTTTTTTAATAATTTCTTCACCAATTTTGAGGACCGATAAAATCGGAGATCCCCGAGAAGGAAAGAATGTCGAATCAACTCATGCAACATCATTCCTTCTGCATATTTTGCTCTAATGTTGATGGCCCTAAATTGTAGGGATTTTGTATCAATCTCCAATATAACTTTGCAGCTAAAGCCTTATTATTCAACACACTTGATCTAAAACCCAAACCCCTTCTTTCTTTGGCAGACATAATGTTTTCCATTTCACAAGATGCCATTTCCTAACATGTTGCTTCCCTCTCCATAAAAATTTCTGGCTATGGAGTCCAACTGATGTAAAAATTTAGCCGGAATATTCAAAAGGGAAGAAAAATAGATAGGAATAGCTTGTAGAACAACTTTAATCAAAGTAATACATCCCCCTAAGATAACCATCTATGAGTCCATTTACTAAATTTCTAAAGAATCTTTGTGGGTAGCCAAGTCCAATCAGTTAATCTTTTAGAGTCCAATGGGATACCCAAATATTTTAGAGGTAACATTTCCTTTTGAAATCCTAATTTAGCGAAAATATCCTCGCTAGAGCCTTTTCAAGCAATGGAAGAAAATGATTTTTGACTTTTGCTTGTTTATATCTTGACCTGCGGCCTTTGAAAAGAGCTCCAAGTTGTTGTGGATTTGGGTAGCTTCTTTTAAAGATGCTTCTCCCATAATGGAGGAATCATCTACAAACTGGAGATGAGATAGAGGATCAACACAATCGCATGTGATACCCCTCAATTTCTTACAATCTTCTCGTTTCTCGGTGTACGTTTTA
Source organism: Taxus wallichiana var. yunnanensis (assembly GCA_018340775.1). Taxonomy (NCBI): domain Eukaryota; kingdom Viridiplantae; phylum Streptophyta; class Pinopsida; order Cupressales; family Taxaceae; genus Taxus; species Taxus wallichiana. The sequence goes on from CM031235.1 coordinate 811,785,562, forward strand.
TGCTAGTATTTGTTGCATAACTCACAAAGCACTTCACGGATGCAGATCAGGCTTCTAGGTTGATGTTCAGGCATCCAGTGTGATTGCACAACATGGAATCCTCTCTCCAAGTGTGGGACTTGTAAAGATGAGAAAGGATTCTCCAGAGAAGGCTGGTTCCTATTCCTCTGTTCAGATGCACACAAAAAAATGCAGAGGGTTCACTAAAACCTAATCTAACTTGCCAAGGAGACAGAGTAAGAAAATGCATAGAATAAAACCTAAACTACAAAGGTGATGCACCAAGGAATGTTAGACACTCGTTTTGCAAATTTAACACAGACCACATAGATGCAATACAAACACCATGCACAGGTAACCAAACTGCAATAAGAGATCAAAATGACAGCAATGAATGCATGAGAGGGTTGAGAGTCAATCACAACATATATATTATTGCTCAAGAGTCGATACAGTACATTGCAGTGGCCAAGAGGCAAAAAGACTGGCATTACAACCCATATGGGAGGTTTGAAAGCTCCACAATTTCTCTTGCAAGTGAGGGAAGAAGGGAGGATGCAAAACAAGAATGTCCGACCCCTTAAAGGAGCTCTTCTTTACCATATATATCAAGAAATGAGAGAGGGAAGAGAGAGGAAATCCAGACCCGGACTCTGCCCAACCACTTCTTGGTGATTTAAAATCATCTTATTATGACAAGCGGTGGATCTCGGCAAAACGGCAGGCCGCTAACCAAGTGCAGTCATCTGTTCCTACGCATTAAAGTTGGTAGTTGAGCATTACTCGCCTATCACCACGCATCGTAGACGCTTTCTTAATTTTCTCCTCTCAAACGCACTAAAATGCAAGATTGACCCCGAATCATGTAGAGAACTTCAACAGACTTTCCGTATGATATAAAGAACGTGCAAATCCGAGCTCTGGATCGAAAGATATGATGATCTGAAGATTTAGGGCACAAAATAGGGGAAAACGGATTTTTAAATTTCTTTTCCCGTGCTCTGCCATCCTGGACGACACGTGGTAGGCTTGCTTAAAAGCATTTTCTCTCTCCACCTTTTCGCAGCTTTTCTTGTGGGCCCCTTAAACTTGGACACGTGGCACTATTTCATTGGTTCGGATCGTTGCTCGAGAACTCGCCTTTGACTTTTTGGACCTTTTTCCTTGGCGACACGTGTCATGCCGTGATTTGTCCACGGGCTCGCGGATTTTTTTGCGTCCACCGCGCTTTTTTGTCCTTTGTCCCAAATCAAAGTAATCCTCCGATCCGCCCGAAATGGGCTTCCTCGTCCATTTTTTCGCCGGTGACACGTGGCGTGATCTCGATTGGCTTTCGGCTCCTTCGGCATCCAAGCGCCCGCGCGTCCTTTGTCCCACTTGTCCAACGGAAGTTTCCTATTTCGGCCGAACCGCGTTTTGTCCCACATGTCCTAAAGCAGTTGGTCGATTTTCTTCTCCCTTCGCCGAAATATCCTCTCGCGCCCTGCGCGCCCTTTTGTCCCAAATGTCCCGGTCTTTACAGATTTTTCGACTTTTGCCGGTTTATCCCTCCGCGCACTCTTGTCCCGCTTGCTCCCAAAAGGACTTGGACAAATTTTCTTTCTTTCGGCCGATTCGGGCATTTCGCGTCCATTTGTCCCAGATGTCCTTTTCTCCCATTGGGGCCGCCCGGAGGCTTTTCGGCCGATCCGCGCCTCCCGCGTATAATTGTTCCAATAGTCCCAAAGGCGGTCTTGAGCAGGACTTAGCCAATTTTACGATTTTCTCCCGAATTAATCTACTTTTGGAACTAAAAACTCGATGCATGTTATCAAATTAACTCGGGGTGAAATTTGGATAACAAGATTATGAAAAGAAAAGGAGATAAAGGATCCCTTGCCTTATACCACGAGAAACATAGAATCTAGTAGAAGGAGATCCATTAACCAAAATAGAATAAGAAATTGAAGAAATACAAGCTTGTATCCACTGAAACCAAAGGGGGAGAAACCAAACCTCAAGAAGATTTCAATTAGGAGAGACCAATTCACCCTATCATATGCTTTAGACAAATCCAGTCTCAAAAACATAGATGTTTTTTTTTTGAATTTCCATGGAATGGAGAACTTCCGAGCCGTGACAATATTGTCATAAAGTTGTCTATGAGGTAATGGAGTTAAAGGTGAATCATAACATCCCAAAAGGAGGTCGGTCTCCTTGGGTTCCTTTTTGGTGTTTGGCGCCACCCTCAAGTATTTAAAGGGGTTGCTTGGGGTGGAGGAGAGTTAGTTTTGGATATGATTTGGTTTTCTTTGAAGAGTTGGAGCACACTTTGCTTTCTCTCTCATCCATTGAGGACGGAAACCCTCCATGGAGGTCTATTGAGGATGAAATCCCTCAATAACACTTGGATTTGAGGACAGAAACCCTCACATCTTCATTGGTGATCTCATATAGAGGTCACACTTGTGCTACAATCAGATTTACAGAGGTTCAAGGCAGATTTATCAGTGCTAGGGCATCATTCGCAGCTAGGGCAGATCAGATTTGCATGGTTTTTAGTGTGTGAAAGCCACACAATTCTGTGTTTGAGCTTTCAAGGGTTTCGTACCAGTTTTTGGCCCTTTCCAACTTGGGTGACCCCTTTGGGAGTTTCGGAACAACATTTTTGTATGATTCCATTGCTGGAAAATTCTGCCATTAATTGTCTATAATTGCAATCATTTCATAGATCATTTTCAACTATAATGTGAGTTGTAATTCCACATATTTCTCATATCTTATCTTATCTTATCTTATCTGATCTTATTTTATCTTATCTTATCTTATCTTATCTAGGCATGGATTTTTGAAGATTACAGTTTTTTTTGCAATAAATAAATCCATAATTCTACATCATAGTTTTTTTGATGGTTATTTCCAGAAATTCTGTACATTCCATCCGAGGGTTTCTAATAAAAATCAGAATCCAGATTATTCTTTGAGGGTCTGAGAGATGTTGTAAACATCTGATTGCCACATTGTACGGCTAGGGTTTGAAGACTCTAAACAAGTCGCTGCCCTCATTTTGCATTAATTCTGGTTGTCATCATAAATTTTCAGTATTTTGAATATTGCTGTCATAATTTTCAAAATTTCATCATTAGGGTTTGTGCAATTTCCATTTATTCCTGAATTAAGCCCGAAAGGGACATTACAGCAGGTGAGGGTGAGAAACCCACAATGGAATAAACATAGTAAAATCGTATGGATAATTCAGATTTGAATGAAATGGTTTGGAATCTTTCCTTAGTGCTGAAATGGTAATATCAACAAAAGATGTATTGGGGGAAAAGATTACTTGGAAGCACACAGTCCTCTCTAAAATTAGATTGTGTATTGGCACAAAGTCTCGTCATGAAGATTCACAACACAAAGTTTGTAAATTCAAGGTTTTACATATAATCAAGAAAATATGGGCTTTAATGAATTTTGTTATCTACAAAAACAATGATGTAATATCCCTTTCAAGGGTTGAAACTGAAAATTAGGAAATTAGCACAAACCCTCTATATAATCAAATCTGATTTCTAAATCAGCAGACTGAAAATAAACCCAGATTTGGACAGTGATCAGATTTTTGGAACAACAGTACAAAAAACCCACCATTAAACCTGTGGCAAATTGCTTGTATGGAATACAAAGGAGAAATTAACTTGAAAATAGGTAAAGGGGAGATAGGAAAATAGGGAGAGGGTTAAGGTTGTGAGTAGGCACTTGCAAATTTCACAAACATTAACCAAAGTAGGTCCACATTCAATAGGAAGAGAAACAACTGTGTAAGCAATAACAATATTAACAAATCAAAGACACAATTTTTATTGATTTATTCCTCAAAGACAATTATTTCTTGGTTGTCCAAGATTACAAAGCTTGCATAGTTGGAAAGTAGGAAGTAGAAAAACATAGACAAGGAGATAGAAGAAAATAGATTCTTGCTTGTAGTAGTAGGAGAACAAAAGCTAACCCTTTGGAATGGAGAAGCCATCCCAATATATAGCCTTACAAAGTGTCTCTTCATCTCCCCCAAGTGACTTTTCATATTCTACCACTTGTGACCTTTCATATTCCTGTAGGAATAAAAATAAGTTCTTTTCTTATTTATGAAAAAAATATTTACAAAATGCAAAATTAAAAGGTCACTTAAGTGAATAAGATGAAATAGCCAAAAATTTCATTCCCAATGAAGAATTAGAATGTAGAGAGAGAAGGAAGAAGAGAGAGAGAAGAAGAAGTGATGATGATCCAAGATGAAGTGATGCTTTTCCTTCATTGTGGAGATGAATGTTGCAACTGAATAGAATCTACCTTGGCTATTCTGATCAAGCCATGTCTTGTTTGGGACTAAGAAATGATGTTTCACCTCTTATCCAGAATGATCACCTTTGGTCATGCTTGAGAAACTCTCTTTCATCTCTCCATCGCTGTGAACAATGGTAGGTTACACAAATCAACTCTTTGTCATGAACACGATATCTTGTTACTCACATGAGCGAGCTTGGAATTCTTCATTTCCAGTCACTTTTGTAAGGATGGTCACTGCTGTCATTTAATTTAATTAAATAAATTCCAGTTGGGGTTTGAAGGCATATTTCTTGGTTAATAATTGTTCTAAAATATTTCTAAGTTGCCCTACATGTTTTGGATGGTGTGAATGATGCATTTTTGAAGAGATATTGCATTTTCCTTACTGCTGTTACAAAAATTCAGACTGTTGTACCTTGCTGTCCTAATTTTCAGTTTACTATCTATTGGGGTTTGTGCAATTTTCCTTTGTTTTCAGTTAGAGCCTGGAAAGGGACATTACATCATACTTTGTCAAATGTGACAACTCAAGGATGTCCCCTCATCCCCATCCCCATGGGAAAATGCGATCCATGTCACGTAGAACATGCTAAAAGGGTGAAAAACCATGTCATTGCAAGATTGACCCCTGAAAACCACTTCAAAAGGCCTGAAAATCGCAAGATATGAGTCTAAACTAGATTTAACTTTAAGTATACTCACCAAATCTGTCAACTTCATTTATCTTTATCCTTCTATAACCGAGCAGTTCTCGGCTTACCAAGGCTGATTACTTCATCTTCTCCTTCGATTCTTTTTATTCCTTGATATACTGGTGATATATATGGAGATGATTTTCTCAAAAGGGCATCAAACTAGTTTGATAGAAAGATATCTCTTTGCAAAAGTTGCTACCATCATACAGAGCTCTCTCATATTAACAAAAGATTTCATTTAGATTACAATTTTGTTCTTTTTGAGTGTTCAATGCTTTCATTTCTTACTTTGGATTTGTTTTTGCTGGGAAGAATCAGCGAGAGAGTGAAGCAAAATGGAAGGCACACTAGCATACTTGTGTGTCTGACTTTTATTATTAAAAAAAAGTTACATAATCAAGTGAGGGGGTTGAGAAAGTTGATAACTGAAATACATTAACTATTTAATTGATATCTTTAATACCCCCTTAATGACTAAACCGGAGTTTACTCCAATCAAGTCTCAAAATTTTACAAACAAAATAGAATCAAAGGATTCAGTCATTCAATCTGTATGCTGCTCCTGATAGGAACAAAAGGGAAGAGAAATATCATCATAATCAACCAACTATCGTATGTAGTGATTTTGAATTTCAACATGTTTGGTGCGAGCATAATAGACATGATTTCTTGTTAGAGTGTTTGCATTCACACTAGCTAGTGTTTCAGGATATTTCCTAACTAGCTTGGGTTGAGCCTTGTTCACATTCACTTGAGAGGTAAGCTTGTTTTGGGAGTTTTGTTATTATTGTTGGAGTTGAATACCTTAGCATGCACGTACAATTGAAACCATGCACATAATCAGGACAACCTCTTATCTTTTTGTTTGTTCACAACTAATCGCTGTTAAAACAAACTTTTTATGGCTATACATTTGGGATACTCTCATTGTAAATTAAGAGGACAATACACATAATGAATTAGAGACTTTGAATTAATTTGTGCATGATTGATGTGTGTGTATGTTTGAGAGTTGTGGTGATGGCCTGCTATTGTGATCCTGCAGCATGAGAGTATTCATAACTCCCAGATGGTATCAAAGCCCTGTAGCGGCCTTTAGACTCCTTGACTTGGCATCTTCGCTTCTGACTCAACTTGGAAGCATGCTTCGATCCTCACCTTGCCTCGGCAGTCGGAGGACCCCTGCTCATTTCGGTGATCAACTCAGGCTCCATCATGTGTAGCGGACCACATATCAGCAAGCTGCTATTGTGATCCTGCAGCATGAGAGTATTCATAACTCCCAGATGGTATCAAAGCCCTGTAGCGGCCTTTAGACTCCTTGACTTGGCATCTTCGCTTCTGACTCAACTTGGAAGCATGCTTTGAAATCCTCACCTTGCCTTGGCACTCGGAGGACCCCTGCTCATTTCGGTGATCAACTCGGGCTCCATCATGTGTAGTGGACCACATATCAGCAAGCTGCTATTGTGATCCTGCAGCATGAGAGTATTCATAACTCCCAGATGGTATCAAAGCCCTGTAAAGCGGCCTTTAGACTCCTTGACTTGGCATCTTCGCTTCTGACTCAACTTGGAAGCATGCTTCGATCCTCACCTTGCCTCGGCACTCGGAGGACCCCTGCTCATTTCAGTGATCAACTCAGGCTCCATCATGTGTAGGAGCATCTGCTCTGCAACTTCGGACCACATATCAGCAAGCTATTTCTATCTACGGCTCATCAGTCCTGCCCGAATCAGCCCTCCGTCTTCAATTTGCTCAACTTTGGTGGTGGATACAAGACCCCCAAAAATCAAAACTCAATCAAAGCCCTGAGACCAGCCAATTATTCACGGAAACCCTGAATCGGGTTAGTAAAGTTAAAAAAAAATAAAACACGAGTTTTGTTGATTTAAAACCCAATTTCATCATATACATGTTTGAAATACTTGACAGCTCGACTGGCAGAATTATTTTGTGAAGGCATTGATGTGAGGAGGAGGTCTAGGAGTCTACCTCTGTCCAAATCTGAAAGCTCTATTGTTTACTCAACTTTTTAAAGGGTTTTTTTATTCAAAAACTGAAAGGGAGTTTTTATAAATCCAAAAATCTGACAAATCATTTTCAAAATCTAGAATTTTTTTCTCCACATTCGAAAAATTGTTTTGTTCACAAAGGGGATATTTATTCCGAAAACAATAGGCAACCTCAACTGTACCAAATTCCCATGAAATTGAATAGACAATGATAAACAACACATGCTTCTAACAAAACTGATTAAAGATTGGTTTTGTTAGAAAAATTCTTTTCCCTTTACTAAAGCTTTGTAAGAATTAAACACAGTGGTTACGCAAGACATTTTTATGAGCATCTGCTTCTGCAACTTCTTTGTAACTGCCACCTCTTCATGAATCCAGGGAACGACCAGTTTTACCTCCTCCAGTGCTACATTTGTACATTCTACCTTTTGATTCTGTCCAATATCATAGTTATTTGAAAATTCTTTGGTTAAATCTTACAAGTTAATGAAACTTATTTCCTTGCAGCATTAAGAGCTTTGGAAATGACCACTTAAAATTCATCGGGGATAACCATTATCCATTTGGTTTCTTGAACTTTTACATAGAGAAGATAGAGAACAAGAAGTTAGCCTTGTTGATGGAAAAATTAAGCAATGCTCTAGTTTTGTTCAATTGCTTGTTTAGAGTAGACATATAACCGAAGTGATTAATACATGATTCAAATTCAGAAAAATAAATCACACCAGACCCATTCGTCCCATAGCTGCTTCATGGTGTCTTCAATGAAGCTGACGATATTCCTTCCTTATAACAATTTCCCATGTATGTTTTTATTTTTCTTTTGAGCATGCTCCACTTGGAGCAACTTATCATGCAACTATAAAAATACAACAAACAATGAATTCAATATCTCTTCTACTTCGAAGAGAAGCTTCCTGTTGGCTAGATTTTCTGCATAGCCTAAAACCTAGGCGTATCATGAGATAAATCTCCCTCATTTACCATTGAGGCTCCCGTGTAAGATCTTATCGATTATATTTCCTAATATCTATTTGTTGGTTTTACTTTAACCACGTAGCTCATGCACCATAGCTAGACAGGTTATGTAGCAAGTAATCAAATCTGAACTACTAAGAAATGAATATATGCAAAAGAGGGAAATGATTGAATACGAGCAGAAAAGAAAGAAGATGTGCAGCCTAACTAATAAAGTTGAGAGAGTTGGTCACATGCACATAGGATGAAATAAATAGATCTAGAAATGTAGAAATCAAAGCAAAAGAAAGTTTGATTCGGATCGAAGATAACACGGTTTATGCAAAGATCTATAAAGAAATAATAAACAAATGCACTGTTGACACAAAGTTCTCTGGTAATCTGCCTCCTTTCTATTCCTTAGCTTTCGAAAAGATATCAAGGGTTTTAGCTCAAAGTCTGGAACACAAGAATGCTGATTACAAATTCGATTATTTAACTTAGTCTTCCTCTATTTATAGTGTATCTGAGGAAATTCTAAATGGAAACTACAATTGAACTAGAACATGCGGAAAGTTGTAAAGGGAACATCGGACAATCTTTCTTCTAAAATTCCTCTCCAAGTGACATGCATCTGGAGGTTAAGCCAAAGTTGTGCACATCTGCTTAAGTGAATCTTATCTTAGAATTTTTTTCCAAATAACTTGAAGTAATGGCTTTTAAACCAATAACTTTAATCTTACAATTTCATTCAAGAACATAAGGAATAAGAGAAAGAAGATTTGCTAGATGTTACACCTTACACTTTCTTCTTGTTCTCGATATTGAATATACTTGTTAAGATATAATTCGGCAATTTCCCATCTTTTTAAGCATGAACCTCTTTCTCGGTCTTGAAATAAATTTATTTTATTTAATCCTTTGGACAAAATGTCAATGTTTACTTCCACTTCCTTCAAATTAAGCCCGAAATATTTAATATCCAATCAAGTATTATGAGCTTGTTGATTAAATTCAACGTGAAAGTCTTGACAACTCTATCAATCCTCTCCCGAACCATCAAAAGAATTAGAAAACCTTGATTTGTGTCTGAGAAGCATGCACCTTCATATCGGAATAGTTCTTCTGGGGCAGCAGGAAAAACACCCCAACTACTTCCTCCTCGGTGAAAGCAACTATATTGCCTAAAATATGAAGAACAATATCCTATCCTCGAGCAACTCGCATTCTTTTCGAAAAGCATAAGCTTGAGAATCTCCATGCGGGAAAAAGAAACTCAAACTCAAGCATTACTTCCAGCTTACCCTTTTCAATCAGTCCATCGTGCACAAATTGTTCCTCTTGTTTCAATCAAAACTTCCTCTGGAAAATTCCTTTTAGGACTTTTTGCTTCCCAATTTTAACCAAAATGTTCACCCTATGAGTGCTTTCCAATTACTTTCATATGCACCGCATTCTCATCCACTATGCATGTCATCGAAGGATGCTTGTCAAAGGCAATACTGAGATAATGCACCTTTTATAACTTTCAAAGTAGTTGGTACCTCTTTGATCCAATGTTTTGAAGCTTGGTGAATGATCCTCTTTTCCATTCATTAATAAAGCCGTGACATGATTACTACAACTTAAGTGATCCTCCACCTCCTCGATCGGATGGTTGCTCACTGCTGTCATGTGCTAAAAATTCTAGAGAGGAAGGTTTGTGCAACCTTACCAATGATTTCACACAATTGGGAAACCTTCGCTTTTTGAAGTTTGGTTTTCTCTGCCTTCTCTTTGTCCAAAGTCTTGAGGAATAAAACATTTATTAGTGTCTCATGTATCTTTCTTTAATCCTTCTGTGGTAGTTTGATCTAATGGCATTTTGTTCTTGAGATATCTCGCTACCTTTGAGTTCTCCTTAAATCTATTGGCTTTCCTCTCTGGGCCAACTCTGACTATTGTCGAACTCTTCCCATTTCCCTAATTTTTCAATAATCAACCTTGAAGTTACCTTGACAACTTTAGCTCTTCTATCCTTTCCGCCTGATACTTAGGAGTAAATCGGCAAGTCATGCTTTTCTAAGTTGATCATCTCTTTGGCTTCTAGAACCATTTGCAAAGCCAATCACGCTGAAAAATTGCTTCTCGGGAATGAGAAGTCACCGAGTGCACCACCCTCTCATGCTCGACTCTGCTGCATCCGAATTTGCCACAAGGTTTTGGGCTACCATCCTCTAAATTGTCGAAAGACAATGCTTTTTCAAACTTTGCCATCTCGTGCTTTCACTTCTCTGCGGGGAGGAGGTGAAGATCTGAGTGGTTGAGGAGCAAATACAAATGATGCTGGATTCAACGGAGGAACAACAACATCTGTCTGGGGTTCAGGGGCTGCTGAAGTGCTATGAGTTGACACCGGAGAAGCTTCATTTGAAAGTGGTATCTTGTGTAATAGTTGTAGACTTGTCCTTCTCCGAAGTACTGAGACTTTTTGTATATTTTAAGCTTCCTTGGTGTCCTGCTACTTTCACCTTCATGCTTCCTTTTCTTTGGAGTCTCCTGCATAAAGTTACCTATGAGGTGATTCATCAAAGCTTCGTCCAGGCAATACCCCTTTGTTAATAACCAGTTTGAGGTGTTAACCAGTGCGGAAGACCTTTCCTCAATCGTCAGCAGCCACTTATGCTTTCCTTAAGAGCAGCTCTATCTCCTCTCATCTCGATGGTATGTGTCAAGTATCTCATGCCCATCGTCCGCGAGATTTGTAGGTATCCGTCTTCTAAACCATAATCAAATACTTGTTGCCACGATAACGTGCTGAAACCTTTCTTCCGAGTTCATACTCGATTCTGCACTTCATCCAAAAGTCTTCCAAGGAAGGTACGTACACATATTCCTGGGAGATTGTCTTCCTTGCTATCCCATATGGATTAGAGTTCAATCGTGCTTTAGGAAGAACTCATGCTCATATTCGGAAAACATTTCTGCTTCGATTCCCCTCGCCTTATGGATTCTCTCCTGTAGTCAATAATAATCCATTGTGACCGGAAAACAACCTCGTAGGTTTGTCTTTGCTTTGATTGTAAGTCATGCATTTCCATACCGCTACACAACTCTATGATTACCCATTTGTCGCTTGAAACCTCAACAAGTTGACTAGTTCTTCGAAAAGCCACTGACCCTGAGATACGTGAAGTCTGCAAATTGGATGAAGATGCAACCATACTAGGATACAACTTCCCAAGCTTCTTTGCTCACTCTGCTGGTCTTTAGATCACTATTCAATTTGCAGATGAATTCATAGAAGAACCCATCGTTGACCACCTTGTAATCTTTGTTGCACTCAGAAACTGTCAATTGTGGGAGCACTCGAAAATAGGATTTTTGACAAGACTCCTCATCTATCCAATTTGGAAAATATACTTTGCGAGGCTCTTTGCATATACTGTATGAAGTCATTTTGAAGTTGAATGTTCTCCTCACACTTTGGAGTTGCTCGCCGATGTTGTCACTGATGATCTTTGCCCAATTGATAATCGAATCAGCTCTGCTAATCTCAATGGTTCTTACGAAAGCATACATCCATGAGCGGAAGTTATGAGTATTGGCTTCTCCATTTAACTTGTAAAGCATTTTAGTAATATCATCAACTTATTGCACCAAATTGGATCGGGAAGAGTGTTGGCTAGATTTTTTGCACAGCTGAAAACCTAGACAATCATGAGATAAATCTCCCTCATTTACCGGTGAGGCTCCCGTGTAGAATTTTGTCAATTATATTTCCTAGTATCTATTTGTTGGTTTTACTTTAATTGCGTAGCTCATGAACGATAACTAGGCAATTTTGTAGCAAGTAAGCAACTGTAAGCAATATGTGCAGGAAAGGAAAATAATTAAATGCGAGAAGAAAAGAAAGGAAATGTGCAACCTAACCAATAGTTGATAGAGTTGATCACATGCACATAGACGAAACAAATAGATTTTAAATGCATAATTTGAAGCAAAGAAAGTTTCGAGATCTAGATCTAAGACAACACAAAGTTTGGGCAGAGATCTAAAAGGAATAAGAAACAAATACACCGTTGACACAAAGTTTCTCCGGAAATGTGTCTTTTTCTATTCCTCCGCTTTCATAAAGCTCTAAAGGGTTTTAGTTCAAAGTCCTGGAACATAAGAATGTTGATTAAAAATTTCAATCCTTTAACCCGTAGGTTCTTCCTCTACTTATAGTGTGTAGAGAGGAAATTACAAATGAGAAACTGCAATTGAACTAGAACATGAAGAAGTAGTAAAGGGAACATTTGACAATCATCTTCCTAGAATTCTTCTCTTAATGACATGCATCAGGAGTTTAAGCCAAAATTGTGCACATCTGTCACCTATCTTAAAGAATCTTTCCAAATAACTTAAAGTAATGGTTTTTAAACCAATAACTTTAATTTTACATTTTCACCGGGAACATAGAAAATGAGAGAGAAGAGAAGAAAGAAGATTTGCCAACTGTAACACCTATACTTTCTTTTTGTTATGATATTGAATATACTTGTCAAACATGTAATTCAACATCTTCCCATCTGTTTTAACAATAGCCTCTCTCTCGGTTTTGAACTACAGCAACCCTCTGGACAAAGCAATAGTGTTAGCCTTTACCTTCTCTAAACCAGGCCCATATCCCTCAACATCTGCCTGAAGCTTTATGAGTCTGCCAATTGAATCCATCGTGAAAGGTATGGTGGCTTCATCAATTTCTTTCCGCACAACCGAAAAATTTCCTCATGGTTAAGCGGGCGATTCATCTGGGATGCTCTCGACACTTCTCCCATCTTACTTTCTAGCAACTGCATCCTTTTCAATGAGCTTGAGGATCTCTACGCGGAAGGAAACTGAAATTTCTAATTGCTTCCCCTTTTCCATTAATCCACTAGGTACAATTTGCTTTGCACTTAGCACATCCTTTGGCAACAAGTGTATCTTAGCTAAAGTATCCAGATGACTTTCAACAACTATGTGCATATTTTCCAATTTAGTTGGTATTCTTTCGTCTCGCTCTAAGCTTGGTGAATGATTTGCTCTTTTATTGAGAAACAACTTTGACTGTCCCCCTTCATCTTCCACCTCCCGCATTAGATGATTACTCACTTGCTCATGTGCTTTAGAATGGGTTGAGAGGACGGTTTGGCAACCTTAACAATGATCTCACATAGTTGGGAAACTGCGCTTGAAGCTTGGCTCTCTCAAATTCTCTTTGTCAAGCTTAAGGAATAAAGTGTTCATTAGTGTTTGTGTATCCCGCTTTAATCCTTCGTGGTAGTTTGACCCATAGTTGGAATACTTGCCAAATCCAAATACTCGGCACCCTCAAAAAAAAAACTCGGCAAAAACTCGCCAATATTCGGCCAATACTCGGGAATACTTGGCAACTTAAAAAATACTCAAATTTCTTTAAAAAACATAAATTTGCTCGTACTCAGGAATACTCGCCAAAACTCGCGAATACTCGCCAATACTCGGGAATACTCGCCAAAACTGGGAATACTCGGAATAATTCTAAAACTCATGCTAGTTTTTTTTTTTTTTGACTTTTTTGGCGAGTTACTCGTTTTGCATGGTTTTTGGCGAGTTTTTAATAACTCGGCGAGTTATAGGCGAGTATTCCAACTATGGTTTGACCTATCGGCACTTTGGTCATCTGCTATATTAGCCACCGTGAGCTCTCCTTATCTTTGGGCCCGATAACTCAACGAACTTCGTCACGATACTTCAATAATCAACTTAGAAGTTATTTTGCAACTTTAGGTCTTCTATCTCTTCCGCCCAAACTCAGGAGCAGCTGAAAGTCATGTTCCTCCAGGTTGATCTCCTCTTTGGCTTCTAGGATTGTCTGCAAAGCCAACCATGATGAAAAGTTGCTTCTTAGGGAATGAGAAGTCACTGAGTGCACCACCATCTCATGCTCTGATTCTGCTCTATCCGAATTTTCCACCGTGTTATGGATGCCACCCTCTGAATTGTCCAAAGACAATGCTTTTTCAAACTCCGCCATCTGTGCTTTCAACTTCTCCGCATGGAGAGGTGAGGATCTGAGTGGTTGAGGAGAAAATACAAATGACGTTGGATTCAACGGAGGAACAACAAGATCTCTCTGGGGTTCCGGGGTTGCCGATGAAGTGCTATGAGTTGATGCTGGAGAAGCTAGAACTAGCACGATAGCTGTAGATTTGGCCTTCTCCTATGCGTGAGACTTCGTGTTTTCTTTTCTTTGGAGTCTCCTGTGGTAAAGTTACCTGTGATCTGATTCATCAAAGCTTCATCTAGGCAATACCCCTTTGTCAACAACTAGTTCGAAGTGTTAACCAAAATTGCGGAAGATCTTTCCTCAATCGTCTAGTAGCCACCAATGTTTTCTAAAGAGTAGCTCTATCCCCTCCCATTTGATGATATGAGTCAAGTATCACATGCCCATCATCTGCGAGATCCGTGAAGTATCATGCCAAACCATAATCGGAGACACTTGTTGCTGCACGGTAACTCTTTGAAGTCTTTCTTTCTAACTCATACTCGCTTTCGCACTTCATCCGAAGTCTTCCAACGAAGGTACATGTGAGCATTCTTGGGAGATTGTCTTCTTCGCTACTCCATATGGATCAAAGTTCACCGTCTTTGGGAAGAACTCATGCTCTTACTCATAAAACATTTCAGCTTCGACTCCTCTAGCTTTGTGGATGCTCTGGTAGCTGTAATAACCCACTGTGACTAGAAAGAAACTCGTAGACTTGTGCCGCTTTGATTGTAAGTCATGCATCTCCACGAGCTGTCCTGCACAACTCCATGATGACCCACTTGTCGCTTGGATACCTCGGCAATTTCACCGGTTCTCCCAAAAAGTTACCCCGAGATACATGAAGATACTTGGATGAAAATACAACCATGCTGGGATATAGCTTCCCAAGCTTCTTTACTTACCCTACTTTGGTCTTCGATCACTATTTAATTTGTAGATGAATCCATAAAAGAACCCATCGTTGACCTTGTAATCTTCGTGGCATTCAAGGACTCAAGTAATCGTAGGAAACACTCAAAAATAGGATATTTCGCCAAGACGCCCGTCTATCCAAATTGGAAAATATACTCGAAAGGATCACATATACAGGTATGAAGTCATTTTGAAGTCAGATGTCCGCTTCAACTCCGGAGTTGCTCACCGATGTTGTCACAAATGATCTCCGCCCACCGATTATTGAATCAGCTCCATTGATCTCAAAGGTCCTCACGAAAGCATACATCCATGAGCGGAAGTTGTGACTATTGACTTCTCCACTTAACTGCAAAGCAATTTAGTAATATCATCCACCTCCTGCACCAAATTGGATCGTGGGAGAGTCCTCGGGAACTTTGATGGAGACTTGAGCTTCTTCATATGCTTCTTTATTCATTATGCTCGCTATTCATTATGCCCACGCAATCTGCTTTGTGCTTCTCCCATCTGCTTCCAACGATCCAACATGCTAATTGCAATCACCACCGTCGTGTTGGAATCTTCAAACAATAATTAATAAACTGTGCATCCAACTTGATTATTGTCTTTCCCACAACATCTTGAATTGTTCTGGAAAGAGGATGATATGACCTTGCACACTCCATAACAAATTCGAACAACGATCAGGATCGAAACGCCGCTTTGCTTGAATAATTCCACTTTGCTTTTTATTGCCCGCATGAGAGATGTCTTTCCGGCCTTGGATCTGTCAATTATTTTAGAGATGGGTTCAAGGCCTATGTCCGTGTCATTTATATCAACAAATCTGGAAGTTGTGCATAATTCTGCTGATCCTTCTCTTTCATCATGCTTCATCATGGCTAGAACAATCTTTGTCTAAGAAATCTTTGTTTGAGCTCTTTTTCTTTTAATCCTGCTGGAATTCTTTCAGAATGGATTAATTTGTGCAGATCTAGCAATTTCTTCGATTCAAGATATATCAATGTACTGTACATTGATTTGAACTCCTTTCACTTGTGAACTCCCTTTCACTTGTATGAACACTGTAATGAATACCTGCAATTATTTCAGACAGAGATGGAGTCCAAAGCATGAATACTTGATTTTGTCACCTAAAATCTTCATATAAAGCTGCTGCCCTAAAATTTGAGGCTTTGTTTGCATGCAAAGCAAACATAAATATTTTAAATTCACAGGGCACTTATACCAACATGCGAATAATTATCATAGCACAAATCAAGCTATTCCAACCCTAGCGCCAAACCTTGAAGCTTCCCGGCAATGAAAACACCTTTTGATGCCTAAAACTTCATTTCAAGGCCAAAACTGTTTGGGCTACTGATCCTTAGCAAAAATAATTAATTGCTTCTATATTATGGCAGCCATACTTATATAACCCTCAACATACAATCAAATTAATAAATAATCATGTCTATTCACCCAAATTGGGTGCCCAATTATGCATGTTGCTGGTTGCTTTTAAATAATTATTTATTTATTTATTTATAGTGTGCATCCTTCAGTTATCTTTGGCTTGACTTCTTGCTTTGACTTTTCATCCATTCATGGCACCAAAATTAGGTGAAAAAACCATAAATAAATATCATTAAATTCATTGTTTAATGCCAAGGTGGGTCGCACTTTTTGGCAAGGGTGATTTCTAAAAATAAGAAGTCAACTTTGATGGGAATTTCTACCCTGCACTGCAGCTCCAAAAATCCCTTCTTCAACTTAAGTTATTTGACTTCCATAATGAGAATTTTTACCCTACAAGGCAAATAAGAAATTCCCGCCTGCCTGCCATTGCCAAAATTCCCACTGGCAAATTAAAACCTCTCCCAAAAAGTGCGACTTGCATTAAAAATAGCTTCCTTTGATAAAGTGCGACTTGCATGGGTGAATAAATCTCTTTGGTGGGAAACGTTACCTGCTAGGCAGGCAAAATTCCATCGGTGCTTTAAGTGATTTTTTTAATTTTATAATGGGAATTTTTACCCTGCAAGGCAGGTAAGAAATTCCCGCCTGCCTGCCGCCTCTAATATTCCCATTGCAGCTTAAGTGACTTTGACTTCATGGGAAAAAGTACCCTGCAAGGCAAGTAAGAAATTCCGCTTGCCTGCCACTACCAAAAATCCCATTGCAGCTTAAACCCATTCATTCCAAAAAGTGTGACTTGCCTAGGAGAGGCTTTTTGTGCATGACTTCATCTTTTTTGGTCAGAAGTTTGCTTTCTGAGGTTGATTCCTTTTGGTGTTGAGGCCGTAAATGATCTCCAGATGCTTTAGGCAATTAAACAGACTATACAAAACAAAGAACGGACCTAGGGGAATTTAACAGACAAACTGCGGAGAAAACTGGAGAAAATGCAAAAGAAATAAATAAAAGCGAAAAACGTTGCCAGAAGTTGCAGACAATGCTCTGAATTCATTCTTGGTGAAAATCCTATTGAGATGTGTGAATATTGGCATGCAAAACTTCAACAGGGTTCAACCGAGCACAATTTACTTGAACGAGGCTTTATTTATTTAATAAATAATTAAATAAAAATTTCCCGCAGACAAAACTTGGTGGAGGGATAAAATGAGTTTCAACATTTGGGTATTTGTCGAAATTGGCTCATATGATTCATTGGGAATATCTTAATGTAATAGAGACATCTTCTAGCAATAAAAACACAAAAAGACCCTTTATTTTAAAAAGAACGATTTTTTTTAAATGGGTAGTCCCAGATTGCAGGGTGAAATTTGGGGACACCGAGATATGCTTGCTTCTTTCTTTAGAAAAGACTCCGGATCGTCGAGATAAATTACTATACTCTTATCCTTGAAATGAGCAAACGCCAAATCCATAGTTCTTTGAAATGTGGCTCCAACATTGATTTAACCGAAAGACATTTTTGATAAGCAAAAGTTCCCCAATTTGTAATGAATGTCGTTTTGTATTGATTTTTTTCGCCACCTTGACTTGGTTATAACTTGAGAAACCATCGAACATGGACAACTTTTCGCTCCCAAATGGGGTTGGAATTAGCCAAGGTGGTGGGATAGATTGAAGAAAGCACTTAAAATTTAAACACATTCAAATCAGATTTTTAAAAGCTAAAAATAATTAATAATCACACCCCAACTGCTGCAATCTTCCAAAATTATTTCCCGCTTAACCCTCCAAGCAAAAACTTTCAAACTTTGGATTTTGGGCTACAAAATATAAAGAATAATATTCTAAAATCAGAATCATACAACCAACACGAAACTCTAATTTTGCCCAAAAAGTACGTCAAGAGCACATTTAAGGCATCAAATCAACTCCAAAAATTATAAAATTACTTTCTCCTTATTCCTCCTAATTTCTACAACCAAGTCCAATATGAAACCAACCCAAATCGAGATCTAAAATAAATATTAATTAATAACAATCATATAGCTTGTAGATAACTGAAATCTTCTAAAATTCATAACTCATCCAATACTTAGTGTTTTTTCCATGAAATAAAATGCAAAATAAACTAGAACTTAAGGGCTTTCCACTGCATTATGAATCTGAATTTTCTGAGCATTAAAACCTTGCCAAAACAACCCCAGAAATCTGATTTCAAGTCGTTAGGGTTAGAATAAATCATATAAATTAATTCCAGCTCCTTCTACCCTTCCAAAACACTTCAAACAACAATCCTTTCTCTGAAATAATTAATTAAACACAACAGATTATAGATCTAGCCCAAATGACACCAAAACATGATAAAATAAACCCCAATCCTAGTCGCTTATGGCTAAATAAATTGCAGCAACAATAACAGTCACCAAAGTACTTCAAACCCTTCACATACAATGCAGATTTTACTCTAAATAAATGCGCCAAACCCTTTAACCAAGTCACCAAAGCTTAGAAGGGATAAACCATGCATAAACACACTCAACACAAGAGATCACAATGAAGAGAACAATGGAATCTTCAATATCTTCAACAATGGATCCAAATGAAGCTTACAATGAGAGAGCACAATGCAAGAACTAGGGCATACATCCCATTACTCCAAGCATGGAGTGAAATCAAATGATCAATCAACATAACCCCACTAGAGGAAATGCGACCTCCTTTTATAGAGTTAAGGGGTGCAATATTCAAAAAGACCGACCTTTCCCTTTTGGAGGGAAAACATAAACTCTCATTATAATAAAGTCTCTAATAAACTAAGACTATGTGCACTTTATTATTTTTAATTAAATAATAAAAACAACTATCCTATGTGCACATTTAAACTAACTAGAGACTCCCACTTGTAGCGCTAGGCATGCCAAGGGGTTACAATGCAAATGAAAATAGATATTAGTAATGTCTTGGAAAAGGGACATTACATTCTAAATGTTTCCTCCACTTCGCAGATGAATTACTCAATCTAAGGACTGCCCCGGTAGGGACATCGATGAAATTTTATTCAATACATAAGATGAAATTTGTATCTTAGCAAAGCCTTGAGTAGGCAATAGTGATTAAGGCGTACCTCTAATACCAAGAGGATTTGGGAATTGAAAAAGCACTAGCGTTGATTTCCCTTGAACCTTGTTGGAGCTTTCAATTCCTTACATCAATAAATTCATAAAGTAACCAAATTGAATAATTGTTTGCTCTTGAACATTCTCATTCGGGGTGTAGCAATTGGAACCTTTTCAAAGATCTCAATATCTTCCTCATCTAATACAATAACTTGAAGTTATTCAACCATGGTCTGAGATGGGGAGAAAGAAGGAGATTAATGGATTGTTGGGGTACCAAAATTATATGTAATCTCCGCTTGGTCTCTTGAAGAAGAAGCCCTGTTCCTTGCATCGATTTATCTTTCGTCAAATTGTCGGCATGTTGAAGCCTAGCCAAAATTCATGCACTAATCAACTTATTGATTATCTTTCTGGAATCAACCGCACCATGGTAGTATTGAGAATCTTGATGAACTTCATGTATATAATCGACATTAGCCTTAGGTCTCAAGGGTTCCAAATGCTTAAAAACCTTCGTAGGGGTTCCTATCTCATATACACCGCCTCATGAAATTTATAAGCACAAACCTCATTTCCTTTAATTTCTAAAACATGAGACTGATAAAATGTATGGTTTCCAAGGACCTTAAGAAAAATTCTTAAATCTCTATATTAATATTATGTAAATCATAGAGCTTCTATTACCACCAAATGACTAGGGACATGAAAATGGAGCACATGGGGAGGACTTAAGACTTATTCTATTCTAATGAGGGTACCTTCTATTGCAAATCAGGGTATAAGAGTCATAGTGCTTATGCTTATACATTGCATTGCACACTACATGGATGGGATACTTATAGGATGGTATCCACCGAGGAACAAAGAGGGAGTGAAAGTCAAGGAAAAAGAAATACAATCCATGAGATATGAAGCCATAAAGAAATTCTTCATTGCTTGCATTCTTGAAACTGTTTGACAAGATTATGAAAAATCAACTCTCACCAATCTGGTGGCTGTCCCTTTTCTAGGATTTCGCATAAAAGGGAAACCCAAGTAAAATTCATGATCTCGGTTCAATCCTATCCATACCATTGATTTAACAATACTGTGGTGCCTCAGATGGTCTCTGAACAAGTGAACTCTATAAGACTTCGGGTCTGATGTATTCTTCCAGTCCCCAGGCTTAAGTGACCAATCCTTCGGCACATCATACATGTGATTCTGGGTATGCCATTCCACGATCCATTCAACATTATAATTGAGACTGGGGTTGGGGAGCTTTAATATTTGTCTGATAGAAAAATCCATCACATCACCAAAATTACTCCCCCATAATAGATCCTCTCCTTTCTTCTCAATGTCTACATATCTTCATGATAAGACCGGGACATGGATATACCTATGGCTTTGCAGCAGCCCTTTGTAAAACTGAGTTCAGCATCTTCTATGCCTCAACTTTCTCATCAAAATCCTCCATATTGTCATTTGGCTTCTTAGCATCTCTTAAGTAGAGGAGTAAATTGTTAAAATTTCCTTGACCACACACTCGGAGAGTGAACACTATATCTTTAATCTCCTCCAAATTGGCTGCTGAATTTTCTGCAGCGCTATTTCAAGATAAGCTATGATGCAATGGATTCACCTGTTTCCCACAGCTTCTTGTGAACACATTATCAACTAAAAGTAGAGACGATTCGTTTAATATTTAAGTTCATAATGAGGAAGGTACACGAATCCATCAACTAATTTTTTGTTGAAAAAACATCTCGTTATCCTTTAATATTTTTGAGATCATTAAATATGACATCACCCAAGAAATGTGATCATGGATTAACTTAAATCAATCAAACAGAAAAGACAATTGCAAGAATGACGATGCTGAAATTAAAAGAGATAGAGGCACGCCTTCATCTCATTTACTTGGACCTCAAGAGAAAAAACCAAGAGCTAAACACACCCAACAACAAACTTTGAGCACGGGGCTCACAAGATGCCAACACTTGTCGTGATCTCATTAGTCTGTTGCCTAACTAAGATGAGGAACCATGAGCATTTAGCTGACTAAAACAATCAGAGAAAGCCACACTTTCCTGCAATCGTTAACTTGTAGGTGATGGAGAAACAATAAAAAACAAAAGCCCAGCTCGAGACCACAAGTAAAGATAAAACAAGGATGATACAAGTGACATCATCTCATTGCACAAAGAACCAGGAAGGTAATAGATAACCCATGGAAAACCAAAGAAAGCAAGAAAGAGCTCATAAATGAGGAGGCTCGTTAATGATAAACATGAAACTGAAGTTGGCAAGAAAACTCTTTCTCGCTCTAGGAGATACAAGACTTGAAGGAAACAATAAGATTAAAAAGAATAAAATTTGAGGTAGTCAAACATGAAAATTCAACAAGTGTCAATCTCTCATTTGCCTAAGGGAACATGTCAGAAATAAATATGGGAAACACAATAGATCAAGAAGAAAAGACAAGGAAAAAAAGAGTTTGGAAACACAAAATGATTAAGCCAATGAAATAGAGCTTTAGCTCAAATCCAACATCACCAATGATTATTATGAATCAATTATTGCTTGATTATACTTTTCATAACTTGAATTTTAAAAGCACTGCCTCCACATTTTTTTGGGAATTTGGGTCTAATGGCGACAACAAATATCAATCACAAAAATAAAAGTCTAATCAAAATTAATTAGTGAAAATCCAATCAATACAAATGTTAAAATATTATTGGTATGATTATCCCACGTTGATAACAATTGTGAGAGGTGTTCATTAAATGCACCAAAAGCTTTGCCAATCCATAAATGGCTTTGGGGTGAAGGTCCAAGTTGATCAGTTATCACCTTCCTTCTCTCAGGTACTAAGATTGCTTAGAGGTGCTTGTAGGCATTGTGGGTTCCCTTGCCTTGTAATAATTACCAATATACGTGAGAGAAAGATCATAAAAGTAGTACATATTCATGGAAATTGGTCATCAAAGAGATGTCTTAATACACGGTTAAATATCCCATAGCAAAAATATCCATCTCAAGATTTATTGTGTCATTGACCCATCATTATCTAAGATTCATTGGGCTCTAATCTAGCTGCATATATCAAGTATCGTACATTTCTTCATTAATACAAGTGTATAGGAACATAAATATATTCTAGCATAATCTAGTAGGCGTGATTATCAGAATATATTGCAACTTTGCAAAGAACAAGAAACTTTTATGCTAGGTTCATCCGTCCCCCCCCCACTTACCCCGCCTAATACGTATCCGGACGGGTATGGATATGTATTGCACATCCTGGTATGTTTGGGTATGTTTCGACTTATCCGGGACGTATCGATACGTATCCAACACATATGCAAGCCTAAAAATGTTTTTTAAGGCATTTAAAACTTTTTTTTTTGACTTAGTCAATGTAAAAAAACGAGCCCTAACACTTAAATGAATAAAATATTAAATCCTAAACACCTCACAAAGCTATAAAAAGAACTCATCCATTCATTTGAAATCACACAAACAATTCATGATATGATATTCCTATATCATATGTATGGCAACCATGATATTCCTATATCATATGTATGGTAGCCACATGATCAATGAAATGTAAAATCTTAAGCATATTGCATGTTTTGAAAATTTGAACATTGATCCTAGTATATTTTTCAAGTTTTGTTTGTGTTTGTGTTGACAAGATATTTGTATATCATATGTATGTGTAATATTCCCTTTGGGATATTAATTAAAATTTACTAAACTACTTGCAAAGAAGCAAACTTAGAAGAGAAACCCTTCTAGGTTTGTCTCAACTAACCCAGTGTCGGCTTCAATACAACCCAAATGGGGTTGGAGTGAGCCAAAGTAAGGGTTTAGATGGGTTAGCTAGTCGGAGAAAACACTTCTTTAACCAATTTAATTGCAGCAGTAGTAAATGAATTAAAATGCATTGAAATCAGCTGAAAACTTCAAAAATTAATATCTCATGTAATACTTGGAATTTTTGCCGTGAAATAAATTGCAGATGGAAGATAAAATTATGAACTTTCAAATGATATATCAAACTGATTTTTTCGAACATAAAACCCACTTAAATTTCAAAACCGTCAGAAACCAGTTCTGCTAGGGTTAAGGGAAAAATATTAAATTATTTCCAGCCTTATCCTTGACTTCCCAACACTCAAAAATACTACTTTCAGATTTGCAATAATTATTCTTTAACAGATTATAAATCTTTCAAAAACTCTTCCAAAACACTGTTATCAAATGCCCAGGTAAGTCGACTTGCATTAAATAAATTCCAGCAGTGATAGTAAGCCAAAATATTATTAAAATGAACACAATATGCCCCAAATTAGATGCAGAAATAGATCAGATTGTAATCCTCATTGTATCTTCATAAAATCATACCAAAATACTTCATATCAAGTCGATTTGTGCTTACTAAAAATTTGGAATGAACAGCAAGTATTTGAGTACTTGAGACACCTCCAAACAAGCTTAAAATCACCCTAGGCAAGTCGATTTCATCAAGGAAAAACCAACAACTTATAATAAATTGCATTCACCATAGATCACTCTCAAAACCCTCTTAAAGCAAGCTTGAACTCTCCCAAAAATGGCGACTCACATATATGGAATATAAATGCACATAACTCATCAATTCATAGCTCAAGAAGGAACACACTTCACAATGGGTGGTGTTGATGAACACCTTTTGTTTTTGAACACTAGTGGACATTCATCCTCTTCAAGCATGAAGATAAGTTATAATAACCGTCAACATGTGAAAAGGGGTGCCCATCATCTCCTTTTATAGAATTTCCTTGCTCAATCTCCAAAGCTTTCTCCCTTTTTGGCGCCATCTTCTAGAGAAGAGAGTCTTTTAATTTAAAAATAGCCTGAAAGTCAACTCCATTGCAAATGTTAATTTCCCCAAATAATATTTAAAAATTAGAATGCATGGGAGAATTAAATATTAATAAATGATGCCCAAAGGAATCGACCTATGCCAAAATTATTAATAAATGAGCTCATAGAATAAATAAATCATCTTCTAAAAAATGCGACTTGCCTTTATTAATTAATTTACCTCCAAATAATCATTAATTGGCCCATGATAAATCTATTTTCCCCTTTTTTATTTATTTATTTTTGACTTGCACAAATAAATAATATTTTAATTTTTAATTCATTAGCACAAATCAATTAATTATCCTTTAATCCAAGAGGAGTGGATAATTATTATTATTATTTTTTAAAAAATTAATTAATGTCCCAAAAAGAGGACATTACAGTATGACAGCCACATGATCAATGAAAATGTATAAGTCTTAAGTATATTGAATGTTTTGAACATTGATCTTACTATAATTTTCAAATTTTGTATTTCTTATAACTAAAAATGAGTAAAATGGGTATATATGTATGTATGTATGTATGTTGTGTGTGTGTGTGTGTGTGTGTAGTATTTTAATTTTTAATATAGATGTAGTGACATATCCAAGACGTATCGTACCCAAGGGTTTTTTAAAATGACGTATCCGCATATCGAACCCGCACTGCACTCCGTATCCTCGGAACATAGATTTTATGCTTTTAGATTCAATAATGCACCATGTCTAAATTTGATCTTTGGTTGTCTTTTTCTACTTAAAAATGGCCAGTAGTTCTGGAACATGGGTCTACCCCAAGAGCAGAATGTGGTGAACTGTAGGGCCTGTTTATCTGGTTTTGCACTGTACATCACTGAGTTTGGCATCCATCAATTCGAGCTTTGACTTTACTTTTGTTGGCTTCTTGTTTTTTTGTTTCTTTTTAGCTTTAATTATTTTAACCGAGGGAGATGCTTTGGGCACACCATTTGGATGTAGCTTATTGTACTATCCAGTTTCATTTGCCATTTTTATCAGTCAAGGAAATATATAATTGTAATTTCTATTTTTCTTATGGCTTGTCTTCTAAATTGCTTCCCAAGTGAACTCCCTGTAAGAAGATCTGATTTCTGATATCTCTATATGTACTTTTATTTACAGCAAAGGGACTGAGATGTTGAAATGCATTTGTTGACAGACCACCTCCAAAAGGAGTATCAGGAGTTATTGATCAGACGAGAGGACTTCTAGATTATGTGGAAAAGTATTGCCCAGTTTCCAGTTATGCATCACAAGTGAATTTTGTTTGTATTGCAGGGAGGTAAAGTAAGAATATTTCATTTTAGTTATACTTTCTTGATGATGGATTTTATTGGATTTCTCACTAAAAATAATTGAAACAGAGAAAAGACATGTAGATGTATGTGAGAGAAAATATTGATACACTGAAATATATATTAATATTTTAAGAACACGTCAACATGTGTGTGTGAGATGGGGGCAGGGGGTGCGGGGGAAGAGGGGGTAAGAGAGAGATTTGATTGTTTCCTATTGCTGTCACTACAACCTAATTTACATGTTGATTATCAGTTTAGTTTCATTTATCTATCGATCGTTCTCATTTCATGCATCGGCATTCAGACTGCTGTAAAGTCATTCAAGGCCTAAATTGTCATCCTAAACAGCAGTATTGATTAATAGATTCACATTATTTCAGCAACCGCACATAGGTATACAACAATAACTAATAAACAGAATTACATAGCATATATGTTAAAAAATACAACAGCTGTATGGTTACATATTGTATAAATCTTGATGGTAGAAAGTATGAAATGCCTTCCACATAAATATGTCTCAAAGGTTATCTTCATGAGCAGCATACTGTTGAAACCCCTTGAAGATACATTTTCTTATATAAGTTTTTAAAAACCTTTGAATGAACGGTCAAATGTTGCTTCCAAAATAAACTAAATACCAATGTTATTAGAAGGAGAAATTAAGAAGGAAATGAGAAGGCAAAACTCCACTCCACAAAATGACATAGGCAGAGTATTATTTATATTAGAGATGGTGGTTACATTTCTGTTATTGGTTATGACAGGTATAACTCCATAACTGCTTAAAACCGAATCGTACATTATATGATATATCGATGTTTTAAAAATCGGAACTAGACTCAGAACTAGTTGAGGGTTGGACCACACCGGTTCAAACTTTATGAACTAGTTTACTAAAAAACAAATAATTTTTTTCATTTTTAATGAAAACAATATATTTGAAAGATTAGAAACCATGATTCCAACAATTACACACAAAATATGCAAAGTTTGCTCATGTATATACTATATAACATGTAAGAAAGGTGTTTATAGAAAAATGGCACGAACTCCAAGTCCAATACACAATACATATATCATATATGAGATTCCGAAACAAAATACATAAATAATGAGGCTCTAAATGGCCTCTATAGTCCAAGACTCCAAAAAAACATGATGTGATCATTGATACTACAAGTTACAAAACTCTAGAAGATACTAGATGACATCAATGATCAATCATCAAACTCTGCACCACTGCTGAGAATGGGATCCTCAGGCTCATCCTCATCAATATCATCACGTTCCTCTGACTCGGACCCATCCAAATCCTCAGGGACATCTGCAACAATTGTATTGGTAGTAGCACGAGTGCGACTAGTGCTGCCATGTCTTGTGACGGTGCTACTAGTGGCTCATCATCCTGATCCAAAGCCATCCACCCCAAGTCATCGAGATCAAACTCTGTTGGCTGACTCTCCTCTACCCAATTTGAGGTTGGATCTATATCATCCAAGACAATGGGATTTGTATCAGGTCTTCGGTTTAGTAATTGGTTGTGCCTTAGCCAAAGGTTGTATTGCACAAAGACAAGATCATTTAACCGTTGTTGAACCAGTTGCACTGCACCTTAAGCACTTTGCAAGTTTGACTTAGGATCCGAATTGCAAACTTTTGCAATTGAGGACACTGACTACCAAATGAATCCCACCAATGTGCTGCAATAAAAAATGTAAATGTTTAATTATTAAACAATGACGATAAAAAACAAAGTTAAAAATTAAAACTTATAACTTAAAGCGTAATTCAACAAATTAGATTGTCTTATGCTAAAAATTCATGATTATTCATTATAAAGTTTAATCAAATGAACTTCAAAAAACTTAGAATTGCTTACTGGTTGGTCCACATCTCTTGCAATCTTTGCAAGGT
Organism: Taxus wallichiana var. yunnanensis; assembly: GCA_018340775.1. Lineage (NCBI taxonomy): Eukaryota > Viridiplantae > Streptophyta > Pinopsida > Cupressales > Taxaceae > Taxus > Taxus wallichiana. The sequence goes on from CM031235.1 coordinate 811,813,143, forward strand.
TTTTCCCAAAGGTACTGTGGCTCTGCTGAAGAAACTGATCCGGCTGAACTTCAAGTTGTTGCCTCTCATCAGGGACCATGCACTCTAGGCACTTGTACAAACCATCTTTGACTTCTCCTGTTTGATCTTCTCCAAGTTGAGCTCTATAATGATATCTTGGGTTCAAGAAATATCTAGCTGCATGTATAGGGCGATGGAGTTGATTGTTCCATCTATTATCTATAATCTCCCATATAGGCCCATACTTAGTTACCCTGTCTTTATATGTTGCCCTTATCTATTCCTTTTCCGATCTATAGCCTCGTAAACGTAGCCCATGGCTAATTTTTCCCATCCACCAAACACAACACCTTAACAAGATGTGTAATATCCCCTTTTGGGATATTATCTAAATCTGCAAATTAATTTATCCAATCGAAGCTAGAAGGATTAAACCCTCCTAGTTCGACCTCAAATAACCCAATGTCAGCTTCAATACAACCCAAATGGGGTTGGAGTGAGCCGAGGTGGTGGGTTAGATGGGAGAACTAGTTGGAAATTAATCTTCTTTAATTCAGAAATTAATTGCAGTAGTGGAATAAATTAAATTGCACCCAAACAGCTGAAAACTTAGAAAATTCACAACTTCCTCAATACTCAGTATTTTTCAATGAAATCAAGTGCAAATGAAAGTAGATATTTTTAGCTTTCCAATTATCTATAAATCTGAATTTTCTGAACATTGTAACCACCTCAAATCTGATCCCAAAAACTGAATACAAGTCGCTAGGGTTAGGATTAAATGCATAAATTAATATCAGCCCTTTTCCTTGCTTCCAAACCCTCAAAACATCATCCCACAGATCTGAAATAATTGTTTAACTAATAACAACTTGTAGATCTATCAAAACACTTCAAAATATGATGCCAAAATACCCTAACCCAGTCGATTCACTCTAGATAAATTGCAGCAGTATTTATGAGCCCAAAAATCATCAAAACATATGCACCACACTTGGAAAAATATGCTAGAACAGATCAGATTGTAATCCCACTTCAAGAGCCACTAAAACATACCAAAAATATTTCTAATGCAAGTCGACTTGATCTAGAATAAATCAACAGATTATAATCACCATAAAACTCTTCAATAACTCTCAAAACCATGCACATATGCTTCCAATAAAGGCGCTTCACATAGACAAATTATATCATGCAATAATTATCAATGCAAAGCTTGGAAGGATCTCACACACTCCACAAAATGGTGGTGTTGAAGAACACCTTTGTTTTGTGATCACAAATGGGCATACATCCCTCTTCAAGCATGAAGATAAGTTTATCAAACCATCAACATGCCAAAAAGGGGACGCCACTTCTTTTATAGCTTTTGCAATTTGAATCTCCAATGTTTTCCCTCCAATTTTGGCGTCAATCTCTAGATAGGAGAGATAAATTTAAAAATAGTCTTCTTGGCCTGTAAAAGTCAAACTCCAATTCAAAATATTAATTCCCTCCAAAAATATATTTGAATTAAATGCAAGAGAGGAATTAAATATTAATTAAAAACACATATAGGAATTGACTTGCCCAAATAAATCGATTTACCCTCAAATAATAATTAATTGGCTCATAGAATAAATCGATTTGCCCTCATTAATTCGACTTGCCCAAGATAAATAAATATTAATTTTAAATGCACAAGAGAAAGTCGATTTTCCCCCAATTAAATCCCTTTAATCCAAGGGGAGTGGATTAAAGGATATCAACTTGCATTAATTAATTATGACTTGAAAAAGGGGACATTACAAGAGGTTCACCAATTTTCACAACCTTTGTTTTTTTTTTTCCAAAATAAATTGTCGATTTTTTTTTGTGTCTTTCCCATCTTGTTTGCGGCTCCCCTTTGATGCATTTCATTTATCACTTGAAATTTTGGGAACATCTTTTTTCAAGTTTTGTGTTTGGGAAAGAAGATATTGCAACATGAGAAAGTTTGTTGCAAGTCTTGTGATGGATGGCCTAACAAGTTCTCTGCCTTCAGTGTTTTTCCTCATTAGGTTCAATATCCATGAGTGATTGTAGATGTATTCTGTGATGCTTTTGGCATACTCTATAGTTTTCTTAATCCAATCTTGTTTTCCTATATCCTCAAGCATGAGATCTATGCAATGTGCAACACATGGAGTCCAAAATATTGTTTTATCTTTAGTCTCTAACATCTTACCAACAAGAACATAGTTAGAGGCATTATCTGTGATGATTTGTACAACATTTTCCACCCCCACCTCTACAACAACCTCATCCAAAAACTGAAACAATAAATTTCCATCTTTCACCCTATCGATGTATCAACTGATTAATAAAACATATTTCCTTGCAAGACAGAGATAATAAAATTTATTATGGTCGGTTTTTGCCATCACTTCACCCATCTGACATAATAGTACATCCTGTTTTGACTCATGATAATTTACAACTCTTCAAATATTTATCTATGGACACAACTTCTTTTTGCAAAAGAGATCCTCTTAAGTCATGCATACTAGGGCCTTTGAAGCCCTTATTAGCAGCAACAATGGAATCAAACATAGGCTAGAAGGTGAGCGAGTAACATTGAAAGGGATATCTGCATCATACCACCATCTAGCAATGTATTTGAAAGCAAATTCTTTATATTGCTTCTTCCAATGGTTATCTAAGGTGGGTTGATTTTTTGTTGGCATGGAGGCACTAGCAGGTGTGGAGGAAGATGGAAAAAAGTTTTGGATGTTCTTTCTTTTTGGAGGTCGGTTTTCATGACTATGAGTGGATGTGGGAGGCATATACCGAAAGGGGTCTCTAACATGGATAGAGGGGTCGAACAAGAGCCTTCAACACTTGTTTGGGCCATGACATGTTGCCTCCTCCCTATTTCAACATCTATCTCTTTTTGCCTAGCCTTCTCTTCTTTATGTTTCTCAAGAAACTTTATCATTTCCAATCTAATGACATCAATATCCGGTGAATCACATGGGGAAACTAGGACTCTTTGACCAACCAAGTGTTGTTTCAACCTATGAATTCCCCCCCGATGTGTTTCTTACGATATTTACAAAATATTTGATTATCAACTATGTCAGCATGTCAACCTATGAATTCCTCCCCCCTTGATGTGTTTCTTACAATATTTACAAAATACTTGATTATCAACTATGTCAACGCATGGTTCCATGTAGGGTCTTTAACTCGGGGCCATTGCAAATGCAAAGAAATCTGAAAATGCAAATAAAGAAAATATATTTCAGATTTTCTATTTAGTAAGATTTAAAAATAGGGGAAGGTTAAAACTTAACATACCTTTCAATGTGCACACAAATGCGGTCAAGAAACACTCCAAGTTTGTATATGGCTTTTACCCTCCAAATGTAGATGTCAAGACCACCACAAAGAGCCCACAAGCAATGCCAAACAAACCCCAAGCTCACTCCAAATCAACACTCTTCAATGCTGCTCCAAGCCTCCAAATCCTTACAAATGAGAGAGGTGCTCACAAATAGAAGTGAGGAAGTCTCTATATGGATGCCAATATCATCACAAAGAGCCCACAAACAATGCTAAACAAGATCCAACTTCGAAGCTGTAATGTCCCCTTTTCGGACATTATTCGCATCAAGATTCAAAGGCCCTCAACCCAATGGGTTTGAGGATTGTACTCAAATTTTGTCTTGAGATATTTATTATCTCTTTTGTAACCCCTTGAGGGCCCTCTTAGTTAAGTCGATGTGCACATAGGTTAGTCATATTTATTATTTAATTAAAATAATAAAGTGCACATAGTTCTAAATGTTATTTAATTAGAGGTTATGTTTTCCCTCCAAAAGGGAAATTCGAATTTGTACTCCTTGTCTATAAAAGGAGGTTATTGGATCATTCTAAAGACATGCTTGGATAAATTCGGTTTTGACTCCATGCTTGGAGTAGGGATGTATGCCCACCATTGATGCTTGCTCACTTTCTCTTCCATGTATCAAGATCTCTTGTAGCTGATTTTGAATATCAAATTGAAGATGTGTTGGTGCTCTTGCAAATCGGTTTATTTGTGAAGTCTTTGGGGATCATTTCCAGCTGTAGCGATTTGCCTTGGAGGTGTATTGCACTTCAAAACCCTAGCGAAATTGCATTTCTAGTGTGGTGGTTGATTGGAGACCGACTAGGTCAGGCATGATTTTGTGATGTTTTTACAGTCCCTCTGGCAGCGGATTGAATGAGGCAAGTTCGATGCTAAATTTGTGTGATTAATGATTTTTTTTTCATTCATTTAAATCGCTAATCCTTCTTAGACATCAACAACTTTGTTTGAAGTGTTGGGATGCATGTTAGAGGCCCAAAATATCCAACGACTTCAATCTTTCTCTTATGATTAATATGTAATGTTCCCTTTTTCGAGAGATTATTAATATTTATTTTTCATTTGCATTGTAACCCCTTGGCATGCGTAGTGCTACAAGTGGGAGTCTCTTTAGTTAGTTTAAATGTGCACATAAGTTAGTTACTTTTATTTATTTAATTAAAAATAAAAATAAAGTGCACATAGTCTTAGTATTAAATATTTTAATGAGAGTTTATGTTTTCCCTCCAAAAGGAAAGGTCGGTCTTTATTGGATATTGCACCCCTTAGTTCTATAAAAAGGAGGTCGCATTTCCTTAGAGGGTTATGTTGGATGATCATTTGATTTCACTCCATGCTTGGAGTATTGGGATGTATGCCCTAGTTCTTGCATTTTGCTCTCTTTCTTTTGGAAGCCATTGTTGAGGATATTGAAGACTCTCTTGTTCCATTCAAAGGTGTTCTTTTGTGTTGAAGTATCTTTTATGCATGATTTATGCTTGCTAGCATTTGCGACTTGTTTAGATGTGTTATGATATGATTTAGACCACCGAACACCCTCCAAAACAGCCCCAAAATCTTAAACCCAAATTTCTTTAGGGTTAGAATAATTGCAGATATAAAAATCGATCATAAAGTATTCAATAATTACCACTAACATTCAAATATTCCCCTCAAATAAATAGCGATGCTAGATTTTAATAATTCAAGAGCTTTTCAAAATCTCTCCTCCGACAACTTTACAAAATCCTCTACCCAAGAGAATGCCGTAAGCTGCAGGAATATCTGCAACTAGGATAGTCATTTTCACTCTCTTCTCAGGAAAAGCAACAAATGCGAACTGTGCGTCCTTAATTTGACCAATCAGAGGGACTTGTTTAGTTTCCATGGAATAGCACCGTCCATATGATTTAGTCAAAGTAAGCCCAAGGGCATGGGCCACTTTTGCGGGCATAACATTATCAGAGGCCCCTGAATCAATGATGCAATTGCTGAGTTTAAACCCATTTATAAGTAGAGACAAATAAAATGGTTCAATCTTTCCTGAGGAAGAAGCAGAAGTCAGATTATTCTGAGGTGTGGGTTGAGTAGGATTTGAAAGGAGACCTTTAGCAGGTGATGGAACGGCCGCTTTACTTCTGATGAACTTGGCCAGCTTTTCAAATTGTTCGGGATTCGACTGAAGGTATTCTGCTTCTGACATTTGAATTTTGGTTCTCTTTGCATGATCAATAATATCGAAAGCAGTGTAAGAAGGAATGATAGTAGGCTCAGTTCTAATTATATGAGCTTGTGCTGGGGCACTGACCTTAGGAGAAGGAGAATAAGGAGCAGCTGTCTTTTTAGTAACCTCTCTTTCAGTTTGCGCCGAAATAGGGGTACCTTTGACTATGGATACGGAGGTTCCTTATTCTTCTCCTTAGTATTTTCCGTGAGGCTTTACGGGAACCCCGAGATTGGGACCGAGTGAAAACAGCAAATGATTGACCATCTGGCTCACATTCATCTTCATCATATTCCAAATAACCAATGCTGGAGTCGCCAGCTGACTCATCATAAGACTCATCAGCATATCCTGAAGCTTCGAAATCCTCGCGGAATCTTGTTCTTCCGGTTCATCATCTTCTTGATTATTTCCACCAGCTGCTGCATTAACAAAGCGAGCTTGATTGCTAGTCTCGGGCGAGCGAGGCAGAGCTAACCGTGGCCTATCTCTGGCAGGTGCACCATTGTTATTAAAATTCCGCCTAGGGATATCCCGGTACGGAACATTGCTCACCTGCTGAGACACTTGCTTCTTTAAAGCAATCAAATCATTAGCCATTTTTTGAAACATAGGTCAAGTCGATACCTTGAGAAGAACCTTGATTTTGATTTTGGGTATATCTTTCTTGATCCTTCCTATTAAGATGAGATCATCCTCTATTTCAAAGATGGCCGTTGGTGACGAGCAAAGCCAAATGCGGGATAACCGACCTTCGTAATAAAAAACTTATATCAGGAGGTTGAGCATTGATGAAGAAGCACTTTTGGTTTTCCAAAGTTGGTACAGCTATAACTGGAATTTTCCGGATCAGCTTATTGAACTTAGCCACGAATTCCCGCATAGGTTCATGCGATTCCTTCTTCATATGAGTAAGCTGAGCTAACAATGCATGAGAATCTTCGGCTGGTTTGAAACGTGCCTCAAACTTGGTCCGCATGGTAGCCCAATCTGGAATGCATGCATTCGGGAGGTGATAAAACCATTCAATTCGCTACTCCTGCAATGTTTCAACGAAGAGTCGAACAGAGACATCTTCGTGGGCTACTCCGAGGACACCGCATGCAACAAAGAAAGATGCAATATGCTCATCAGGATGCTGCTTCCCATCCCCATTGAACTTGGGAATGTTTTTACGTGATCCACGTGGTAACTCATGCAATGGAGGAGTCAAAGTAAGAGGACCAATGACTGCACCCCAAGGCACAGGTTGAACCGCCATCCTTCTGAAAAGAGTGCGTACAGGGATCCGGGTATCAGACAAGAGTAGTGCACGACAAGTTGCAGATGCTTCCCGTTCTTCAGGGATCCGATTTCTCCGAACAGGTGAAGAACTTCTGGCTCGGTTAGAGACAACGCTGTTGGGAGAAAGGCTGAAATTGTGCTGTTGCAGCAACTCAAAGAGTGGATCAATTTCACCTTGAGCTCGGCGAGACCGAGTGAAGATCCTCCTGGCCAGCTTGAACTGAAAGGAGATCTTATTAAAAATAAGGCAAATATGGAGTCGCCAGACACCGAGAGGATAAGCTTTATACTATTGATCCGTATATCCCCAGCGGAGTCGCCAAAAACTGTTGGTTGGATATTTTGTCAAACCAAAATATGAGGTTCAACCACAGTACATGGGATAATATCCCTCCTCAAAGACAGGTGAGGCTGCCTGTTTATTGCTAACCTAAAACACAGTAAATAATATATACAATATTCACACTAATCTAACCATTGGGGGTTGGGATGAAATCCCGAAATCCACATTCACACGATTCAAGGATATTGCTTTCGTAAGTGAAATAGGTTAGAAACTGTTACAGTGAAAGAAGCACGGTAGAAAAGAAATGGGAGAAACGTATTTTCTTTCGAGTAAACACAGAGCACGAAATAATCATACGAGTTTTAGATCACGATATAGTGTCAGAGATAATTAGAAACACTGAGATTCTATGCAAAGAATAGCTTTAAGATCATGAACATAAGAACACTGTCTTAAATAAGATATATTCCACAACACAAAGTCTGCAAAACAATATCAACTTCTATTCTTCAAAATGATTGAAAGAAAACACAAAGTTTTTCTCCTTTCCAATAGCCTCTTAATGCTTCAAAAATTCTCGACCCTTTAGAATGCACAAGCATCCCTTATTTATAACAAAAGAAGCTAGAGATAAAACAGGACAGATCCTGAAAAGTAGCATGCTAACTAGAGTTCAGCTTTGCATGATTCTCACGCAGGAGATCAAGTCAAAGTATGAATTAAAAATAATGACAAAATGGAAATAAAAGATATGTCATTCTAAAAATAGAAATGACATGGGACGTTGGAGCTCAATCCGAGTCATCATCTTTTGATTCTTCTCCTTTCTCTTCCTCCAGCTGAGACTGTTTGTTCCGGAACTCCTGGAACTTCCGAATAATGCCTTGCATTTCATTTTCCTCAGGTGCAGTGGAATGATCATTCCACATTTCGCAGGTCTCATGGATATCACTGGCACTGCCGGGAAGCTTTTTCAACCTTTTGCTGAGCTTTCTTAAGGCCTCCAACGTATGTTCAATCCTCACAAACTGACCAATGACTTCAAGGTCGAATCCATCTACAGGTTCATGTTGAACAGTCTCTTGAACTTGTTTGAAGAGATCATCTGCTGATAGGGCACTTGAGTTCCCAACTGACACCTTTGGACAAATCTTTAGCAATTCTTCTTCCAGATCACTTTTCCCATCGATCAATTTATCTCTTGATTCTCTCAACTTGCTGCAGGCTTCGTTGAGGATCTTTACTCTGAACTTGATGGCCTTGATCAGCTGGAAGTGTTTATCTGTATGTGGAAGAACGCCTTCTTCTACCAAGAGATGTGCTGGTATTTGCTTTAGCACTTGGAGAGCTTCACAAGTCAAATCAAGTTGTCCAAGTTCTTCAGTGAATTCCTCATCCATCTTCTCTCCTTCCTTCTGAATCTCTGCCAAGGACTGATGAACTTTCACCACGTCTTGAATTACTTCCTTCCCTTGTTGGAGCAACTTTTGGATCCATTCATCAACCACCCTTCCTTTTTTAGTAATCTTCTCAATCGTAGGCACCGATGAGAAATCAAATCCGGAAGCAGATGGTATGGGTATGGATTCCAGGGGTGTTGAGAGTTTAATCAAAACCTCTGTCAACTGCTCCACTTTTTCCTTAAGCTCATTTCTGCTGTCCTTTGTTTCTTTCAACTTTTGGCACAGGACGTCTATGGAATCCTTTGCATCTTGCTGCGCCCCTTTTGCTGTCACTTTCCCTAGAGCCACCACAGTTACACAGTAATCAGGTAACAGTTACATCATCTTTAGTTTTGTCACCGAGAGGGTGTGGCGATCTCTGCGAACTTATCTCTGAAGCATCCACCAAAACCCTTGAAAGCTGTTTTGGGTTTCTTGGTGATCTCGCAGTAGAAGCCTTAAGTGAGCTGAAATCAAAGGTGGTAGAGGACAATCACTTTTCTCTTCCTCGGAGTTTGCTCGAGTAGCCATTGTGGTGTATCGGAGAAGCTGCCATAATGTTGTAATGCGGTATTCTACTCTCGGGGAGTAGATTCTACTATGTGGAGGAACAACGATCAACGTGGTAGTAGGTGCTGATGAATAGAGGCACGGGTTGTGGGGAGTGTTGGTGATCACTTGGGTTCCAGCGAGAGAGGGTGAGAGCCCCGAGAAAATATTGGCCATGCTTGAAGAAGTGGATGGGGAATGAGGAGGCTGAAGTGGTTGTTGAGGGAGGCACGATTCGGTTTCAAAGCCTTGACTAAGAGATAAGGTCTCTCCGTTGAGCAATCAGCAAATGGTGAAGTCAAGGGCTGACTTCCTCCTTCCAAATTAATTTCTCCTATTTCTGGTGGTGTTGGTGATTCTGGCACATCCACCGTTTGAGCTGGAGAGATAATTGAAGAGATTGGTCTTTCTTTCCTCTTCTTGGGAATCTTGATTTTTATAGACCCCCCAGTAGATTCCTTGTCCTTCTTCTTTTTGGAGGGCCGCCTCGAAAGCACCAATTTTGGAAACTTGTCATCTTTAAAATTCATGCCCCAAGAAGAGAGCCATTTCTTTGTACGAGCCAAAATTAGGGCTGACCTATCGGTGATAGAGGCTTTCTCGCTGGCCGACCAATCAATAGGTGGAAAAATGTATCGATCTTCGTTAAGCCCATCATAGGACATATCCAACACACTTTCATTGTCGGTCGTGCCATCTGGCAAATCAGAAAGCTCCAGCGTCTGGATCTCATCAATAGTTAACCGACTATTATCTTTTCTGCGAACTGCAACTTCGTTACGCAGATCCACCCAGATATCCTCAATGTCGGGCCTGTGCAGATGTAGGGCTCCATAGGTTCTCAGCACTCCTCGGATGTCAAAACCATCCCGAGACTTCATATGCTTCTTTAATTTCTCTTGAAGTTCACATTCGACATTTTTGGCCTTAGCCACTTTTAGAAGTATATCTCCCAATGGAAATGGGAAGGATCTTCTTGCCTTATGCTTGCTCTGTTGGAATTTGTGAAAATCCAATAGTTGTCTGACCAATTCTATTAGTATCAATCTATCTCCAGGATAACGAGGCAGACGGAAAGGCTCTCCAGAGTACATGACCGTTCGAAGGTAGGTAAACTTCTTAAACTGTAAGAAGATACATCCCCATTTAGATACTTCAGCCCATGCCTCGTCAAATGAGACCCTTGTTTTCTCGTTGATTCAAATTTGGAAGATGTTCTCATAGAAAAAGGCGTCATTTATCCTCCTAAAATGATCCTTGGACCCCTTCTTAGTTATTTGAGGATAATACTTATAACTGGATTTGTCGTTCTGCTTCCTTTAGTCTCTGCAGGATAGCTCCTCATTCCAAATTGCTTTGCATGGCTACATATGAGAACATATAAAACTTTCCGGTTGTGAGCGTAACGTCGTCATCACAGGGAATCAATTTCATCACCGATAAGGGTTCCCATCGATCCCTTGCTTGTTTTTTTTGATGGTGACCATAAATTGGTACATCCATCCATGAAATAAATTTGATTCCGAAGCCAAAACCCCGGCTCGGCGGGGGTGATGATAATGTCGTTGATTTCTTGTATGAAATCCGATCTAGGGATAGTTCTTGGAAATCTAGTTATTAATGGTTTTGCCTTGACCAAGAACTTCTTATTGACATCCCTAATGCAATTTTCCTGGTTATTGTCCCAGGCCTTCTGAGCCGACTTGATGTCTAGGGCCCCATACTCTTCAAAATTTGGTAGTTTCAGGAGATCATCAAAATAAGCTCCATCTAGTTTGATAACTACTTCACACCGGCTGATTCCTTACGGAGCAGAAGGTAAGTCGAGTGTGAGCTGGATGCACACGCCAAAACAAACTCTGGACATTGGGCAGACATGGGGAAGCCTGCTGCAAGGGGCAAGCCACTGTTAGCTAAAGCCACCATCCATGGGGTTTGAGAAGAACTCTTTACCCTATTCCAAAAGTCGTCCATGTCTATGTTGCCCAGCTCAGTATCCCTGATGTCATAATTACAGTCGATATATGACGGGGGTTCTGGTTTCTTAAATTTGTATTTCATCCTGCTAGATTTTTCGGCCTTCTCCTGTGATGAACCAGGATCCGACATGAAGAATATTGGAAGGAGAAAGACTCGGAACTCCGGAGATGCGTGCACGTGAAAAACTTGATTGGTGAATGCGTCGGAGCAGAGAGGAGAACCCGACTCGCGAGAAGAAGATATCGGAAAACTTAGTGAACCCGCGGAGTCGATATGTCGGAATCTTGGCGAAACCCGACACTTGCTTTCAATGGCGGAAACAGGAGGTAACCCGGCACCCACTGTTAATGACGGAACCTGAAGAAAACCCGGCGTCCACTGTTGATGGCGGAACTTAGGAGGTGCCCGGCACCCACTGTTGAGGTCGGAATGTTGAAAAACCCCGTCACTGCGAGCTTCCTTTGTATTTCGGACTTTTGAATCTGCAAAACAGCCTTCAAAATCCGGGAAACAAAAACAGAGTCTTTCCTTTGAATTTTCACATATAAAACATCCTTTCTTTTTGTTATTCACATTCCATACATTATGCAAGTAATTGGAGTTTGGAAGGAACAGCACCAATTGATAGTCTCAAAAAGAAAATAAACCCTAAAAACCCAAAACCCCTTCCAAAACAACACAGCAAGAAGAAGGAAGAAAAACCCTCGACAACTGGCAAGAAATTGGAAAGAAAATACACGCAGTCGATCCAGAAAAATCAAGAACAAAGAAGGAACGAAAAATACCTTCAATTCGAGACAGGTAAAATCGAAAACAAACGATCCAGTCTGGTAACGCGAGTTTGCGGGTTTTGGGAGCGGAAGAGCATGCGAAAAATCCACGAATTAAAAATATGAACGGTAAGAATGACGTGGAAATCCGGGTATTTATAAGAAAATCAGTAATAAATACACTTCAGCTCGGCACGTGCCACCTCACCAACCATTCGGCATGAATGCCACGTCAGTATGTTGGAGGAGTCCGAAAACCCGACACGAGGAGATTTAGTGCATTTCGGGTTTCGGGCTTCGGAAAACATGGAGCACCCAACATGTTTTGAATCATGAATGTTCCGATGCATTGAACTTCCGAAAACCCGATTTTAAAGGATTGAGCGGACTTCGGGAATCGGAGGACATGGCGCATAAAACATGTTTTGGATCATGAATATCCCGATGCTTTAGAGTTCCGAAAACCCGAAGACGAAGGATTGTCTTAACACAAGGCGGGTCTCGGGTTTCGGAAGTCACGCGACACAAAGCATGTTTTGGATCATGAATGTTCCGATGAGTTGAATTTCCGAAAACCCGATTACAAAGGATTGTCTCATTGCAAGGCGGGTCTCGGGTTTCGGAGGTCATAAGACATAAAGCATGTTAAAACTTATGTCAAGCTGTTAGTAACACCCGAAAACCCGATTTTCTCTAAAAGAGGTCATGATGCAAAATCACTTCAAAAATTTTGTAGGGGTTATCCGATCGTTTTCGTTGTGAACTCAAAACGGGGATAACACAGCTGTTGTGAACTAGATTTGCATAATATTGAGGAGATCTCAGAGTTCTGGTTGCAGATTTTAATGTGACACAATTTTGAGTGAATCGATTGGCTTAAGCATGAGCTTCGGATGTGATTAAGTCTCTTGTTTGGCAGCTACTTTCTTGTGGGTGTTTTGTAGAATATTGAGTGTCTTTGCAATACATTCTATGCTTAATCGAATAAGGGTTAAGGTCTGTTGCAGCGATCTGTGTTAGGAGGGTCCAGATCCATATATTTAATGCATATTTTTAAGTGTTTATAAACAGTGACTTCATCCTTCATTATGGTGCTTGGGAACAACGATTTTTGCATGTTTTAATGGTGCTTGGAAGGTCCTGTGGCAGCGATCTGGTTTGGGTGAAGTATTAAATATTCTATGACCACGAAATCTATATTCCATTTCCTCTCTAAGTCTGCCATACTTATCTGCCCTGGCGATTCCCTCTGGGACTTATAAATGGTATGTTGTTACATGATTCTAAGGCACAAATATCAGCAAGCTATATCAAAGGTGTGACTTAAGTGGTATGTATGCATCAAACCCCTCTGGTAGCAATTCCTTCTTGGGTAGCATACTAAATCTGAAGATTTAAATATAATATTTCATATGCCTGGGCAGCAAACTCCATGAATGATGTGAATGATAATCACTGTTATTGCAGCAGTCTATGTTGGGTTGGTTAGGAATAGATTGTTGCCTTTTGAATCAACTGAGTTTGTTCACTATTTGCATGAGCTCATTGAGTGATTTATTGAAAGATAAGGTACTATTGGCTGGGTTTTATCATTTCTAATCACTGGTGGTGTTGTTTTCTATCTGAGTGTTGCATTTTCCATTAATCCCATAAAAGGGATATTACAGTGGTATCAGAGCTTCCTTCCTCTATTCGTGTGGGTCATTTGTGAATGCAGGTTTGTGTTTTTAGATTTGAGTGCAGAGATAAAAGATCATGGAGTTGATGAGTGATGGTGAGTTGAAAGAAAAGATCATCAGAGTTGGGAAGAAACTTAAGCATCCACACCATTCGAAGATGCCTTGCTTAAGGACTTGGAGGAAGCAACAGACCTTTTATCCATGGTGATCCAATCAGATTATAAGTCTATGTTTTTTGCAATGCATTATTTGATAAGTCAGTCGTCTAGACCCAAGTTGTTGAGACATGCAGATTTGGATGTGAGACTTATAGTCATCACTGTATGAGTGAATTATTAGGACTCGCAACACAATATTTTCCAGCCCCTATAGAGATGGGAATGATTGATAAATCTTCGCTCTTCATTCCTATTTCCTGTAATAAGATTATATCTATATTGTTTGATGTTATTAGGCGTTTAAACTCCTTGTTCAAAAGCCTCTATTCCAAGATACAATTTTCTTATAGAAACATTGGAAGTTGGTGGTCCTAGAACTTGTTAGAGACAAATCACTTTCATAATTGTTAGTGCTTGATGGAATGGATGAGCTTATTGATGATCTTCCAATAGTGGACTGTTTGGAAATTATTGCAGAAAATATTTTCTTTATTGTCTTGTATTTTGCTTTGTTTTCCAACGACTTGAACACAAAATTCGATAATCTCCTGCGATGCTCAATTATTGAGTTGTAAGGGTCAATTTGCATAGCTTTCAAAGGCTTATTCTGATTTTCTCATGTTTCTTTGTCGTTTGAACAAACTTAATTGTAATATCCTTTTAGGGACATAGAATTCTGCAGCACTCTTAACACCAATCGAACTAAGAAGGATGAGATCCTCTTAAATCAACTTCAAATAACCCAATGTCAGCGTAATTACAACCCAAAATGGGGTTGGAATTAGCCAAGGTGGTGGGTTAAATGGGATAACCAATAAAATTTTTATAGCAGCAGATATTAAATAAAAATGACACCCAGACAACTGAAACTTCAAAAATTCATATCTTATTCAATACTCAATGTTTTTGATTGAAATCAAGTGCATAATAAACTAGAAATTTAGGGCTTTCCAATGCATTATCAAACAAATTTTTTTGAGCATTAAAACTTCACCAAAACAGACCCGGAAATCTCAGTCCAAGTTGCTAGGGTTAGAAAAAAAATAAAATTCCAGCACTTCTCTAGCCTCTAAACACACAAAAATAACTGCCCCTTGCTCTTAAATAAAAGCTAACACAGATTAGATTGCAGATCTAGCTCATATACTATCTCAACATGCTAAAACAATCTCCAATCCAAGTAGCTATAGCTAGAATAAATGCAGCAGTCACAGCAATAACAAAAGTACCATCAAACCCTTCAAGAACACTTCAAAAATGAACAAATTACATGTAGATTTAACCCCAAATACATGCACCAATCCTCTAGGCCAAGTCACCAATCTTAGAATGAATATATTTGGTGGTGTTGAATAGAAGGTTTCATGGAATAGAAGGCTTTTGCATTTCAAAAATAGCATAGAAGGCTTCACACTCTCCAAAATATGGTGGTGTTGAATAAACACCTTTGTTATGAGCACTCATGGGCATACATCCCTCTTCAAGCATGAAGATAATTTTAATAAAAACATCAACATGCCCCAAGGGGTCGCCACCATCTTCTTATATAGCTTTTGCATTTCAAATCTCCAAGTTTCCCTCCTCTTTTTGGCGCAAATCTCTATGTGGGAGAGTTACTTTTAAAATAGCCTTCTTTCCTGGAAAGTCACACTCCAATTAAAACATTAATTTCCTCTTTTTAATATTTTAAATAAAAACATAAGAGGAGAATTAATTATTTAATTTAAAAACAAAAGGAGTAATGACATTTTCCCAAATTTTTATTCTTTAATCCATGGGAAGGGTGGATTAAATGTCTTCAATATTTAATTTAATTAATGTACCCGAAAAAGAGGACATTACATTAATTGTTTTATATTGGATCCTCCATAGGATCTTTGATAAATCCTAGAATGTAATGGATCAGAAACCTGGAGGTTTGCATGTTTATTAGGAGGATTTACCTTTATGTGAATATGCCTTGCTATTTTTCCCTTGCTCCAAACTCTTGCTGCAGTTTTCCTTTAAGAGTTCATTAAATGTTGAGGTTGGTTGGTTGCGCCTTGAGGTCCGACTGTGATTGCCGAGGCATGTTGATTGATATTACTCTATTCTTATTCTGTTGCTGGGCCTCAGCCTGTGCAGTGTCCATGTTGAGTTGGGTTTGTGAGTCCCCATTCTACCCTTCATTGGTGGGCTAATGATGGGTAGCTGCAGGACAAACACAAATGAATGCCCATCCTCATGGCAGATTCTGCAATCGAAATATTAATATTTTTTGTAACTGATAGGCAGTTCCCATTCAAAGCCATCAAGTTCCAAGGATGCCAGGACACCTATGAATTTTCCTATTGTTATCTTATGAGCTATGAATTCCCAAATCGCATTAACTATTTTCCTTAAAGATTGTTCACTCCAATAATCACTAGGAAATCAAGGCAATCTTACCCAGGATAAAACTTTGTTGGGAAGTGCATCTATTGGATTGAAAGTAGGATCCATCAACTTTATTATAAGATCATGGTCTTGAAAAGAAACATTTTTTTAAGCCTTTTAGAAGAAAATTTCCATGAAGTAACCCTTTGGCATCATTAAAGGATCAATAGATCCCTTTGGCTTCCAGTTTAGATGAACCCGATTTTTAAAGGTGTTGGGGCAGGGCACGCTTCCATGAATGGTAGATCATGCCTCTTTTCATGAGGTGCCATAACATGTGCTCCATTTCAGCTGTAAAGAAATGAACGCTAGGTGGATTGTCCATTTTCAAGAAGCATTCATTTGTCATTCTTGCTAGGAAATAGGGCTTGACCTCTGTTTTCTGAGCACGATGATGAAAAACAATTAGTTCATTTATTTACTGTTGAGGGCTCTCCAGTGCCAGTGCCAGTGCCGGTTTGAATGAAGGAAGAAGTTGAGGACATGGGATCCTCACCTCAACCAACAACACAAAACAAGATTTCATGAATCTCTATAGGGAAAGTATCAGGTTGTAGCTTAAGAAATCATAAAAACATCTGGTTTCTGTTAAAATGCGGGGCATGAAATCAGGTTTCAGAAGAGGATTCTTCACAATGCACAATGACACCATAAATAGAGATACTTAATTCTACATATAAACAGTTATTTTTCTATCTGTTGAAATCTCCTTTTGTGGAGAGTCTTGTTAGCAATGTAGATGTTGATGCTCCTCAATTGTTTTCAATGTACAATTAAGTAACTCATTTTTCACTAACATTACTTGAATTTATTAATGTGTTTTTAAATAAATACCTATTATATAAAATATATGAAAGTTTCCATAGTGTAAAATTCAACATTTGTGTATTAGATATATTTCAATTTAAGTTCTTCTCATCCTTACTTTCCCCCTTGTACACAAGTCTCAGTTTCAACAACAGTTAGTAGCTTAAAGTAAATCAACAGTATAATATGGACACATCTAGTGAAAATTTCCTCATTTCATTCTTGATAGTATTTAAAGGTTTGCAACCAAACTTCACTTTCTAGGTACTTAAAAGGAGAGAGTTTCTTCAAAAACCAAAGTATCAAACTTTCTAGTAGCACAACGGAAGGTGTTGCACGTGTTGATGGCAATCTTGTTGTAACTCCTAAGGAAGTTACTCTTGAAGCTATTGATAAGGACATGGATAAGGACTCAGACCAATTGAATTCTTCAAGATTGCGTGAACTAATTGTTGGCCAAGGATACAAGCAGGTATGTTTTGTTTCTAATTTTGCTTCCATAGACCAATGCTTTCCAATTCACAGTTTCTTCCTTTGTTGGAGATAACTACCTTTCTATTTTTGTTTAATTAGTGGCATATATAAAACTCTGAATGCACACAAACTTCAATTGCAAATAGTGAATTGAAATATTGACAACACTTCTTATTTGCTAATAGTTTGAGAGTCCTTGTTTGCAAGAACTTTTTGATCAAATATTTGTGTCTCATATACTAGTGCTTGTTACTTATCGCAAATTTAAAATATCAGCCTAACAGTCACTTATTACTACCATAACAACTTTTGGGCAACTGTAATTATTCTTCGTCGCCTATATTAGGGAGGTAGTTGTTCTTGTGCCTCATTTTTATGAATCAAAATCGCACCAACATTTTTACTGTCACCACAATGGACAGATTCATATAATTGCGTGCCTATATCTTGTAGAAGATAAGAATTCAACAAAAAAGCTCATATAACTTGAAGTAAATGAGTTGGAACATTTTCCTCTATTGAGAGTTTCATACAATATTGCAATGCATATTAGCTGGGATAACTTACTGTGGTTGGTTGTGTAGTAAAATAGCAATATTTTATAGGGGTTACCATGCTATAATTGGATAATATCACCTTTAATTGATTTACATAATGCATGGTAGTGAGCATATATATATATATGAGGTTGATTCCATTTGTTATTGCTTTATTTATGTTTCATAACGGTCATACCCGTATTGGAGAGAACCATTGTCATCACTTTGTTTGGTATGAGTACATTATATTCTGTTTCTTATGTACTTAATAGGTATGTGGGAAAGCCAATGTATGGGGCGATGGGGTGGTTCCTGAAGTCTCGGCTCATCTAGAAGGAGCAAAAAATATAACCATAGAGGGTGTGTATCACTCTCCTGTTGGATCCAATGACATTTCTAGACCTTGGTATGGTTCAAATAAAATTCTTGACAAGTGGGTACATTACCTTCTTGATTGAAATAATTTTGAGGCTTTATTTGTAGTTAGTTATTTTTGGAAGTTCTTGTGTGACTTTTGTAACCTTCATTGCATTTTAAACCTGTAAATGATTCCATTGCTTTCAAGGACAAAAAGATGAAATATATATAACTGTTTTCAGTTAGGAATATATTGATAGGAGGAAAGAGATCGTTTAACTTAAAATATTTTGCAAGTAATCAAATATTAATTTAAATCAAATCAAATTATATCACATGAAAAATATCTGTAGGCATTTCTTTCTATCAATATCATGTGTGTATGGAATGTCATGAGAAATAAGTGTTTTTAATTCTATACGGGATCAATAGTGATATCCTCTTATTTTACATATTTTCTGCATGAATACTTCAAATTTTATTGATCATATTCAATAAGTAGTACATAACTGCATCTTATTTTTGATTCAATTTTTCCAAAGATGATTAGGAGAATATGTTCTAGTTGAGACAAATTAGTGAAAGTTGCTTGCATTTTATTCTTGTAACAATTCATTACAGTAAGTAGAAAACATTCATGTTACTGTCATGTCCTATCAATTTTTTATTTTATATATATTTTTAAAAGAGAAATGCATCTTATATTTACTACATGGAACTGAAAGACTTACATTAATTCCCCTTCTGCCAACAGTAAATACCCAACTCTTCTCAAGATTAGAAAATACAATCTTATACTTGTCGATTCAGTCCATTATGTTTCCCTTCTGTTAACACTGTATAACCAACTCTTCTCCAAATCAAAATATTCAAACTTAGAGTTCTCTACTCAGGGCATTATTCTTAGTTCACATTCAACCTATGAATTTAAGGGACTGTCGGCCCCTATCTACATATGGGGATGGGGCCGAGCACCCTACCCTATAGAGAACTCTGCCTGATTCTAGATTCACTAGATGGGGGCCTATCCTAGTTCTTATCCCTAGATCTTGGCACTAGATGGGCAAGGATTTGAATGCTCATGAGTTTCTAGTTCCACACCAAGACGAGATGCACCAGTCATTATTTGTGAAGATTCTCCTGCTTCCTTGTCAATTTTGTCAGTTGTCTGCCAGGCTTTGATACCAAATGTAATGTAACACCCCATAATCTCACAACCCAAAAGGCAGCGTAAAACTGGTAATTTTTTTTTATTGTTATAAGACGCAACACTTATTACAGCTGCACTTATCACAAGACACATAACATTGGGCCTACATAACACTAACACTCATAGTTGCATTGATACAATGAACACATGGTTTACAGTTTTACTTTTGTATGCATTGTATTTTGGTACTTAAGAAATATTTCATTTACAGAAGCACGGTTAATGTCATTATGACACAAAATACCACATTGCAGATTTGGTTCATTTCGCTCTTGGTTTTAATCACGAGTTAGTTTTCATATCTTTGTCCTCATTACTTCTTTCAAACCAAAATTCAGTTTTGTTCTTTATCAAGAGTAGGTTTCGATATACATGACTTCTGAGTGCGACCTGAAGCGTGCACCAGCCATTATGCTCGTTACAATTTTCTTATGTCAAGCACAAGTTCAAGGTCTTACGCTAGAAGATGATGAAACAACAGGTCCCCATAGCAATAGTTTTCAAAACCTGGTTTCATACAAGGAATGATTCATAGCAAGTCCTAGTTTAGTCACGTAAGTGAAATCGTCAATGATTCCTTAATACTTCATTGCTTAAGTTTGCTCTCTAACCTGTTTACAAGGTAAGTCATAGTGGGGTTAACATGCAATATGATTTATCAACCAAAAGCATTGTCAGCTTAAGTCACCTAGAAGAGATGGTAAAAACACCAACATCCCTCTTTTCAACAATATCTACGTTCATCTCATCCTAGGAAGATATGGTCTACGATTGTATTACGACATCATTGGCTTTCTTGGTTCGTTGCATTCTTAGAGCCTCTATACGATAGTGTTACTACACAAAAGGACTAAATGGAAATTTAACCCTTGTTTGATATTGGCCTTGAGTGTTGGACGAACTATATTGGTAGTATGGCCGTATAGTATAGCGTGAAAAGAGGATTATGGGGGAGTGACCTATGCCATTTAGGTTTGTTCTAGGAACTTACATTTTGATCTCACTTGACAACTTGTATCATGAGTGTTTCTTGCTTTGAGTGGCTTATGCGTAAACTAATCCCCAAGCTATTAAAAAAACATCAATGCATACAAGAAATCCCTAGAGACTATCCCAAGAGACAAATGGGGATTGGTAAACCCTATTGCACGCTTAATCCCTCTTAGATTTGCCTTGTAAATTGGTTAAAGGGTGAACTTAAGCAATAAAGTATTATTGTATCGTTGACGATTTAGATGTCACAAATAACTCGAGATTTACTTTGAATCATTCCTAGTATGAAACTAACTCATGAAAGAATCCAAGAAAGAAAATGAACCTTGTTTGAGATGTTGGTGTCTTGTGTCTTGGTGACGTTAGCTATGCTTCCATAGTCTAACTTTTCTTGAGTAATGAAATACAAAGCATATGAAAGTAAACCTGTAAGCCATGTGTTCTTTTGGTTAATGAAAATTGTGAATGTAATTCTATATGTGGGCCCAATATTGTGTCAAAATAATTTTTTTGGCCGCTTTTACTGTTGCTTTTTGGGATGTAAAATTGGGGCATTACATTTGGTATTAGAGATATGTGGACTTTGGGGACCTTTTGCTCTATTCATTTTTCTTGTTGCAGATGTTCATCGAACTCATTCTTGCACTTATCATCTATTTCATAAGCGTACTCTTATTTTCACCGACATTGTAATCAATGCCAATGCAGAGTTGTCTAAGCTTTGTCTGCTAGCATTTACACGACTATCATTGTAACAAAGCTTCATAAAGCTCATTACTACACATGCCATCTATTTCATAAGTTTATTCTTCTTTTCACCGATTAAAGTTGTAACCAATGCCAATTCAAAGGTGTCTAACCTTTGTCTACTAGCATTTACATGAACATCATTGCAACGGTAACCATATTATCTTCTTCTAGATTTGGGACATGTGTAAACTATCAACTTACCCAAATTCATCCCAAATTTTCTCTTCATCATTATGTCTCTGGGTTTTAACGATTAAATCAATTGAACAATACCAATTTTACATAAATAAGTCAAGCCACAAATGTGTAATAGAGGGTGAACTTTTCTTCTTGCACCGAATATTTTATGGATCTCTAGGGCTTTTCAAAAAAACTCTATGAATAGGATTTATGAAGGTACAAAGCAGGGGATGTCCAATGGGGTTTCCTTCAAATCTAAAGGCCTTTATACAAGATCTCTCTCTCTCTCTCTCTCTCTCTCTCTCTCTCTCTCTATTGGATATACTATCCATCCCCCTTTGCTTAATGGGTTTCTTCCTTTTTTAAAATGCTACCAAGCTGAAATCATCTCTAAGTTCATCAATTACTTGATATATAAAAGGTAAAGGTAGGTTTTTATGCCACCACCAACCAAGACACCAGTTTGGTGTATGAAACCCTCCTTGTGGAATCCTACGGGGAAATTTTCTTCCCATTTACTCTATATATTGTTCAACGAGGTGTACATACACTACCCTTGGGCTCTAAATTTGAACTTGTGCCTCCTATATGGAACACACATGCCTTTGCCATCAAGCCACTTAGGTTATTAATGAAACCATTGTTGATCGCATGCAAATATATTTTCAAATTACCTCGTGTGTAGAGATCAAGGTAGAAAATATAGAAAAAATCATTGAGCACCAAGGCATCCCAAACGACATAACTAGAGGGCCTATATTTTGTTGTAACAAAGCATAGATTAAATAAATTATTGTTTGCAAACTTTGGTTATTTATGAAACCATTGTCGATCACGAGCAAATATATTTTCAAGTTACCCATATAGAGATTAGGGTAGAAAATGTAGACAATCATCGAGCACTAAGGCATCCCAATCGGAGTAAGCAAAGGGCCTATTTTTTGTTGTAACAAAGGATAGATTAAAGAAATCACATAGAGTTTCTTATCAATACTTATGTACTTACTCAAATTAGCAATTTATGCAATGTTTGATGGTTAGTCTTCCGCATCTGAATTGAATTCAGTTTTGGCATATAATCCAACGATAAAAAGAATACATCGGATCATTAAATTGGAAATAATCCTTCTCCACGAAAATTGTACACATTAGTATTATGTATTCCTTATACTTTGTTTTGAATTCCCATAATCTGCTATAAACCACATTCCATCCATTCCTCGTTCATGATCATCTTATACTCAGTGGACTTGGATTTTTATTAGATTAATCAATGCATGCTTGCTTGGAGACATTATTTGTTGAATCTATTGCAAACCTTATCATAACCTAAGAAAGAACTCAAGGGCTAGATGATCAATCGTTTCATTGAATTAGAAACAACTACCTTGGTATCCAATTTATTCTATTTAACTACTCTAACATCCTCTTCATGGAATCAACCATATTGATGTGGCTCATATCTATGTAATGAATTTCAATGACCAAAGACACCATTAGTGGAAGACTCTAATTCTTATGTTGGTAATACACCATCTAATTCTTTTTTTTTTTTGGTAATATAGACCTAAGATTTGATCCAAAAATACACTTCAGGGTGTCAATAAGTAAATGTACAATGCCTTATAATTCAAAGGACATTTCTAGAGGTCAAGGAATTCGGATAATAAACATGGAAACAAAGAAGCCACTAAAAGTAGTAAGTCTTGTTCTAATTCTAAAAACAATGTGCTATGAAATGGTATGTTGTAGGTTCTAGAGATGGTGATGGGGATGATAGTGACCCTTGTAAGAAAAGAAAGAGAAATTGAAATCCCTTAAATGGTTTCCCAAATTTTAAAAAGCATAAGAAAGGGAGACCCAAAATCACGAGGGGAAAGAATTAAGAAGAATAAGAGCATGTTGTAGTTGATGTGGGCAACAAAGGATCACTGGTCATAATAAATCAATAGGACAATTAGGATGCAAAGAAGAGCACGATCATCCAAAAGAATGATGTAGAAACAAGGACTAGGAAAGATAACTTTGAGGAAGAGAGAAAAGATAGGTGAAGAAAAGAAGGATATTGTAGGGTAAGGAGTTTTGACCTTTAATGAAAACACTAAACAATAATTGGTCATGCTAGCAGGAGCCAATGTTAACTTCTTGAAAAATGTACTTATCAAGAAGCACACAATAAAAGAGAGAGCCGAGCTTACTTGAACGAATTGTTGGTTGTACCTATAGAAAAGGAGAAAAAGGAAAAGCAATAGCTAGGATAGGTTACATAGAGAATCACATTTCTTCACAATGAAAAAGTTCAAACCAAAAGTAGAAAAGAAGAGGCGTGAAATGATCTGAAGATAATTACCATGTAGAAGAATGCTTTGCCGATGGCATCAAACCTAGGCGATCATGAGATAAATCTCCCTCATTTAACCGGTGAGGCTCCGTGTCGGTTTGTCAATAAAAATGTGTTTTTATCTATCGGGGTTTTACTTTAACAACTTAGTTCATGAACCATAACTAAGAAGTTACTGCGCAAGTAAGCATTTGTTTAAGAAAGGAAAATTACGAGAAGAAGGAAGTAAAGGAATTACTGAGAGAAGAAATGAGGAAGATGTGCATCCCATTAGTAGATTGCGAGCTAATTGCATGCACATAGAAGAAACTCAAATAGATTTGAACACACGAATTATAAAGCAAAGGCGCTCTAGATCTAGATCTAAAATAACACAAAGTCTATTAAGAGATCTAAGATTTAGAAGCGAAACAAAATACACCGTGACACAAAGTTCTCAGGAAACTGCTTCTTTGTATTCCTCTGCAAGTAAGTGGCTCTCGGGGTTCGGCACAAAGTCTAGAACACAAGATTGCTTCTTACAAATTCGATCGATGATTAACCCGTAGGTTCTTCTCCTACTTATAGAATGTAGGAGGAAAGTACAAATAGAAGACTGTTGAACTAAAGTATGAGCAACAAGTAAAGATGACATTTGGCAATCATCCTCAACTAACTTCTTCTTAAGTGACACATGTATCACTTAACTAATAGAAAGGTTCCACATGACTTGAGTAATGGTTGCAAAACCAATAACTTAGAAGTTTACAATTTCATCAGGGAACATAGAAAATAGAAGAAGAAAGAAATAGAAGAAGTCATGCCAATTGTAACATCTACATCTTCTTCTTGTTACGATATCGATATACTTGTCGAACATATAGTTCGACATCTTTCCATCTGTTTTAGCTCTTTGCTTCCTTTTACATCTGAATTGCAGCAATCCTTCATTGACACTTTCTTTGCATGTGCTTCCACTTCTTCCAAACTTGGCCCAAATCTCATGATATGCACTGCGGTGTCACCGACCCTCTTGATAGAGTTCATCGTGAAAGGCTTGGTGGCTTTATCAATCCTCTTTTGCACCATCGAGAAGAGAACCCTCCAGAGAATCATGCACCTCGTTAGAAGCAATCCGCACGTATGAAGTAATACCTCCATCCACTCTTTCCTCGGTGAAAGAAATAACACTATCCGTGCAAATCGATGTTACGCTCTCAGTGCACTGCATCCTCTTGACAAAACTCTGCGGATCTCAAGCGGAAGATCTGCAAACTCTAGTTGCTTCCCCTTCTCGGTGATCCATCAAGCACAATTTGCTCTGCTGACGATACATCTCCGGCGACTTGTTGATCTCGGCCAAAACACTCGGGTTACTCTCTGCTGTTGTATTTATTCCTTTTATGCTTTATCGATTGCTTTAGTTGATTTTACTGCATCGTTCATAACCTTTAGGCGGTGGCACTTCCAGTTGCCTGACGAAGCTTGACGAATAATCGATCCTTCCATTCGTCGATAGCCTTTACTTGATTGCTTGCATCTTCCATTTCTGCATAAGATGATCACTCACTGCTGTTTGAAATGGGGTGAGCGGAAGGTTTAGCAACCTTGGCTATGATCTCACATAATTGAGTTATTTGCTTCTGCGGCTCTTCTTTCTCCGCCTTTTCAGCATCGAGCCTAAGCAAAGCATCCGGCAGCGTCTGCGTGTCTGCTTGATCCTTCGGTGGTAGCTTGGCCAAGTGGTATTTTGGTCACCGTCACATCTTACGCCGTGAGTTCCTCTTCTACCTTTCCTTCCGCGGGATTAATATCTCGGCAAACTTCTCTCCCGAATCCTCGATGATCAACCTAGAAGTTGCTTTAGCAACTTTAGGCCTTGTCTCTTACGCTCGAGATCACGAGTAGGCTGCAGTCATGTTCCTCTAAGTTCATCTCTATTCTTGCTTAGGAACCAGCTGCAAGCTAACCATTCCGAGAAATTACTTCTCGGAGAATGAGAAGTTCTTTGAGTGCGCTCTTATTTCCCGCTCTGCATCCTCTCCATCGAGAAAGTGCCACGATATCATGGCTGCCATCCTCACGAAACATCCAAGGACAAAGCTCTT
This sequence comes from Taxus wallichiana var. yunnanensis, assembly GCA_018340775.1. Taxonomy (NCBI): domain Eukaryota; kingdom Viridiplantae; phylum Streptophyta; class Pinopsida; order Cupressales; family Taxaceae; genus Taxus; species Taxus wallichiana. The sequence continues at coordinate 811,839,017 of CM031235.1, forward strand.
TCGAACTCCGTCATCTGCGGCTTGACATCTCCTCTGGAGCGGGTCTTTGAGCAGAAGTGGGCTGCGGAGAGAAGATGAGCGTTCTTGGTTTGATGAAGGCATGGAAACATCCTGGCTGGCGTGGTGCGATAGTTGGTGATCCACTTGAGTCTTTGGAGAAGTCGGAGTCAAAGCTATGGTCGTAGAAGTGGTCTCCTCTTTCTCTTGAGATCTTACTGCGTACTTTGACTTCTCGGACCTTCTGCTGCTCTCTCCTTCATGCTTTCGCTTGAGGGAATCTCTGCGCGAAGTTGCCGTGATTTGATTCATCGATACTTCATCAAGCGGTATCCCTTCGTTAGCGACCAGCTCGAAGTACTCACCAACACTCTGACTCGGATCTTTCTTCTATTGTCTTTGCGGCTTATTTTGCTATCTGTAGTAGAGCTTTATCTCCTCCCATTTGATGGTAAGTGTCAGTACCACGTTCCCATCATCTTTAAGATCCGCGGTATCGCGCTAGTCAAAGTCAAATACTTGCTTTGCCAAACTGACTGCTGAAATCTTTCTTTCGACCTCGTACTCATACGCACTTCATCCGAAATCTTCTAGCGAAGGTACATGTGCGTACTCTGGGAGATTGTCTTCTGGCTATTCCCGAATGGATCAAAATTAAGCCGTGCGAGGAAGAACTCTTGCTCATACTCGGACAACATTTGTGCTTCCATTCTTCGAGCTCTGTGAATGCTTGATCTGTTGTAATATCCACGGTGAGTGGGAAGTAGCCCGTAGACTTGTGCCGCTTATTTGAAGGTCGTGTAACTCCTGACAAGTTACTGCTTAGCTCCATGGCAATCAATCATCACTCGGGTACCTTGGCATCTTTGTTGGTTCACTGAAAAGCTCGTAACCACGAGGTATGTGAAATCACAAAGCTGGATGAATATCTTGCCCGATCTTGGACAACTTTGCTTCCCATGCTTCCTTGCTTACTCTGTGAGTCTTGAGTCTTTGTCTAACTGCGGATGAAATCGTAGAAGAAACCATCGTTGATCACTTTGAAGTCCTTCTCGCACGCGGTGCGATAAGGCATGGGTAGCACTCGAAAATGGGATCCTGGAAAGAATACCACATCTATCCGACTTGGAAAAGACACCTGTGAAGGCTGCGGCATATACAAGTATGAAGTCATCTTGAAGGTGAAGAAGTGCGCTTTACGTTCATGATTGCTCACCGATGTTCTTCTTAATAATTTACGACCAATGATTATAGAATCAACCTTGTTGATTTGATGGTCTGATGAAAGCATACATCCATGTCCGGAAAGTGTAGGCATTAAGCTTCACCATTGACTGCATAGCATTTGACAATATCATCCGCCTCCTGCCAAATTGGATCGTGGAAGAGTTCTCGGGAACTGGAAGGGGATCTAGGCTTCTTCATGAACCGGCTATTCATGATGCTCACACAATCGGCTCTATGCTTTTCCCACCTCTTTGTCGGCATCACGAATGCTAATAGAAGTCACCACCTTTAAATCTTTGGAATCTTGAACAATAATCGAAGAATTACGCATCAAGCAATTATTGTCTTTCCCATGACATCACGTCTTGATCTGGATGAAGGATGGTAAGATCTAGCACACTCCATCACAAACTCTGCGATTAGGTGTGCATGGGAAAAGCTGCGGCTCGAATAATTCCACTACTTTTGACCGCACGCATGGTGAAGTCTTTCCATTTCTGGATCATCGATCAAATCGAAAAGAGGTTACGGGCCTAGATCAGTGTCTCCTATGTCGAAAGTTTAGAAGCGATGCATGAATCCATCGTGCTCTCTTTTTCATCTCCTTTCGCCATAGCTTTATCAATCTTTATCTGATCGAATAATTCTTTTTCTTCTAATTTGGCTGCTTTCTTGATCTTTGGTGCGGATCTGGACAATTCTTGATTCGGAGGATATTTGCGATGTATTGGACATTGATAAATACTCCTTTTCTTTTATAAAGCACACCTAATGAGTTCTGCAATTTATTGGACAAAAATGGCCACCGGAGCATGAATAGTGAATTTAAATTATAAAAATCTGCACTTTTCAAACTGCTGCCCCAAAAAATGGTGTTTAATTTGCACATAAAGAGATCATGAATCCTTTTAATCAACACACGAGCTCCTTTAACACTGTGAAAACAATTGTGCGAGACGAAGATGAACCTTTTCCAAAGCATGCGCCAAATCGGAAGCTTTTAGCCTTTGTTAGCACTTTATGCATGCAAAATCCTTCCTCTAATGGGGCGCACTTTTTCTCCTTGCTGCGATTCTTTACATGTGTGTTGAATAATAAATCCATATGGCTGCCCATGCTTATATAACCTTCATAATTCTATAATTAATAATTGCCCTAACAATTAAAGGCAATTAATTAATTAAAAATCATGCTTTTCTCTTTTAAAAATTGCATGTTTAAGGACAGCCATCGAATAAATTAAATTAATCCAATTTAATCCTCCACCTGACACTTAACTTTAGCCTCACGGTGTGCTTTGACCATAGCCACTTTGAAAATAGAAATTAATTGAATGATTTAATGCCTTAAAATCATTAAATAATGCCCAAATGGGCGCACTTTTTCCAAGGAGAGGGGCAGCCACTAAATAAATTAAATTTAATTAATTTAATTGCTTTCTTTTAATCTTCCTTTGACTTTTCAACCTCCTCGAGCTTGGTAGCACTTTTTCCAAGGATAGAATTTAATAAAAATAATCAATTTAATTATTTTTATCCATCACCAAAGGGCGCACTTTTTGCACATGTAATTCTATTTTTAAAATTTTCACCATAATGGGATTCTTTACCTGCCAGAGGTAGGCACCACAATCCATGATCCACTTAAGTGATGATTTGACTTTTGCATAGGGATTCTTTACCTGCCAGGTAGGCACTAAAATCCCATGATTTCACTTAAGTCACTTTCCTTTTATTATATCATGGGAATTTTCACCTGCTGAGGTGGCGATAAATTCCCACACCTCTGACCTCTATTTTTCCCACTGCGGCTTAAGTGACTTTTATAACACGGGAAAAAGTACCCTGCCAGGTAGGTATACAATTCCCATCCTACCTGCGGCTTATATTTTTCCCATCGCAGCTCAAATCCTTTGTTTTCCAAAAATCGCCCATCCCGAGGGGCTTTCTGTCTGCGACTTCGCTTTTTCCCGGTGATCCGGACCTCGATGATGACTTCCTCACGGGCAAAATGTGCGTGTATGTTTTCCAGTTTGCTCCGGGCCAAAAATCGGGCTTACCCGGTGAAGGAGTTGTTCCAGAGAAATTTCACAGAAAACAGAACGGGACACCACAAAAACACGAAAAATTGCCAAAAGTTACAAATAAAGCCCAAAACTTAAAATAAGTTAAAATCCTTACGGTATATAGGAATAATAACATATTCGCTCATAATAGAGTTAAAGCAGGCGCAAATGACCTCATACGGGGCTCAAAATAATTAAATACAAATTTCCATGAGACAAATCCAGGCGACATAATAAAACAATTTTGGGCATCTGGGTATTTGGCGAAAAGAACTAATATGGCTCTTGAGGATTATCTTGGCCTTGTCTGAGGAACTTTCGAGGCAATAAAAACAACAAATGACCCACTTATTTTAAAAGTACGAAATTTTTTCAAATTGGGTAGTCACAGTTTCGGGTGAAATCGAGTGACACCGATTAGCTCCGTCTGTGGACATCTTTTTCTCTGACGAGAATGGAAAAGGAAAAGATGAGATCCCGGCATCTCTGGTTTCGTATCTTGTCTTTTGGGCACGGGGTCGAGCGACAAACACAACACAACACAACACCAAAACAAGACAAAACAAGGAAAAACAAACAAAGGTTTTATTTATGTACATACGAGTTTTACCACCTTTCTCATGTTGAACGACTTGAGTGTTGCCCATTGAAAGGCAGCGGCGATTCAACTCCATCACGATGAGCAAGAATGAAGCTATCTGCTCGGCGATCTTTTTGATTACAAAGGCCCTTTCCATAGTGAATCGAACTTTCCATGCATGCCTTTTGTTTCTCTTCTTTTGTCCCATAAGAGGACCCAGTCATTAACTTGAAACTTTCTTTCCACTGGCATTTTTGTCGAAGATGACTTTCACCTTCCTCGATGCTCTGTCGACCTATCTGCTGACTTGAGTTTGTACTTCCCTCGATTGATCAGGGTACATGATTCTTTTATCAATAGCATCCGTGAGCGTGGAATCTTCGGGGCTTTAGAAAGTCGTAGGGCGAGCAATTCAAGGTGAGAGCGGCTCTGTGTCTCTTCCATATAGCGGCTGAAATGGGGACATGCTATCGCCCTCTTTGGTGTGATCTATCGGCCCATAATAATGCATCAAACAACTTTTTATGCCAAGTCCTTTGATTTTACATTCTGAAGCTTGCGCACGATAGTTACCAAGTTCTTATTACTAGATTCGACTTGACCATTCCCTTGTGGATAGTAGTTTGAGGAATGAACAAGTTGAATCCCATAAGTGTGTGCAAAATTCCACCAACTCCTCGGAAGAAAGATTCGGAGCATTATCTGCTACAATTTTCTTTAGATCATGAAACTGACAATAATATTTTCTTTTATAAAATTGCACACTTGGTGAAGTGGCATTCTTCACGAGGAATAGCTTACTGCCCACTTCTTGAAATAATCGGTAGGCTTTGTTAGAATGTAATGATGACCGTGCTTTGAAGCGGGTTAAGCATCCCAATAAAATCCATACCCCACTGTTGGAAAGGTTCTTCAATCACAATGGGTTTTAGGGGTAATGCAGGCAATTTCACACGCCCAACAAAATGTTGGCATGCTTGACACTTAGCTACCCATTCTGCAGTATCTTGAAAAAGGGTGGGCCAGTAATACCTTGCTCTAAGGATCTTGTGTGCAGTGACTCGGGCTGAGAAATGACCACCACAAGCCATGTCATGAAACTGTTGTAGTAGTTGATCCTGTTGAGCTTTATCCACGCATCTGAGAAATACACCATCAATTCCCCTTTTGTACAAACCATTATCCCAAAGCACAAAATCTTTGGATTTAAGCTTAATAGTTCGTTTCTCTTTTCTGGAAAGTTGATCTGGGCATTCTCCATACGTTAGAAAGTAAGCAATATTCTTGTACCATTCCTCTGCGGATCTATAAAAATCTTTGCGGTAAATCTTCATCTATCCCATCTGATCTGCTTGAGTCTGCGTGATTTCATCTCTGTCATTAGTTCACACGAGACCTCTTCCTCGAACCAGCTTTGTTGGTTTAATATCCAAATCATATTCTTGAACTTTTGTCACCCATGTGCCTCTCAACAATCCTAACTCTTCTTTGAGTAAGGATAGATTTAAGCTACTGATATCTGGAACCAAAACCACGGTATGTGAGGAAAGAATATAGTACTGAATGCTTTGCACGCCTTCACCACCGCATATGCGTGCTTTTCCATTGGAGTGTATTTGACTCATAGGCTTTGAGTGGCGTGCTCATGAAAGCGATAGGAGTTTCTGCGTCCTCTTGATTTTTACGCATCAATATTGCGACATAGTATGTTCGAAAGAATAACATAAAGAATAAATTCTTTATTGAAGTCGAGTGAGACCAAGGCGGGGCTTTCGCGGGGCCTCTTTGATTTTCTCAGCTTCCTTCCCTTGCTGCTCCATTTAAAATCTTGTGTCTTCTTCATCATATTTGAAATATGACGGGTTAGCTCGTGAAAGTCGGGAATGAATCTCTGAGAAAATTCACTTTTCCAAAGAAAGAGTGAACTCCTTTTTGGATGTGGGCAAAGGCAATGTCGAATAGATTTGACACGCTCTGGATCTATCTTTGTTCCTTCTTTGGAAACAATGTGCCCAAGCACTTTCCTTGATTCTGACAAAGATAGATTTCTTAGGATTGAAAAAAATACCATCTTGCGGCATTGTATGAAAACCTCTTCAAGTTTGAAATGTGTGTGCTTATCTTTAGAAAAGGCGTCCGAATCATCCGGTACACAACTATGCTTATATCTTTGAGATGAGCAAAGGCTAGATCCATAGCTCTTTGAAATGTAGCACCGGCATTGATCGGGCGAGCGGCATCTTACGGTATGCGAAGGTTCCCCAGTGTGATGAGCGCCGTTTTGTATTGATCTTCCTCGGCCACCTTGACTTGATTGTATCACGAGAAGCCGTCGAGCATGGAAAGCATCTCGAGATCCGGTGACCACTGCGAGTGTGATCCATGATGGGGATAGGGTAGTTATCCTTGATGAAGCTTGATTAAGGTTGCGGAAATCCACGCCTGACCTAATCTCACCACTTTTCTTTCTTACGGGGACTATGTTGGCCAACCACTCCGAATGGTGTATGGGATAGATAATCTTTGCATCTAACACTTTTGGATTTCTGCGAAGATGGTTCTGAAATGGTTGGATTGTGCGCGCGACTTACGCTTGAAAAGGCTTACATTACGATTTAAGTGGGATGTAATGTTGAACTTCCATGCGGGCTGATATGTTTTAGATCTGATAGGACCGGGCAAAAATATCCATGTATTTCTTAAGAAGCTTAGTAAAAGCTTCCTTTTCCACTCCGAACAACACTTTCCCAGTTACTAATTTGGGATCATTCTTTGCTCCCAAATTTAGTAATTGTGTGTCGGAGGAAGAGCCTTCCTCATTTTCTTCATTTTCTTAAGCATCGATCATGCTTATCAAACATTTCCTCGAGATACCAAGCCTTTGGGAATTTTATTTCCCTTTAGTTGGATAATCTCGACCTCTGAGGCGTCGGCATCCATTTCTCAGACGGTGAGTGCTGCTGGAGGTGAATTGCTTCCCTCATAGTAGATTTCTTGAAAGTTATCTTTACTGTTGGAGAAATGCGGCAATCTGTGTATCATCGTTGAAAACACTGCCATTCTTTGGGCGTTGTCGGGAACCTTTGGGCGAAAAACCATTTCCACCTTGTAATCTCCTGTCAAAGAATGCGGGGGCTGATCCGGATTCAACAAGGCTGCGATGGCTATGAAGCGAATCAGCTCTTGAATTTTGTTCTCTCGGAATGTAAGATCAGAAAGCTGAAAAATCCAGGATAGCGAGTAGACCCGATCTCTATAGTGCCGCGGTTTGTCTTTTTGACTTGGTAGAGGCCTCTTATACGCTTTACTGATCAGCTCAGCGTCTCCTCTTGCGTGTAATAATTTGATTCCCATTGTTCTTGCTGCTCCATGCCTATGACAATGCTTCATACTCAGGCCGTATTGTTAGTATTTTGAACATCAATTTGAAGGAGTGCGCATGCACCTTCCCTTCGGGAGAGATAAGAACAACACTGCCTTTGGGATCGAATGAGCAGCATGACTACCATCAAATTCGAGTCCAAATCTTGTTATCAATTTGATGTGATTCTCGAATCACGGTTGAATTTCTTCTTTATCCATTTCTAGGTAATAGACTCAAGTGATCCGATTCTTGAAACAAGATCGAGATCTAGGATCTTGATTTTGATCTTGTGTACTTAGATTTCTTCTCGGGTTCCGACTTGATTTATTCCTCGATTGGTATGTGCGCACAAGACCAATCCATCTTCACTTCTCCACCCGGCTCCTTGCAAAAATTTCTACTCGATAGCATGCCATAGGAAGCTGGAATGTCTGCTTCTGAGGATAGTCATTTTCAGTCTTTTTGTGCAGGGAAGGAAGCAAATCTTGCTGCGCATCTTTGATTTGCCCCACAAGAGGGACTTGCCTTTCCATGGAATAACATCTTCGATGGTTTTGTCGATGTAAGACCCGAGGCATCGGCTGACTTTGGCGGGCATGGCGTTGTCGAAGCTCGAGAATCCGGGATGCGATTGCTTAGCTTATGTCCGTTGATGAGCGAAAGACACATAGAATGGCTCGATCCTTTCCGATGTAGCGGGAGAAGGGGTGGAAGAAGAAGAACTTGCAGCAGCATTATTTGAAGGTGGAGTAATCTTTGGACTTGACAAGATACCCAGTGGATTATTGTTCGTTGGGCTAGGACCATTGCTTTGCACATATTTGACCAATCTATTCAGCGATCGGGAAATGCCCTCGAATACTCGAAACTTGACATTTGGACCTTATTTCTCTTGATGTGATCAATTATGTCAAAAGCTTGACTTGCTTGACGGGATGTGCGTTGGTTCTTTCTTTGCGGATTGAAAGAATATTTCTCCTTGGGTCTTAATGAAGAAGGAAGAATGCTACCTCTTTTCAAGATAGTAACATCCGGGCAGGATCTTCTCTCTCTTTCCGGCCGCTTGTGGATGCTTCGGCATTTTGGCGTGTACGAGACCTTGTAAACACCGCAAAAGTGTGACCATCGAGAATCTTCAAAAGATTCATAATAGCCCTCATCAGATTAAGTAGTCCGGGTAACCAATATTGGAGTCGCCCAGGTAGTGGTCTATAAAGTCTTCATCATCGAATGATTCATCGATGTCGAGATCCTCTTCATTAGTTTCCAAGTTATTCCTTGGAGCGGCTTCATTGCCAAGCGGCGTGGTGCGTGCGTGACAAAGTCTGTTTCGATTTTGATTTTGATTTTGACCATTGAAGGTCGGATAGGAGCTATTCTTGAGGGGTGCATTCCCGTTTGAGAGATCTGCTTCTTGATCTGCGGCATGTCATTAGCCAATCTCTGCAACAAAAGGATCGGAAATCTTAGAAGAAGCACCATCACCTTTATGAGATAGTTGTTTGAGTTTTCCAGCCATGATCAAGTCGTCCTCAACCTCCACGGCGGCATTTTGTGCATCGACAAATTTGCGAGTCTTGCCCTTCTTAGGCGATATCGACTTGAGGCGATAGGCGTTTATAAAAAACGTCTTTTGATTTTCATCGCTCTCAATCGGCGAAGTGGGGATTTTATACAAAATCCTTTGGAACTTTGCGATAAAGTCCCGCATGTTCTCGTTTGGCTCTTTCTTCTTGCGTCGGTTGGGTGATCATCGTGCTCGTGTCCTCTGCGAGGCTTGAATCTTTTGATAAATTGTTCACGCATAGTCGCCCAGTTTGGTTATGGTGCGAGGAGCGGCCGATAGAACCATTCTCGGCCAAGTCATGTAAGGTCTCGATGAATAGCACTTTGGCGAGACATCTTCATGCTCTCTTTGCAAGCACACCACAAGATATGAAGAAGGCCGCGAAATGATCATCCGGGTTTTGCTTTCCATCTCGAAGAATTTGGAAAATTCTTTACGGATCCCTTTGGCGGATCGTGCATAGGTGGAGCCAAGTTGAGAGGTCAACCGCCCCCATGGAGCAGTACAATTTGGTGCGCCATGTTAGCTTGAGCACGTCTCCTCCTTGTGTAGACTTGATAGACTTGTTGGATAATTCCAGCCCGGATTATCTTGAATACGATCCGGATCGGATGGGTGTGTACTCTCTACAGGTGAAAGACTAGATCTGCGGCTTCTAGCAGGAGGATGATTGAAATTGAATTGCTCTGCGATCGGAAGAAATGATCCGTCCTTCCTTGCGCCTTCACGGATCGGTGAGCGGACGTTCGGCCGAGGTTGAGATTTGTATGGAAAACACTCGATCTTGATAGAAAAGCTTTGATCTGCAAAGCTAGTTGTTCCCAGTAGTCGCCAAAAGCTGTTGGCTAGATTTTACTGCGTAGCATCAAACCTGGCGGTCATGAGATAAATCTCCCTCATTTAACCGGTGAGGCTCCGTGTCGGTTTTGTCGATAAAAATGTGTTTTTATCTATCGGGGTTTTACTTTAACAACTTAGTTCATGAACCATAACTAAGAAGTTACTGCGGCAAGTAAGCATTTGTTTAAGAAAGGAAAATTACGAAAGAAGGAAGTAAAGGAATTACTGAGAGAAGAAATGATGGGAGATGTGCATCCCGATTAGTAGATTGCGAGAGCTAATTGCATGCACATAGAAGAAACTCAAATAGATTTGAACACACGAATTATAAAGCAAAGGCGGCTCTAGATCTAGATCTAAAATAACACAAAGTCTATTAAGAGATCTAAGATTTAGAAGCGAAACAAAATACACCGTGACACAAAGTTCTCAGGAAACACTTTCTTTGTATTCCTCTGCAACAAGTGGCTCTCGGGGTTCGGCACAAAGTCTAGAACACAAGATTGCTTCTTACAAATTCGATCGATGATTAACCCGTAGGTTCTTCTCCTACTTATAGAATGTAGGAGGAAAGTACAAATAGAAGACTCAAGCCCGAACTAAAGTATGAGCAACAAGTAAAGATGACATTTGGCATCATCCTCAACTAACTTCTTCTTAAGTGACACATGTATCACTTAACTAATAGAAAGGTTCCACATGACTTGAGTAATGGTTGCAAAACCAATAACTTAGAAGTTTACATTTTCATCAGGGAACATAGAAAATAGAAGAAGAAAGAAATAGAAGAAGTCATGCCGGTGTTTGTAACATCTACATCTTCTTCTTGTTACGATATCGATATACTTGTCGAACATATAGTTCGACATCTTTCCATCTGTTTTAGCTCTTTGCTTCCTTTTACATCTGAATTGCAGCGATCCTTCATTGACACTTTCTTTGCTGCATGCTTCCACTTCTTCCAAACTTGGCCCAAATCTACATGATATGCACTGCGGTGTCACCGACCCTCTTGATAGAGTTCATCGTGAAAGGCTTGGTGGCTTTATCAATCCTCTTTTGCACCATCGAGAAGAGAACCCTCCGAGAGAATCATGCACCTCGTTAGAAACAATCCGCCGTATGAAGTAATACCTCCATCCACTCTTTCCTCGGTGAAAGAAATAACACTATCCGTGAAATCGATGTTACTGCTCTCAGTGCTGCATCCTCTTGACAAAACTCTGCGGATCTCCAAGCGGAAGATCTGCAAACTCTAGGCTTTCTTCCCCTTCTCGGTGATCCATCAGGCACAATTTGCTCTGCTGACAATACATCTCTCGGCGACTTGTTGATCTCGGCCAAAACACTCGGGTTACTCTCTGCATTGTATTTATTCCTTTTATGCTTTATCGATTGCTTTAGTTGATTTTACTGCATCGTTCATAACCTTTAGGCGGTGGCACTTCCCAAGTTGCCTGAAGCTTGGCGAATAATCGATCCTTCCATTCGTCGATAGCCTTTACTTGATTGCTTGCATCTTCCATTTCTGCATAAGATGATCACTCACTGTGTTGAAATGGGCTGAGCGGAAGAAGGTTTAGCACCTTGGCTATGATCTCACATAATTGAGTTATTTGCTTACTGCGCTCTTCTTTCTCCGCCTTTTCAGCATCGAGCCTAAGGAGCAAGCATCCAGCCCAGCGTCTGCGTGTCTGCTTGATCCTTCGGTGGTAGCTTGGCCAGGTGGTATTTTTTTGGGTCACCGTCACATCTTACTGCAGTGAGTTCCTCTTCTACCTTTCCTTCCTGGGATTAATATCTCGGCAAACTTCTCTCCCGAATCCTCGATGATCAACCTAGAAGTTGCTTTAGCAACTTTAGGCCTTACTCTCTCTTACGCTCGAGATCACGAAGTAGGCTGCCAGTCATGTTCCTCTAAGTTCATCTCTATTCTTGCTTAGGAACCAAGCTGCAAGCTAACCATTAGAAATTACTTCTCGGAGAATGAGAAAGTTCTTTGAGTGCGCTCTTATTTCCCGCTCTGCATCCTCTCCATCGAGAAAGTGCCACGGTATCATGGCTGCCATCCTCTGAAACATCCAGGACAAAGCTCTTTCGAACTCCGTCATCTGCGGCTTGACATCTCCTCTGGAGCGGGTCTTTGAGCGAAGTGGGCTGCGGAGAGAAGATGAGCGTTCTTTGGTTTGATGAAGGCATGGAAACATCCTGGCTGGCTTTGTGGTGCGATAGTTGGTGATCCACTGGTCTTTGGAGAAGTCGGAGTCAAAGCTATGGTCGTAGAAGTGGTCTCCTCTTTCTCTTGAGATCTTCTGCGTACTTTGACTTCTCGGACCTTCTGCTGCTCTCTCCTTCATGCTTTCGCAGGGAATCTCTGCGCCCGAAGTTGCCGTGATTTGATTCATCGATACTTCATCAGGCGGTATCCCTTCGTTAGCGACCAGCTCGAAGTACTCACCAACACAGACTCAGGATCTTTCTTATTGTCTTTGCGGTATTTGCCATTTGCTATCTGTAGTAGAGCTTTATCTCCTCCCATTTGATGGTAAGTGTCAGTACCACGTTCCCATCATCTTTAAGATCCGCGGTATCGCGCTAGTCGAAAGTCAAATACTTGCTTTGCCGAATGACTGCTGAAATCTTTCTTTACGACCTCGTACTCATACGCACTTCATCCGAGAAATCTTCTAGCGAAGGTACATGTGCGTACTCTGGGAGATTGTCTTCTGGCTATTCCCGAATGGATCAAAATTAAGCCGTGCGAGGAAGAACTCTTGCTCATACTCGGACAACATTTGTGCTTCCATTCTTCGAGCTCTGTGAATGCTTTGATCTGTTGTAATATCCACGGTGAGTGGGAAGTAGCCCGTAGACTTGTGCGCTTGGCGAAGGTCGTGTAACTCCTGAAGTTACTGCTTAGCTCCATGGCAATCAATCATCACTCGGGTACCTTGGCATCTTTGTTGGTTCACTGAAAAGCTCGTAACCACGAGGTATGTGAAATCTGCAAAGCTGGATGAATATCTTTGCCCGATCTTGGACAACTTTGCTTCCCATGCTTCCTTGCTTACTCTGTGAGTCTTGAGTCTTTGTCTAACTGCGGATGAAATCGTAGAAGAAACCATCGTTGATCACTTTGAAGTCCTTCTCGCTTGGTGCGATAAGGCACATGTGGTAGCACTCGAAAATGGGATCCTGGAAAGAATACCACATCTATCCGGCTTGGAAAAGACACCTGTGAAGGCTGCGGCATATACCAAGTATGAAGTCATCTTGAAGGCTGAAGGTGCGCTTTACGTTCATGATTGCTCACCGATGTTCTTCTTAATAATTTACGACCAGCGATTATAGAATCAACCTTGTTGATTTGATAGTCTGATGAAAGCATACATCCATGTCCGGAAAGTGTAGGCATTAGCTTCACCATTGACTGCATGCAATTTGACAATATCATCCGCCTCTGCACCAAATTGGATCGTGGAAGAGTTCTCGGGAACTTGGAAGGGGATCTAGGCTTCTTCATGAACCATTTATTCATGATGCTCACACAATCGGCTCTATGCTTTTCCCACCTCTTTGTCGGCATCACGAATGCTAATAGAAGTCACCACCTTTAAATCTTTGGAATCTTGAACAATAATCGAAGAATTACGCATCGAAGCGAATTATTGTCTTTCCCATGACATCACGCTTGATCTGGATGAAGGATGGTAAGATCTAGCACACTCCATCACAAACTCGCAATTGGGGTGTGCGGGAAAGGCTGCGGCTCGAATAATTCCACTACTTTTGACCGCACGCATGGTGAAGTCTTTCCGGCTCTGGATCTGTCGATCAAATCGAAAAGAGGTTACGGGCTAGATCAGTGTGTCTCCCATGTACGAAAGTTTAGAAACGATGCATGAATCCATCGTGCTCTCTTTTTCATCTCCTTTCGCCATAGCTTTATCAATCTTTGTCTGAATAATTCTTTTTCTTCTAATTTGGCCTGCTTTCTTCAATACTGGTGCAGATCTGGACAATTCTTCAGATTCGGAGGATATTTGCAATGTATTGGACATTGATAAATACTCCTTTTCTTTTATAAAGCACACATGTAATGAGTTCTGCAATTTATTCGGACAAAAATGGCCACCGGAGCATGAATAGTGAATTTAAATTATAAAAATCTGCACTTTTCAAACTGCTGCCCCAAAAAATGGTGTTTAATTTGCACATAAAGAGATCATGAATCCTTTTAATCAACACATGAGCTCCTTTAACACCTGTGAAAACAATTGTGCGAGACGAAGATGAACCTTTTCCAAAGCATGCGCCAAATCTGGAAGCTTTTAGCCTTTGTTAGCACTTTATGCATGCAAAATCCTTCCTCTAATGGGCGCACTTTTTCTCCTTGCTGCGATTCTTTACATGTGTTGAATAATAAATCCATATGGCTGCCCATGCTTATATAACCTTCATAATTCTATAATTAATAATTGCCCTAACAATTAAAGGCAATTAATTAATTAAAAATCATGCTTTTCTCTTTTAAAAATTGCATGTTTAAGGACAGCCATCGATAAATTAAATTAATCCAATTTAATCCTCCACCATGACACTTAACTTTAGCCTCACGGTGTGCTTTGACCATAGCCACTTTGAAAATAGAAATTAATTGAATGATTTAATGCATTAAAATCATTAAATAATGCCCAAATGGGCGCACTTTTTCCAGGAGAGGCAGCCACTAAATAAATTAAAAATTTAATTAATTTAATTGCTTTCTTTTAATCTTCCTTTGACTTTTCAACCTCCTCGAAGCTTGGCGCACTTTTTCCAAGGATAGAATTTAATAAAAATAATCAATTTAATTATTTTTATCCATCACCAAAGGGCGCACTTTTTGCACATGTAATTCTATTTTTAAAATTTTCACCATAATGGGATTCTTTACCTGCCAGAGGTAGGCACCACATCCATGATCCACTTAAGTGATTTGACTTTTGCATGGGATTCTTTACCTGCCAGAGGTAGGCACTAAAATCCCATGATTTCACTTAAGTCACTTTCCTTTTATTATATCATGGGAATTTTCACCTGCTGAGGTAGGCAATAAATTCCCACACTGCTCTGACCTCTATTTTTCCCACTTGCGACTTAAGTGACTTTTATAACACGGGAAAAAGTACCTGCAGAGTAGGTATACAATTCCCATCCTACTGCGGCTTATATTTTCCCATCGCGCTCAAATCCTTTTTCCAAAAATGCGCCCATCCCATGAGGGGCACTTTCCTGTCTGCGACTTCGCTTTTTCCGTGATCCGGACCTCGATGATGACTTCCTCACGGGCAAAATGTGCGTGTATGTTTTCCAGTGCTCCGGGCCAAAAATCGGGCTTACCGTGAAGGAGTTGTTCGAGAGAAATTTCACGAGAAAGCAGAGCAGGGACACCACAAAAACACACGAAAAATTGCCAAAAGTTACAAATAAAGCCCAAAACTTAAAATAAGTTAAAATCCTTACGTATATAGGAATAATAACATATTCGCTCATAATAGAGTTAAAGCAGGCCTTGAAATTGACCTCATACGGGGCTCAAAATAATTAAATACAAATTTCCCTTGAGACAAATCCCGACGACATAATAAAACAATTTTGGGCATCTGGGTATTTGGCGAAAAGAACTAATATGGCTCTTGAGGATTATCTTGGCCTTGTCTGAGGAACTTTCGAGGCAATAAAAACAACAAATGACCCATTTTTAAAAGTACGAAATTTTTTCAAATTGGGTAGTCACAGTTTCGGGGTGAAATCGAGTGACACCGATTAGCTCCGTCTGTGGACATCTTTTTCTCTGACGAGAATGGAAAAGGAAAAGATGAGATCCCGGCATCTACTGGTTTCGTATCTTGTCTTTTGGGCACGGGGTCGAGGCGGACAAACACAACACACACAACACCAAAACAAGACAAAACAAGGAAAAACAAACAAAGGTTTTATTTATGTACATACGAGGTTTTACCACCTTCTCATGTTGAACGACTTGAGTGTTGCCCATTGAAAGGCGGCGCGATTCAACTCCATCTGATGAGCAAGAATGAAGCTATCTGCTCGGCGATCTTTTTGATTACAAAGGCCCTTTCCATAGTGAATCGAACTTTCCATGCATGCCTTTTGTTTCTCTTCTTTTGTCCCATAAGAGGACCCAGTCATTAACTTCAAACTTTCTTTCCACAGCATTTTTGTCGAAGATGACTTCTTCCTCGATGCTCTGTCGACCTATCTGCCCGACTTGAGTTTGTACTTCCCTCGATTGATCAGTACATGATTCTTTTATCAATAGCATCCGTGAGCGTGGAATCTTCGGGGCTTTAGAAAGTCGTAGGGCGACAATTCCAAGGTGAGAGCGCTCTCTGTGTCTCTTCCATATAACGCGGCTGAAATGGGGACATGCTATCGCCCTCTTTGGTGTGATCTATCGGCCCATAATGCATCGAAACAACTTTTTATGCCAAGTCCTTTGATTTTACATTCTGAAGCTTGCGCACGATAGTTACCAAGTTCTTATTACTAGATTCGACTTGACCATTCCCTTGTGGATAGTAGTTTGAGGAATGAACAAGTTGAATCCCATACGTGTGCGAAATTCCACCAACTCCTCGGAGAAGAAAGATTCGGAGCATTATCTGCTACAATTTTTCTTTGAGTCATGAACTGTGATAATATTTTCTTTTATAAAATTGCACACTTGGCGAGTAGTGGCATTCTTCACGAGAATAACCTGCCCACTTCTTGAAATAATCGGTGCATTGTTAGAATGTAATGATGACCGTGCCTTTAGAAGCCGGGTTAATCATTCGATAAAATCCATACCCCAACTTTGTTGGAAAGGTTCTTGATCACATGGGTTTTAGGGGTAATGCGAGGCATTTCACCGCGCCACAAAAAATGTTGGCATGCTTGACACTTAGCTACCCATTACTGCGGTATCTTGAAAAAGGGTGGGCGGTAATACCTTGCTCTAAGGATCTTGTGTGCGGTGACTCGGGCTGAGAAATGACCACCACAAGCCATGTCATGAAACTGTTGTAGTAGTTGATCCTGTTGAGCTTTATCCACGCATCTGAGAAATACACCATCAATTCCCCTTTTGTACAAACCATTATCCCAAAGCACAAAATCTTTTGACTTCAATTTAATAGTTCGTTTCTCTTTTCTGGAAAGTCGATCTGGGCATTCTCCATACGTTAGAAAGTAAGCAATATTCTTGTACATTCCTCTGCCGGATCTATAAAAATCTTTGCGGGTAAATCTTCATCTATCCCATCCTGATCTGCTTCAGGTACTGATGATTTCATCTCTGTCATTAGTTCACACAGACCTCTTCCTCGAACCAGCTTTGTTGGTTTAATATCCAAATCATATTCTTGAACTTTTGTCACCCATGTGCCTCTCAACAATCCTAACTCTTGCTGAGTAAGGATAGATTTAACTGCAGTATCTGGAACCAAAACCACAGTATGTGAGGAAAGAATATAGTACCTGAATGCTTTGCACGCCTTCACCACCGCATATGCGTGCTTTTCCATTGGAGTGTATTTCAACTCATAGGCTTTGAGTGGCGTGCTCATGAAAGCAATAGGAGTTTCTGCGTCCTCTTGATTTTTACGCATCAATATTGCGACATAGTATGTTCGGAAGAATAACATAAAGAATAAATTCTTTATTGAAGTCGGTGAGACCAAGGCGGGCTTTCGACGGGGCCTCTTTTGATTTTCTCAAAGCTTCCTTCCCTTGCTGCTCCATTTAAAATCTTGTGTCTTCTTCATCATATTTGAAATATGACGGGTTAGCTCAATGAAAAGTCGGGAATGAATCTCTGAGAAAAATTCACTTTTCCAAAGAAAGAGTGAACTCCTTTTTTGGATGTGGGCAAAGCAATGTCTGAATAGATTTGACACGCTCTGGATCTATCTTTGTTCCTTCTTTGGAAACAATGTGCCCAAGCACTTTCCTTGATTCTGACAAAGATAGATTTCTTAGGATTCAAAAAATACCATGCTTGCGGCATTGTATGAAAACCTCTTCAAGTTTGAAATGTGTGTGCTTCTATCTTTAGAAAAGGCGTCAATCATCCGGTACACAACTATGCTTATATCTTTGAGATGAGCAAAGGCTAGATCCATAGCTCTTTGAAATGTAGCACCGGCATTGATCGGGCGAGCGGCATCTTACGGTATGCGAAGGTTCCCCAGTGTGATGAACGGTTTTGTATTGATCTTCCTCGGCCACCTTGACTTGATTGTATCACGAGAAGCCGTCGAGCATGGAAAGCATCTCGAGATCCGGTGACCACTGCGAGTGTGATCCATGATGGGGATAGGGTAGTTATCCTTGATGAAGCTTGATTAAGGTTGCGGAAATCCACGCCTGACCTAATCTCACCACTTTTCTTTCTTACGGGGACTATGTTGGCCACCACTCCGAATGGTGTATGGGATAGATAATCTTTGCATCTAACAACTTTTGGATTTGCAAGATGGTTCTGAAATGGTTGGATTGTGCCGCGCGACTTACGCGAAAGGCTTACATTACGATTTAAGTGGGATGTAGTGTTGAACTTCCAGAGGCTGATATGTTTTAGATCTGATAGGACCGGGCAAAAATATCCATGTATTTCTTAAGAAGCTTAGTAAAAGCTTCCTTTTCATTCGAACAACACTTTCCCAGTTACTAATTTGGGATCATTCTTTGCTCCAAATTTAGTAATTGTGTGTCGGAGGAAGAGCCTTCCTCATTTTCTTCATTTTCTTAAGCATCGATCATGCTTATCAAACATTTCCTCGAGATACCAAGCCTTTGGGAATTTTATTTCCCTTTAGTTGGATAATCTCGACCTCTGAGGCGTCGGCATCCATTTCTCAGACGAGTGAGTGCACTGGGAGGTGAATTGCTTCCCTCATAGTAGATTTCTTGAAAGTTATCTTTACTGTTGGAGAAATGCGGCAATCAATGTGTATCATCGTTGAAAACACTGCCATTCTTTGGGCGTTGTCGAGAACCTTTGGGCGAAAAACCATTTCCACCTTGTAGTCTCCTGTCTAAAGAATGCGGGGGGCTGATCCGGATTCAACAAGGCTGCGATAGCTATGCAGCGAATCAGCTCTTGAATTTTGTTCTCTCGGAATGTAAGATAACAGAAAGCTGAAAAATCCAGGATAGCAGAGTAGACCCGATCTCTATAGTGCCGCAGTTTGTCTTTTTTGACTTGGTAGAGGCCTCTTATCTGCTTTACAATCAGCTCAGCGTCTCCTCTTGCGTGTAATAATTTGATTCCCATTGTTCTTTTTGCTCCATGCCTATGATGCTTCATACTCAGGCCGTATTGTTAGTATTTTGAACATCAATTTGAAGGAGTGCGCATGCACCTTCCCTTCGGGAGAGATAAGAACAACACTGCTGCTTTAGGATCGAATGAGCAGCCAGCTACCATCAAATTCGAGTCCAAATCTTGTTATCAATTTGATGTGATTCTCGAATCACCGGTTGAATTTCTTCTTTATCCATTTCTAGGTAATAGACTCAAGTGATCCGATTCTTGAAACAAGATCGAGATCTAGGATCTTGATTTTGATCTTGTGTACTTAGATTTCTTCTCGGGTTCCGACTTGATTTACTCCTCGATTGGTATGTGCGCACAAGACCAATCCATCTTCACTTCTCCACCCGGCTCCTTGCAAAAATTTCTACTCGATAGCATGCCATAGGAAGTGGAATGTCTCTTCTGAGGATAGTCATTTTCAGCCTTTTATGCAGGAAGGAAGCAAATCTTGCTGCGCATCTTTGATTTGCCCCACAGAGGACTTGCCTTTCCATGGAATAACATCTTCGATGGTTTTGTCGATGTAAGACCCAGGCATCAGCTGACTTTGGCGGGCATGGCGTTGTCGAAGCTCGAGAATCCGGATGCGGTTGCTTAGCTTATGTCCGTTGATGAGCGAAGACACATAGAATGGCTCGATCCTTTCCGATGTAGCGGGGAGAAGGGGTGGAAGAAGAAGAACTTGCAGCAGCATTATTTGAAGGTGGAGTAATCTTTGGACTTGACAAGATACCCCGTGAATTATTGTTCGTTGGGCTAGGACCATTGCTTTGCACATATTTGACCAATCTATTCAGCTGATCAGGAAATGCCCTCAAATACTCAGCTTCTGACATTTGGACCTTATTTCTCTTGATGTGATCAATTATGTCAAAAGCTTGACTTGCTTCAGCAGGATGTGCGTTGGTTCTTTGCTGCGGATTGAAAGAATATTTCTCCTTGGGTGCTAATGAAGAAGGAAGAATGCTACCTCTTTTCAAGATAGTAACATCCGGGCCAGGATCTTCTCTCTCTTTCCGGCCGCTTGTGGATGCTTCGGCATTTTGGCGTGTCTGAGACCTTGTAAACACCGCAAAAGTGTGACCATCAGAATCTTCAAAAGATTCATAATAGCCCTCATCAGATTCAGTAGTCCAGGTAACCAATATTGGAGTCGCCAGCGGGATCTATAAAGTCTTCATCATCGAATGATTCATCAATGTCGAGATCCTCTTCATTAGTTTCCAAGTTATTCCTTGGAGCGGCTTATTGCCAAGCGTTTGTGTGCGGCGACAAAATCTGTTTCGATTTTGATTTTGATTTTGACCATTGAAGGTCGGATAGGAGCTATTCTTGAGGGTGCATTCCCGTTTGAGAGATCTGCTTCTTGATCTGCGGCATGTCATTAGCAATCTCTGCAACAAAAAGGATCGGAAGTCTTAGAAGAAGCACCATCACCTTTATGAGATAGTTGTTTGAGTTTTCCAGCCATGATCAAGTCGTCCTCGACCTCCACGGCGGCATTTTGTGCATCGACAAATTTGCGGTCTTGCCCTTCTTAGGCGATATCGACTTGAGGATAGGCGTTTATAAAAAACGTCTTTTGATTTTCATCGCTCAATCACGGAAGTGGGGATTTTATACAAAATCCTTTGGAACTTTGCATAAAGTCCCGCGTGTTCTCGTTTGGCTCTTTCTTCAAGCTGCGTCGGTTGGGTGATCATCGTGCTCGTGTCCTCTGCGGGCTTGAATCTTTTGATAAATTGTTCACGCATAGTCGCCCAGTTTGGTTATGGTGCGGGAGCGGCCGATAGAACCATTCTCGGCCAAGTCATGTAAGGTCTCGATGAATAGCTTTGGCCCGAGACATCTTCATGCTCTCTGCAAGCACACCCACAAGATATGAAGAAGGCGCGAAATGATCATCCGGGTTTTGCTTTCCATCTCGAAAAATTTGGAAAATTCTTTACGGATCCCTTTGGCGGATCGTGCATAGGTGGAGCCAAGTTGAGAGGTCAACCGCCCCCATGGAGCAGTACAATTTGGTGCGCCATGTTAGCTTGAGCACGTCTCCTCCTTGTGTAGACTTGATAGACTTGTTGGATAATTCCAGCCGCCGGATTATCTTGAATACGATCCGGATCGGATGGGTGTGTACTCTCTTCTGGTGAAAGACTAGATCTGCGGCTTCTAGCAGGGAGGATGATTGAAATTGAATTGCTCTGCGATCGGAAGAAATGATCCGTCCTTCCTTGCGCCTTCACGGATCGGTGAGCGGACGTTCGGCCGAGGTTGAGATTTGTATGGAAAACACTCGATCTTGATAGAAAAGCTTTGATCTGCAAAGCTAGTTGTTCCCAGTAGTCGCCAAAAGCTGTTGGCTAGATTTTACTGCATAGCATCAAACCTAGCGGTCATGAGATAAATCTCCCTCATTTAACCGGTGAGGCTCCGTGTCGGTTGTCGATAAAATGTGTTTTTATCTATCAGGGGTTTTACTTTAACAACTTAGTTCATGAACCATAACTAAGAAGTTCTGCAGCAAGTAAGCAGCTGTTTAAGAAAGGAAAATTACAGAAGAAGGAAGTAAAGGAATTACAGAGAAGAAATGAGGAAGATGTGCATCCCCATTAGTAGATTGCAGAGCTAATTGCATGCACATAGAAGAAACTCAAATAGATTTGAACACACAGAATTATAAAGCAAAGGCAGCTCTAGATCTAGATCTAAAATAACACAAAGTCTATTAAGAGATCTAAGATTTAGAAGCAAGAAACAAAATACACCGTGACACAAAGTTCTCCGGAAACCTGCTTCTTTGTATTCCTCTGCAACAAGTGGCTCTCAGGGGTTCAGCACAAAGTCTAGAACACAAGATTGCTTCTTACAAATTCTGATCGATGATTAACCCGTAGGTTCTTCTCCTACTTATAGAATGTAGGAGGGAAAGTACAAATAGAAGACTCAAACTGAACTAAAGTATGAACAACAAGTAAAGATGACATTTGGCAATCATCCTCAACTAACTTCTTCTTAAGTGACACATGTATCACTTAACTAATAGAAAGGTTCCACATGACTTCGAGTAATGGTTGCAAAACCAATAACTTAGAAGTTTACAATTTCATCCGGGAACATAGAAAATAGAAGAAGAAAGAAATAGAAGAAGTCATGCCAGCTGTAACATCTACATCTTCTTCTTGTTCTGATATCTGATATACTTGTCGAACATATAGTTCGACATCTTTCCATCTGTTTTAGCTCTTTGCTTCCTTTTACATCTGAATTGCAGCGATCCTTCATTGACACTTTCTTTGCATGCTTCCACTTCTTCCAAACTTGGCCCAAATCTCATGATATGCACTGCGGTGTCACCGACCCTCTTGATAGAGTTCATCGTGAAAGGCTTGGTGGCTTTATCAATCCTCTTTTGCACCATCGAGAGAGAACCCTCCGAGAGAATCATGCACCTCGTTAGAAACAATCCGCCGTATGAAGTAATACCTCCATCCACTCTTTCCTCGGTGAAAGAAATAACACTATCCGTGCAAATCGATGTTACTGCTCTCAGTGCTGCATCCTCTTGACAAAACTCTGCCCAGATCTCAAGCGGAAGATCTGCAAACTCTATTTGCTTCCCCTTCTCGGTGATCCATCAAGCACAATTTGCTCTGCTGACATACATCTCCGGCGACTTGTTGATCTCGGCCAAAACACTCGGGTTACTCTCTGCCATTGTATTTATTCCTTTTATGCTTTACATCGATTGCTTTAGTTGATTTTACTGCATCGTTCATAACCTTTAGGCGGGTGGCACTTCCCAGTTGCCGAAGCTTGGCGAATAATCGATCCTTCCATTCGTCGATAGCCTTTACTTGATTGCTTGCATCTTCCATTTCTGCATAAGATGATCACTCACTGTGCTGAAATGGGCTGAGCGGAAGGTTTAGCACCTTGGCTATGATCTCACATAATTGAGTTATTTGCTTACTGCTGCTCTTCTTTCTCCGCCTTTTCAGCTTCGAAGCCTAAGGAGCAAGCATCCGGCCAGCGTCTGCGTGTCTGCTTGATCCTCGGTGGTAGCTTGGCCAGAGTGGTATTTTGGTCACCGTCACATCTTCTGCCGTGAGTTCCTCTTCTACCTTTCCTTCCCGGGATTAATATCTCGGCAAACTTCTCTCCCGAATCCTCGATGATCAACCTAGAAGTTGCTTTAGCAACTTTAGGCCTTACATGTCTCTTACGCTCGATCACGAAGTAGGCTGCAGTCATGTTCCTCTAAGTTCATCTCTATTCTTGCTTAGGAACCAAGCTGCAAAGCTAACCATTCCGAGAAATTACTTCTCGGAGAATGAGAAGTTCTTTGAGTGCGCTCTATTTCCCGCTCTGCATCCTCTCCATCGAGAAAGTGCCACGATCATGGCTGCCATCCTCTGAAACATCCAGGACAAAGCTCTTTCGAACTCCGTCATCTGCGGCTTGACATCTCCTGCGGAGCGGGTCTTTGAGCAGAAGTGGCTGCGGAGAGAAGATGAGCGTTCTTTGGTTTGATGAAGGCATGGAAACATCCTGCTGCTTTGTGGTGCGATAGTTGGTGATCCACTAGAGTCTTTGGAGAAGTCGGAGTCAAAGCTATGGTCGTAGAAGTGGTCTCCTCTTTCTCTTGAGATCTTACGTGCTTTGACTTCTCGGACCTTCTGCTGCTCTCTCCTTCATGCTTTCGCTTGAGGGAATCTCTGCGCCCGAAGTTGCCGTGATTTGATTCATCGATACTTCATCGAGCGGTATCCCTTCGTTAGCAACCAGCTCGAAGTACTCACCAACACGACTCGGATCTTTCTTCTATTGTCTTTGCGCCATTGCTTCTTTATCTGTAGTAGAGCTTTATCTCCTCCCATTTGATGGTAAGTGTCAGTACCACGTTCCCATCATCTTTAAGATCCGCGGTATCGCGCTAGTCGAAGTCAAATACTTGCTTTGCTTGAAACGACTGCTGAAATCTTTCTTTACGACCTCGTACTCATACGCACTTCATCCGAAAATCTTCTAGCGAAGGTACATGTGCGTACTCTGGGGAGATTGTCTTCTGGCTATTCCCGAATGGATCAAAATTAAGCCGTGCGAGGAAGAACTCTTGCTCATACTCGGACAACATTTGTGCTTCCATTCTTCGAGCTCTGTGAATCTTTGATCTGTTGTAATATCCACGGTGAGTGGGAAGTAGCCCGTAGACTTGTGCCGCTTCGGAAGGTCGTGTAACTCCACAAGTTACTGCTTAGCTCCATGTGCAATCAATCATCACTCGGGTACCTTGGCATCTTTGTTGGTTCACTGAAAAGCTCGTAACCACGAGGTATGTGAAATCTGCAAATTGGATGAATATCTTTGCCCGATCTTGGACCTTTTCTTCCCATGCTTCCTTGCTTACTCTGTGAGTCTTGAGTCTTTGTCTAACTGCGGATGAAATCGTAGAAGAAACCATCGTTGATCACTTTGAAGTCCTTCTCTTGCGCGCAGGTGCGATAAGGCATGTGGTAGCACTCGAAAATGGGATCCTGGAAAGAATACCACATCTATCCGGCTTGGAAAAGACACCTGTGAAGGCTGCGGCATATACCAAGTATGAAGTCATCTTGAAGGCGAAGGTGCGCTTTACGTTCATGATTGCTCACCGATGTTCTTTGCTTAATAATTTACGACCAGCGATTATAGAATCAACCTTGTTGATTTGATAGTCTGATGAAAGCATACATCCATGTCCGGAAAGTGTAGGCATTAAACTTCACCATTCACTGCATAGATTTGACAATATCATCCGCCTCCTGCACCAAATTGGATCGTGGAAGAGTTCTCGGGAACACGGAAGGGGATCTAGGCTTCTTCATGAACATTTATTCATGATGCTCACACAATCGGCTCTATGCTTTTCCCACCTCTTGTCGGCATCACGAATGCTAATAGAAGTCACCACCTTTAAATCTTGGAATCTTGAAACAATAATCGAAGAATTACGCATCAAGCGAATTATTGTCTTTCCCATGACATCACGTGGCGATCTGGATGAAGGATGGTAAGATCTAGCACACTCCATCACAAACTCGCAATTGGGTGCATGCATGGGAAAGGCTGCGGCTCGAATAATTCCACTACTTTTGACCATGCGCATGGTGAAGTCTTTCCGGCTCTGGATCTGTCGATCAAATCGAAAAGAGGTTACGGGCCTAGATCAGTGTCTCCTATGTCGAAAGTTTAGAAGCGATGCATGAATCCATCGTGCTCTCTTTTTCATCTCCTTTTGCCATAGCTTTATCAATCTTTATCTGAATAATTCTTTTTCTTCTAATTTGGCTTTGCTTTCTTCAATCTTTTAGTGCGGATCTGGACAATTCTTGATTCGGAGGATATTTGCGATGTATTGGACATTGATAAATACTCCTTTTCTTTTATAAAGCACACTGTAATGAGTTCTGCAATTTATTGGACAAAAATGGCCACCGGAGCATGAATAGTGAATTTAAATTATAAAAATCTGCACTTTTCAAACTGCTGCCCCAAAAAATGGTGTTTAATTTGCACATAAAGAGATCATGAATCCTTTTAATCAACACCTGAGCTCCTTTAACACCTGTGAAAACAATTGTGCAGACGAAGATGAACCTTTTCCAAAGCATGCGCCAAATCTGGAAGCTTTTAGCCTTTGTTAGCACTTTATGCATGCAAAATCCTTCCTCTAATGGGGGCGCACTTTTTCTCCTTGCTGCGATTCTTTACACATGTGTGTTGAATAATAAATCCATATGGCTGCCCATGCTTATATAACCTTCATAATTCTATAATTAATAATTGCCCTAACAATTAAAGGCAATTAATTAATTAAAAATCATGCTTTTCTCTTTTAAAAATTGCATGTTTAAGGACAGCCATCCAATAAATTAAATTAATCCAATTTAATCCTCCACCTGACACTTAACTTTAGCCTCACGGTGTGCTTTGACCATAGCCACTTTGAAAATAGAAATTAATTGAATGATTTAATGCATTTAAAATCATTAAATAATGCCCAAATGGGCGCACTTTTTCCAAGGAGAGGGGCAGCCACTAAATAAATTAAATTTAATTAATTTAATTGCTTTCTTTTAATCTTCCTTTGACTTTTCAACCTCCTCGAAGCTTGGCGCACTTTTTCCAAGGATAGAATTTAATAAAAATAATCAATTTAATTATTTTTATCCATCACCAAAGGGCGCACTTTTTGCACATGTAATTCTATTTTTAAAATTTTCACCATAATGGGATTCTTTACCTGCCAGGTAGGCACCACAATCCCATGATCCACTTAAGTGATTTGACTTTTGCATGGGATTCTTTACCTGCAGAGGTAGGCACTAAAATCCCATGATTTCACTTAAGTCACTTTCCTTTTATTATATCATGGGAATTTTCACCTGCTGAGGTAGGCATAAATTCCCACACTGCTCTGACCTCTATTTTTCCCACTTTGCGACTTAAGTGACTTTTATAACACGGGAAAAAGTACCTGCCAGTAGGTATACAATTCCCATCCTACTGCGGCTTATATTTTTCCCATCGCGACTCAAATCCTTTGTTTTCCAAAAATGCGCCCATCCCATGAGGCTTTCCTGTCTGCGACTTCGCTTTTTCCCGGTGATCCGGACCTCGATGATGACTTCCTCACGGGCAAAATGTGCGTGTATGTTTTCCAGTGCTCCGGGCCAAAATCGGGCTTACCGTGAAGGAGTTGTTCGAGAGAAATTTCACGAGAAAAGCAGAGCGGGACACCACAAAAACACGAAAAATTGCCAAAAGTTACAAATAAAGCCCAAAACTTAAAATAAGTTAAAATCCTCCTTGGTATATAGGAATAATAACATATTCGCTCATAATAGAGTTAAAACGCAGGCTATGAAATTGACCTCATACGGGGGGCTCAAAATAATTAAATACAAATTTCCATGAGACAAATCCAGCGACATAATAAAACAATTTTGGGCATCTGGGTATTTGGCGAAAAGAACTAATATGGCTCTTGAGGATTATCTTGGCCTTGTCAATGAGGAACTTTCGAGGCAATAAAAACAACAAATGACCCTCACAACTAGTGGTTGCGAAGCATGTATGTGGCAGTGAAGTTAGGGTTGTAGGTATGGTGACCTCCATGAATGAATGAATGTGCGATCTTGCAACCGATTGTAGTAATGTGGAATATTCTAATCCTTATAGATTTGGTATGAATAATGGTGACATATCCAGATATGTACCTCATTTGTATGATATCTCGCATTCTGTTTTGCACCTTTGATTTGAGTTTAGAGATGTAATTTTATTCAAGTGTAGTCAAAAATCTATAAGAAGATGCGATAGAATTATATTTAGTATAGAGATTGAGTAGAATTGTTCTGTAGAAGTGATTATTGGTGTGATGAAACTTTGTAACATAATGGTGCAATATTATTAAGTTCATGTGTATTGCTTGTGTCTTCTTATCGTTGTGGATGGTCCTTTTTCTATTTGGTTGTACCTAAGGCATTTTTCTATCAACTATATAGGTCTCTAAGACATGTTCTCTTAACATTTGGTTACTACGATTTCCTTGGTGTTTCTATTTAATGATGGATTATGGTAGAATGGTAGGGTATCTTTTTGTAAGTTGCTAGGATGTTGATTTGTTCATCACGAGGATGTTTCTTTGAATATAATTGTGACAATGGTAATATATTTTCTGTTGCCCAAATTTTGTCAACTCTACCCTATGTTAGTTTTGTCGCCTTGATCCCTTAATCTTACAACTATAAGATCTCGGACCCCTTGTGCACCTCGGGTGAGGCAAGGCATGCAGACAAGTTTCACACCACCAATCATAATTGACTCAATCCAAATGAGGATGTATCCTGATTAACTCAATGAAGTTGCTTTAGACAGAGAATGAAACAAATGTGGAATGACACTATATTTTTGAATAGATGAGGAATGCCTCAATGATTTTCAAGGAAGTCTTGAGCCCTATTATTGAAGAAGCAAGCCAAATCTTTGTTGATGCCATAGACTTTTTCATTAGTTTTTAAGTGGTGATTGAAGAGGAATTGAGAGATCTCGGGATATCCGAAATTGTTTTTAAGTGAAGTTGTTAGTTCTAGTTTGTAGTTTCAATACTTGGTACATGGATTGGGTAATGTCGATCACGATGGTGGTTTCTACCCTGGTTTTGGTATGGTACAGGTATTGGCATACAACTAGCAATCGCACGTGAGGTGTGCAATGTTAACGCCGAAAGCAAAATGTTGTTGAGCGGAAAAGAAATTGAAACACACAACAAAGCATTATAATATTTCTAGTTAGTAAATGAAAAACAAAATGAAGTAGTGGAAATTGGAGAAGTAGAAAAGATCTAGATTCCAAAAGAAGTTGAGCAGCTTGAAAGGGAAGGTCCACCGGTGATTAAGAGGGGAGTGTTAAGGACTGAACGAAGACGAGATTCCTCTTGTAAGCGTGATTGCAGAAGATGTGCTTGAGGACATTTTTCATAGCAATTGAGTGGAAAAAGGGGCGAGATCCGATAGGCAGACAAGGCGGGAACTCTCGATATAGCTGTGAAGGTAAGTCGTTGTGTTTCCATGCCCCCAATATCAATAGTGGTTCTCTTCAAAGTAAGCCCTTGAGATTTTTGGATTGAAAACAACCAAGCCGTTTTATAGTGACCTTTGGAAATTACGGGAGTTCGAACATGGGAGGGGTTGTTCGCACCTCGTTAGGGCCCCGTGTATTGATCAAATTCGATAATGACTAATAAAAGAAAATCAGACAAACCAAAGAAGTTAACGTAAACAATGTCGACGATATAGTTGTGACGTAAACACGGTTTATTCATCTGACATGTGATAGTCACTCTCCAACCACTGTGAGCCCCGTGTACGGTAGATGAATGTTTGTGCTTCGCCGACTAAATACATCAGAAGCGTCGATGTCTATATCGGTTGTCAAAAACGGAGGAGGCTTCCAAATAGTAATTACTTTTCTTGCGATCGCAAGGTAACTCAAGCTAAAGTACATGTCAATTTCATAATGAACGATGATAATATGACTTCTAAAAAATATTTAAAAATCCCTAAAATGTTTTAGAATAGTCATTATTTCTTAGCTAACACCAATTATAATATCAATTCATCTTATTCTGTAATTAGTAATTACCATGGCTTTGCATCTAGTATACCGCCTAACGAGACCGGGAATCGAGCCTTGTCTAGTACACGGAGATGGAATTGGCGGCTCTTATGGCCTTAGACGACCAGGGTGCAAGTTTCTTCCAACGCACTTTCCTCGCCATGAATGATGAAGCATGGATCGAATGTTACCGAAATATTGTTCATAGTGTGAACACTTATAAGTGGTTTGCGTTATTTGGTAGTAATAGTTTTTAATATTTATAAAATAATATATGAGTGTGCACAATTAGTTGTCATGCACAACTCATAGAGATAGAAATGTGTGAGAATATCTTGGGATTGAGAGTAAGACTAGGGAATAAATGAGAGATATGGGGATAAAATGATAAGACTTGACTCCATGATTTTAGGAGCAAGAAATTGTATAAAATGCCCTCTCATATTCAATAGAAATTGCTCCATTCTATTTACATTTGGTTTCTATCTTTTGTAGTTTTCATTTCATGTGTTGATTTTAATTAATTATTGCTTAATTTATTTATGCAAATCTAGAGATTTATCATCATCTGGTATCAGAGCAGGTTAGGAAGATTTATGAGAGTGATTGCAGGACAAAACCGCAGCCTCAAGGATGCAGATCTGAGAGTTTTAAAGCTTTCATCGCCATTTTCTAGATTCTGATCATTAAAAAAATGAGTTATGTAATTCGTGTTTTTCTCAAAAACCCAGATTCGAATTTTTGCAATTTTTTGGGTTTGTTTATTTGTATTATGGGAAACTTCTGTCAAAATATTATAGAAACCCATTTCGTATTTTAAGAGAAATCGTGGAAACAATTCTGACGTTTCTAATTATTTTGTAAATAATAGTGAGTGATTTCAACAATAAAATTCGGATATGCTTTATTATTTTGGTTAAATATAAAGTTGGTTACTATTGTAAGGGTGCATTATTGGTTGAACCGACACCCAATATAATTGTAAAATGATTCTCAAAGAGAAATTCAACTGAGTTAGCAACATCGTGATGGCAGATGGAGGCATAGGAGGATGGAGACAAATTGACATCTCTTGTTAGTCACCAACAAAGAGATTGCTTCATGGTATTGGTGACCTTTTATTTTTGTTGTGTGGTGTGTTTATTTTATGTTGTAATAATGAACAGAAGTAACATTTCTGTTTAAAGCTCCTGCATGAGCATAATTTCTATTTTGTAATCCCTCTAAGTTAGAAATAATGATGTGAGCAAAATAATGTACGCTTTGTTATGTAGTGGTTGGTTCCACTAGAAAACCATTTTCTGAGTTGGAGGTTCTCTTTGAAAACCTCATATTTTTTGAGTTGTTGGTACTCATTGAAAACCTTCATTTCTTTGTAGATCATGAGCAGGTACATGAGATAGCTTTCCCCATGTTCACACTAAGGGGGTGATCATTCTTGAATATTGTTCATAATGTGAACACTTAGGAGTGGTTTGGGTTATTTGGTAGTAATAGTTTTTAATATTTATAAAATAATATGAGTTTGCACAATTAGTTGTCATACACAACTCATAGAGATAGAAATGTGTGAGAATATCTTGGGATTGAGAGTAAGACTAGGGAATAAATGAGAGATATGGGGATAAAATTGTAAGACTTGACTCCATGATTTTAGGAGCAAATAATTGTATAAAATGCCCTCTCATATTCAATAGAAATTGCTCCATTCTATTTACATTTGATTTCTATCTTCTATAGTTTTCATTTCATGTGTTGATTTTAATTAATTATTGCTTGATTTATTTATGCAAATCTAGAGATTTATCATCATCGAATCTTGTTTGTTCTTCCCGGATTTCACCTTGGAATCTATCGATAGGTCCATGCCAAACCCTCACGATGACGAGATTCAAAGTGTGACATAGAAGACAACGAAAACCTTTTTTCTCGCTTTAGAGGTGGATTCATTTTTCGAGTGGGATCTCAACACAAGGAATTTAGAGCTAGAGGACGGTTCCCTGGTGAATATTCTGACAACGATCTTGGCACATATGGACGATTGTCTATTATATGACGATCCGAAGTTGCTCGACAATTGTTCTTTTATACTCGTAGTTGACGTGTTCAATTTTAAAGATACAAAGTCGGCATTGGAAGAGTAGAATGTTGAAGACCTCACAATAGTTTTGGTCATCTGACATGTGACAGGTTGTCTCCAACCACTGCGCGCCACGTGTACGACTAATAAATGTCAGTGCTTCGGTAACCAAATAAATTGTAATCGTTCATGTCTTTGTCAGTTGTAAAGGGGAGGAGGCTTCCGCTCGTGGAAACGCCTTTCAAGCTAATAACTTGAGCTTAATAAAAACATGAAAACGTATCATCAACAAAAATATTCAAAATACAATATACAACACATTATTTATGTTATTATATGTCGTGCCCAACCACAGGGTCACCTAAAAATTAGAACTCAAAACACACTAAAATTTAGCGTGAAATTTTTTTTTTGAAAGATTACTAATTATACTAACTCGAATTATACAACCGGTTCCCGAAATTATTTATTTTAATTAAATTGATTTAACCTAATTACTCAACCACTAGCCCGAAACAGTTTTCATTTATTTAATTAATATTGGATTTAGCTTATATTAAGTTTACACATATTTAATACCTAGTACTTATAATAAAAAATTGCCCCAAGAAAGATAACACCTCATTCTTAAATTAATTTAATTTCCCATAACCAAAAGGCATGTAGGGTAACTTATGAACCCTAGGATAGAAACACTCTCAACCCTTGATCAAATTTGAGCCCTAAGAATGCCCTAAGCATCCTTATGCTCTTTCCCAATCCTCTCCTTCCTCATTTTATTTTGTTTGGTTATTTGCAGGAGTCTGGAGAACAATGGAGCTTGCTCTCTTGAAGAAAAAGAATATTATCTTTATTGTATTTGTTCATGGCAGCCAACCCCACCCGCCACCATTGTTGTATTAGTGTTTTTGAGCTGCGTGGTGGCAGAGAGAGAATGGAGCCGGCTTTGAGAGGTAGAGGGCGGCGGTATAGGCGTGGGAGGGGTCGCGCGGAGGTGGAGAGAGGGGGCCGTGGCCAAGGAGCTCGGGGAGCAGGGAGGACGGGGACAGGGACAACGTGGAGGACGGGGGAGCAGCCACGTGGGGAGGAGGAGGAGGAGGAGGGTGGGGGGCAAGCGGCGGCGCCCAAGGCGAGAATGCGGGGGTGGGGGTTCGTCCCCCACGCTTTTTTGTTAGTTTTGTTTTGCAGGTATAGGCGTGGGGGAGCGGGTCGTGGGACGGCCAGCGGGTAGGGGGAGGGGTTCGGCCCTCCCAAAGCTGACAGATTATAGATTTATTTTTATTCTTTTATTTGGTTTAAACAGAAATACAAAATATTGTATGTATATATATATATATATATATATATATATATATATATATATATATATATGTTATTAATTATTGATTTTGTTTGTTGAAACTTATATATCATATAAGTTATATAGATATGTAAAACTTATAATATATATTATATATTATGATATATAATATATATTATTCTATATACATATATTTATTGCAAGAGCATCACATGGTCATACCAAAATATTTAATGACATCTTATATTTACAACACACGAAAACTTAAATATCCAAGTTGCAGAACCCTAGATAAAATTTAGCTAATGCCCCCTTTTTTTTTTATTTGGTATTCAATGGTCATTTCCACATGCTCACAATAAGAAAAATTTATTATTATATATATATTTATATAACTAACTATTCCACAAACAATGTTAAAGAAGACCATTCCAATAAATATCCATATTAAGATGAATATTGATGAAGTGTTGTAAATGGTTGTAACCAAAATAAATCAACTAAAGGAAGTTTTGTAATGTATCTAGAAATTTGCAAAAAGGAATACATGTTCAAAATAAGTTTCTGATAAAAATCAAATCTTTAAGTTTCTTAGGGAAAAAAACAAACTACTATCATTCCATTCCAAAGATCCACCTTCAACACCAAATCAGGATTATATTTATTTATCAAAACTCTTGCTATAGAAATAATTCAGATTTTTAACATGAGAGATATTCAATAAAACAATAACTTTTCTTTTTATTAGAAAAGATAAAAAGGAAATATACTTTTCAATAAACCAACTTTCTTTTCAAAAAGGACTTCCATCACGTTCATATAAAAAGGATCATTCGATTCATAACACAAAGCTTTTGAAGTAGCATGAGGTCTAGATCACACCATGATTCCAAAATGTTTAAAATACATAAGGGTTCCCAACAATCAAGTTCTCTTTTCAAGAATGAAGCAATATTCCAACAACATATGTTACATCAAGATTACATGAGAATTTCAACTTTCAAGAGGAAAATTTCCAAGACAAGAAGAGAGTCAAATAAGAACATGCCACCAAAGATACTCCAGCACACCTCAAGAACAAGTCACCAACTTCGAATGCTATACAAGGATTCAACTTCAAGAGAACAAGGCTTGTTTAACCTCCCAACCTTCAGGCATCATTACATGCCTTTCCAAGGGTTGGAAGACATGCTAGCCTCCCCCAAGCCCATGGGAGAGAGAGCTAGCTTCCACAACTTGAGCACAAGATCTTTAGGGAGACAAACACCACAATACACTCACAAACAAGACCCAACCATACACGAAGGAAAACACAACATTGAGCAATAAAAGACAAGAGGAGAAACCATATTCATCCTCTAAATTTGGGGAAGAGTAGATGAGATACCCGAAAATGACATAAGGTGTGATCTAACAAAAGAGTGCACACAACAAACTTCCTTCTCCACCTTATTTCTCCGAAGTCAACAAGATCCTCCTTATTACTCCATCCATTCTCCAAAATTCTTCTTGGGAGGATTTTCAAACCCCTTGGGTTTCCTCTCCAAGAATGGGAAAGGGGTTCAAACCAAATGAATCCCCTTTACCCACCTCAAACCATATGAGGGGAGTAAAGAAACCGACATGGCTTGCCCATCAAGCCATGGGGTTTGAGAGGGAAAATCCCTCTCTCTTCCCCCAAATAACTCAAACATCCATCAAACCATATGATGGATGGAGTAAAACAATGCACAAATATAATCAAGCAACAAACCATACAAGCAACTAAACAAATAAATCAACTATGAGCAAGCTAAGATTTAATAAGGAACATACCACATAAATGAGCTCAAGAGGTTACCTCTAATAGCTCTCCAAAATAAGATTTTGCAACTTTCTTCCTCAAGCAATCCTCAAGCTCCAAAAATTTCTCAAGCACCAAGCCCAAGCTCCCAAAAAGGAAGAACCAACCCCAAAAAGAAGAAGAAGAAGCTCCTCACTATTCCCATGGATGGGAATTTGAAGAGGAGAGAGCAAGCATCCTCACAAATGAGGGGGTGACATGTGTCACCCCTCTCCCTCAACAAAGTCAAAGATGCCAAAACAAAAGAGAGAAAGGGTAAAATTATCTTTTTGCCCTCTTCTCCCAAATTCCCTAAAATGTTAGCAAGACAAAATAAGAGCAACTTTTGATAAATACACAAATCCACATCCCTTACATGGATGTGACAAAACAAGGGTAGAAAGGGAGGGAAAACTCCCTCAAGCCTTGAAAATAAGCCCCCCTACCCATTAGGTAGGGTCCAAGGGCTCATTTTTGTGTTGGGGGAACTCCCAAGCTATAAAGGGACCCCCAAAAATGCCCAAAATACCCTAATTTCGGGTTTTGCATTTTTGGCACAAGGGTAGAGGGTGTGGGGACCACCCAAGGGTCTCACATGTGACCCTAAACCCTTGTGATTAAGAGACACATTAAACATAATCAACAATTAAAAGAAAGAGGAGTTATTAACTCCCAAAACAAGTTTACATCATAACCAACTACCCTAACCCAAATTAATAATTGAAAGCACAATACATTACATACATTGGGGTCACTCATAGTGCCCAAAATAATAATCGTCTACCCTAAGGCTTCACACAAAGAACATGGCTAGGACTCAGCCCGTAGGCTGCTTGTGCAAGATTGTGTAGCTAGTCTGAATCCCACGTTCTCCTATGACTGTCACTTTACACTCATTGCACACATTAACCGCATCTGTCCAAAACAAGAGTAAACTCGCTGCTCACTAAGTGAATAGATTCAAACATGTAAATTAATGATATCACCATCATCAATGTGGAATGCACAATCTCACACAATTCGTCGTATGTTAGGTATTACAATACATGTCATATCATATCACCATGTCATCATGTATCTTTATCAGCAAAACGAATACGTTACAAAATCAAGGTAGGTAACTAACTAATTATCCAACATGAATCAATTTGACCTAAATCACATAGAAAAGTGTTAGTGTCCACAATATCAAATAAAAGGTGTCAACCTACTAATTTAGTTAAATTAGCGTTACGCATTCCAAATCACCATACGTGTTCATGAAAGCAAACCAACATATCCAAAATCCATAACTGTGGTTTAAGAATTCAGCAGATCATAGAGGCTAGAAAAAGTGGGCACTACATTATATAAATATATACAAATATAATTTATTATATATATTGAATAACTAAATAATTTTTTTAAATGTAGAACATCATTAGTAAAAACACTATATATATTAAAAAACTCTAAAACAATCCAATAGTAATAACGGTATACATATAGAATAAGTAAATAAAAAAGTTACGTAAACATGATATATTAAATAGAAAAATGGTCTACGACTTGTTTGCATAGGGCCATATAAATTGTGCTCGAGAGAGCAACAATTTCATTTCAAAAAAATCCAAATCCATCAAAACACGTTCAGAGCATTCTTTTGTTAAATCTCTCGAGAAATTTAACGCTCAACCGCATGCTTACTGGAGGATCTTTCGAGAAATTGTTGTTTCATACGATAATGCGACAATGGCGATGGTGGTAAAGAGGTTGAATGATGCAATGTGGAGAAGACAATGGAAGTTTAACGTGGCTTTGTTAGACGATGTACCGAGAGACGGAAAATTTGACGTCAAATGTCAGCCCCAACCATTGTCTCATCGAGCGAGGTATGACAACGCGGACAAAAATCGTTACAAATATATTGTGACATTATTAATAAATTGTAATATTATTAATAATGAGTTAATACAACTCATATTAATAATATAGTTAATAGTTGTGTGTGAGTGAAGTTGAATAAACAACTCACGTAGCTATTTTGGAGTGAGAGATATCCTAGGGGTATATCTCGATAGATTCATGGAGAGAGATTATAGGGTTTGAAAATGAGTGTTGACTCCACCGTTATAGGAGATCAAACACTATAAATTGTATGCTCCATATATGTAAAGATATACGAATGTTTTCTAAATTCAATACAATTATATTCGGTGTTTTTATATTATTGTGTAGTTTTAATAGTGGTATCGAGTGGGCTAGAGCCCTTTATCCGTGGTATCGGAGTGGCTACACCATATTTAATTTGATTTTGCATTGATTAAATTTCGATTCAATCATTGCCTCTTGAGATCATAATCTTATTATGATGTGCAAATGGTATTGTCGGTTCCCAATTATTTTCATTTGAAGAATAGATTGTAATTTTTGTTTCATGATTTGGGTTTCTATAAAATTTAATGGGTTATGCGATACGTAAGGAAACTACGGAGAAATTTCAGCTAAACCCATATTATATTTTCGGAAAAAGCGAGACTCACATTGCAAACTGCAGTGCAAAGCATCTACGAAATGTTTTGATGATCATTGCGAAGAAAATACGAGATTGTGTAGAGCAGTCATAGCGGTGGGGATGTTTTCCTTAATGCCAAATTAGTCCATAGTTCATTCATTGACCAACCGGTACTCCACATATGTTTGCAGATTTTGACGTCTGACATACGTGATTAGGCACCATAATTTGCAATGGTCGTGTGCATAAAGAAATAAATAATTTAGATATTCATTTACAAGAATTCACTCCAGTAACATTTGGTCAATTCGACACAAAGCTTATTCTACACGTCCAACATTGAGACGTGCATTTACATGCCACAGCCATGCACGACCTGCTCCTGATTTGATTTTCCCTAAATCCTCATTTTTAATATTTTCTTTCTACGTGTCATTTTTGCCATCTAAAGTGTCAATTCCATTTACTAATGTGCTCCATAAGTTATCTTTTTAGGTCTTGTATGATCTCGAATCTGTGGATCTATTTTTTCTAATTTCTTATTAATTTTGTTATGTCCTTTCATTCGTATGTTTATAAAGCACTAGTAATAGTGTTTTTGTGGTAGGGTATTTTGTATAAGTGGTCTTATTCATGTATTTAGTTTCATAATTTTATCCATTTAAATTTGTGTAATGTGTCCCATAAGACTAGAGTTTTTATTATTAATTATTAATATATTATATAAGTAAGGTCATAATTTTTAAAGTAATAAGTTGATTACTTTTTGAACATCTTCTTATTATTGTTTTTGTTAGTATTGTCGTCATTGTCAAAGATATGAGTCAAAAAGTTGAAAAAACAAAATATTGCCTTACGGAGGCATTTTCGGCGGTGATCGATGTCCACCAATGTAAATTGATCTCCATGATCAAATCCAATTGAGTTAGCAACAGCATATTTGGAGGACGGAGGCAATGCAGAGGTGGAGGTCAATCAACGACCTCTCGTCGATTTCAGCAACAAGCATGAAGGAAGTGTGGTGGCAAGTGTGTGTATGTATGTTTGTTTTTTTTAATTTTAGATTTGCGTATAATTTGAGTTCTGTTTGAATAAGTGAATGTTCACATTTAGGGGGGGAACTAGAACATGGTCTCAATGTTCAATTTTTCCTCTATTCAGTTTGTATTAAGTAAACAGTGGTTCCTACATATTCCCTGAAGGAAAGACATAGTGAACTGATGAAAGCACAAAGGAAAAACAACAACATGATATTTGGGTTGTTGGTTGTCATGTAAAACCATCCTTGTTGAGGTTGTTGGCTGTCCTACAAAACCATCCAGATCATGAGCATGCATGGGCAACAAGTTGTAGAAGGAAGTGTGATTATTTTTTCTACCTTGTCAACATTAGGGGAGTGTATATTGGGAATTAATAATGTTAACAATAGGGGAGTGAATGTTACAAATATATTGTGACATTATTAATAAATTGTAATATTATTAATAATGAGTTAATAAAACTCATATTAATAATATAGTTAATAGTTGTGTGTGAGTGAAGTTGTTGAATAAACAACTCACGTAGCTATTTTGGTGTGAGAGATATCCTAGGGATATATCTGAGAGATTCATGGAGAGAGATTATAGGGTTTGAAGATGAGTGTTGACTCCACCTTTGTAGGAGATCAAACACTATAAATTGTATGCTCCATCTATGTAAAGATATCCCGAATGATTTCTAAATTCAATATAATTATATTCGGTGTTTTTATATTATTGTGTATTTTTTTTTATCCAAAACAATTGAAAGTCTCCTACCATGCTTTGAAGTATAGATATTTGTCTCACTATCATTTCAAATATTGAAGTCGAGGATTTTGGGAGTCGGCACTTGCTAGGGTTTTAAATACGATGGAAAAGTGACAAGCGAGCGTGGGAATCTACAAGTAACTCTTCCTCGCACCTGACCTCCCGAGGTCGTGCCGAGACAGCCGGTGGGGATGGACTATACGTGGGATGCAGACAAGCTAGTTAGGCAATCTTATGTCTTCAACGCGCACTAATGGAATCTGCGAATCTAAGGCAAAGAAGGCCCTCCTAACCTAAACTGGCGTGATAGATCGGTCGGCGAGGATGACTGCTCGAAGGCTCCAATCAATATCGAGCTCTGGCGTGATCCGATCTATAGGTTGTGGGATACGGGAAAATGACCTGGAATTGTTTCGTGTATATCTCCAGATAGGGTCATAGGATGGATGATGGATACGGTGGATTCTATGGCCGATTCTCCGGTCTAGTCTAGAAATCTTTAGCTTTGTTAGCTGCTATGTCTAACAAGGATAACTATGCGATGATGATAGGTGGAAGTGGAGTGGATCCGAATGCGATGTGCATAAATCAGCATCAATGTCGACCCCTAGTGGGTCCATTGGGTTGTGGGATTTGTGGATCGTAACCGTAGATTCGTGGTTGTTGTGGACCTTCAATTGTTGTATGTAAGTCTATTGTTGTTTGGAAGACTTGAATTCTAAGATTCTGTCTATATCGGCTATTCTTATACAAGATTGGGTTGAGGCATGATTGGCTCGAACACGTATTCTCTGGGCTCTCAAGTCCCGTGATTGTCATGCAAAAAGGAAATGATATAAAGCTAACTAATGACAGAATAAACTAACTATGCAGGATACATCTATGTATATTCTTCTATTTTTGTGTTTTTTCTGATGAACTATTTGAACGAAATGTGAAAGAGGAACTATTTAAGATATTTAGAAATTGACAACTAAACTAATAACGAAATTTAAAACAAACAAAGCGTAAATCAGTATAGCTACTTGCAATGCGGCATTGTAAATCTATTCTAAATAACCGAGATAAGC
Source organism: Taxus wallichiana var. yunnanensis (assembly GCA_018340775.1). Taxonomy (NCBI): domain Eukaryota; kingdom Viridiplantae; phylum Streptophyta; class Pinopsida; order Cupressales; family Taxaceae; genus Taxus; species Taxus wallichiana. The sequence continues at coordinate 811,878,735 of CM031235.1, forward strand.
GATCTAATCTATTCGAAAGACTCTCGATCCTACCTCGAAGTGAGGAGTGAATCATAGTTGCTCGAAACTATCAATCCCCACACTTCACAGCAATATCGAAAGTGAGATTAATGAAATGAAATGATTGACTACTCTATTTGATATGTTTTAACTAGAACTTTGAAAGCTTGAACCTTTGGATTTTGTAGAAACAGTCGTGAATCCGGTTGTGTGTGACTTTGTCCCCTCAGTGAGATCTCCTCGTTCCTTCGTGTTCACGTGAATCCGGAAAAGCGTGTGATGTTAGCATCAACATAAGTTGGTATCGAAATAATGGCAGCTTAGGATGCGGATCCATACAATGATAGCGAGAGGGGAGAGGGATAGCGCAAGAGAACAGAGCTTGGCTTATGCAATTCCTAGCGGGATTTATCATGAGTCATACAACATAATATGTCCAGAACACCAAACTAATCCTTTTTTTTACTGAACAAAACCCGCAACTTTAATGGCTTCATACTGAAAACCAAACTATGCTACTCCAATTGATTGGGTGAAACAGTAACAACACTAGCACAAGAAGATTATGTGGCTTCCTAACCGCTAAACAACACTAACCATGCATGTAACAAATGAAACTATGAATCCTAAGCAAAATTGAAAGACTAAGCTATTGAAATGAGAAACTGAGAGGCAAATTTGAGGGGCCATTTGCTTGAGCACAAGCCAACTATTTATAGAATTCCCATTTACCCAAAGGTGAAAACCAAATTGAACTCTTTAACCATAAACAATGCCAAAACACTATTCCAGGGAACCAAAATCATAAATACAAGCAAAGGCGGTGAAAAAAGGTAAACGTTGAATTTTTATGTGGTCACGTTAAAAGAACATTCTGGAAAACGCGTGAAGGACTGCGCCTTGAGCAAGGCGGTGATTACAGGGACCGTCGCTTAGGCGGTGGCGCTTTCATCACTGAAGATCAAAACGCAAAGAAAAGGAGGGGAGAAGAGAAAACAAAGCACACAAGGGCTAAGCGGGGCATGCGGGATGTTAACGCATACTTGGAGAGCTTTTCCGATCCCGAACACCTTGCGAGGAGACCTGTATCATCATTGGGGCACGTGTAAGCGTAATCAGTTTCAGGGGGTGCGATACCCTACAATTTTGGGTATGTACATATTGCCCCCTTGGAGAAGCATTTTAGCCATGAAGAGGCGTTAAACGGTGGGTCCGAGTATGGTGGTCCCGAAAATAGGAAGTTAGAATTTATACCTGACACGTCCGTGTGTCGAAATGACGCCCTTTGAGATTCCTGCTACTGCAAATGAAAAGAGGAATCAACTGTAGATAGACAAAATAGATCGGAAAATAAATACTAAAATAATATGAAATGAGGACGTACCATTTGTGTGGGGATAGGAACTTACCTCCGTCGGCGCTCCAAACCTGCGAAAAGGGGCATTCAAAACAAGTTAGGATGTTATATATATAAAAGTGGGCCCATTTTCCTATTCATTTGCACGTGTTGATTTGATTGATTTTGAGCTTTGGGACCCATGGTGACGGTTTCTGACGAGAGTATAGTCAAAACGTTTAGGACGAGATTGTGATCATGCCTCCATGAGCGGAACACCGACCGTGAGATCACAAGTTAGTTCTTCTCGATTTACCATTTTATCCCCAAAACATTAAAATGATGAAATCTTTGTCATGGGGGGATTATTTTTGAAAATGTCAGTTTTAATAGGGTCACTTAGGGGGCGCCTAATGGGTAGGCTTTGTTTTGGTTAAAATAGTCATTTTTGTGTTTTTAGGCATCATTTAGGGCACGTGACCCGCGTGGAAATTGGGACACGATTGCCGCCTGAGAAGGGCAGCGGTTACACGACTAACCGCCCTGCTCGGGGTGGCGGTTACAAACTGCCGCTTAAAAGGTAGTGGTTATGGAGGAACCGCCGCCTGCTTAGGCGGCGGTTCTTCACAGAATGCTAAAAGAGTACTTGTTTGAAATTGTTTTTGTGTTTCTAGCATTCTTATATGTCTTAATGATTTTTCTAATGTCATTTTGAATACTAACTTACTCCTTTTGTATGTTTTTGGGTGTATGCAGGCGAAGGAGGAGTATATTAGATGGAGTTGAGAGAGAGAGAGTGTGATTGACTTCCAGCAGAGTATTGGATGCACTTTCTCGGGGTGAGCAAGACATTCTTCGAGGGCACAGTATATTACGTATATCACGGGTCCTGCATGTTGCACCTTCTAGTCACATACTTTGTGACTTGTTTTCATATTGGGATGTTGATCGGAACACTTTCCGATTTCTAGGAGTTAGGGGTGAGTGGACCATTACTTTGGAGGATGTTTACCGCATCTTGGGGGTCCCGATCATCGGGAGACGGCTCACACTTGAGACAGCAGGGTCACGGGCTCAAATAGCACAGTGGGCTTCATATATGGGAGACACAATTATCTCCACTGGTTCGAAGAAGGGGGTGAGGGTCCGATCTATTCCTAGCCTGCCTATCCCCTTGATTCGCCAGGCCATTATGGGGATCCTTGCCTCGAGATTGATCGGGGACAAGGGAGGAGACACTTTACTTTATTGCTGGTCCCCCATCAATACAGTTGAGGGACATGGCCATATTTATGCCTGGGGAGCCGACATTCTTGGAACCACTTATCATGATCTCGTATCGGGTGGTCCGTTTACGGGGGACGGAGTCATTGAGCCATCCGACCCTGGTTATGAGCTGGGTCTATGAGCATTTCATCCCCTATGGGAGAGGTGTAGAGGTGGCAGATCCCGAAGCTATGAGGCGACCAGGATGGGCCAGATATGTCGGTGCTCGAGCACCCCACCAGGCCGATCGTCTCCTTGACTCACGGTGATATGGAGGCCACACCCTATCGAGCCATGGCGGAGGTTATGGGGCAAGAGGCCCTTACTTTGATCTCTTGCTCT